>JBBGZY010000049.1:2510000-2575000 GCA_037952925.1 Lithobates clamitans | reverse complement strand
TTTTTCAAAGTAAATGTGCACTGGGCTTAGTAAACGGGGCAAAAATGCATGCACTTCAATGATCCAATCATGTGTCAGGAAGAAAAAACATGTTTTTATTATTTAACATGAATGGTTAACCAAAGGGAACATCGCTTCACCCTATTTACTAAGCCCAATGAAAATTCACTTTTAGAAGTAAACATTCTCTACTCTTCAGCAGATTAACCCCACTGAGTTTTATTTTATTTGCTTTCCAAAATTAGGGGAAAGGTTGAAAGTTGAATGTCACTTGTGCTTATAGAAGAAATTAGCTCAATAATGTAAATTAATCAATTACATTTAAAATGAACCCCAGTCCTCAAATGCTGCAATGATCCCTTGAGCTTTCATTATTTGCCAGACCATCTCATGGCCATGCCAGACCAGCTCATGAATAGCAATGGCGGATAGAAGTTTTGTGGTCTGGCCTCAAAGTGCTTCATGTATGATGGACACTGGTATATGGACTGCTGGAGACCAACTGTCTATTATCCACAGCACCCAGGGAACAATTCAAGCAAATTAATTCCATTTCTGATGGAGTTCTCAATAAGCAAACTGAAAAAATGCATACATTTCACTTAAAACAGTTATTGCTGAGCAATCAGTAGCGGAAAATCATCAGTTTTTGGTACATTTTATTTAACAAGGGACTGTCAAAAACAAGACAGTCAGCAGATTACTCATTAGAAAAATTAATATTTTAATATTACATCAAGTCTTTCAATGCTTAAAGTGTTACTAAACCCATAACAGTAAAATCAGTCTGTATATACAGTAAAGCATGCTTGTTATACTCACTGTGGAAACTAAACGGTTAATCCACCGCATTGTGTATAAAGGCTGTTTGATCATGTATACACTGTCCCCTGATAATTTCCTGATAACACAGAGCCTATGGAGTCAGGCTGCACATGCTCAGTTTGGTGTGTATTGCTGGAGAGGTTTTTTTTTTTTCTTTGGAGAGTGCATGTGATTGGCACAGGGCCAATGAGCACTGTCCCGACAGAGGGTCAGGGGTCTTGCAGTGTCATAGGACAGTCAGAAAACTCCTACAAGCTTTAACCAGTGCTTGGCTGGACACTGATAGAATTCACAAGACTGCTATATACTGCCGATGAGAAAAGGTATTTAGTAGTTTATATTTTCTAAAATAATTGCATTTCCATGTTCGGTGTACTGTGGGAGACCAATAGATAGTGAATGCCGGTTCTGGGTTTAGTAACACTTTAAGGCTGGGTTCACACTGATGCGAATGTGTAGCCGATCCACACATCTCCGGGGCAGCCGTGGAGCAGATTGCACAAAGGTCCTGTGCGTCTTTGGCTCTGTTTCAGGTCCGAATTCAGGCAAAAATTTGTGCCTGATTTGTCCCTGAAACGGAGAACTGGGACGCACCAGACCCCTGCTGTAAGCCGCATCCGCACACAGCGTGAACCAAGCCTTAATTAAAAAAATGTCCATGTGCTAAGTAGCATTAAAAATACTGACTATATTGTGGCCAATTTGTAGCATTAAGCAAAGATGGGCAAGGTTTATAAAAGAAAAAAATTGTGCCGAGACTATTTTCCACTGTTGATTGCTTGCCACTGGCATCATGAAATTACAGAATCTGGTTTCCATATCAGGCAAGGTCATACTGGGGCTGATTTACTAAAACTGGAGAGTGCATAGTCTGGTGCAGTTCTGTATAGAAACCAATCAGCTTCCAGGTTTTATTGTCAAAGCTTAACTGAACAAGCTGAAGATAGAAGCTGATTGGTTACTATGCAGAGCTGGACCAGATTCTGAGTGCTCCAGTTTAAGTAATCTCCCCCTCTGATAGCGATTCATCAGCAGTGGAAAACTAGGAGTTTTAACTCAGTGAGCATTCAAGTGCATAGCAATAAAGCAAACCTAAATCTGAATGTTAAAGAGAAACTCAACTCACCGATTTAACTGTTTCTCAAAACTGTTACATTCAAGGCATGCCTTGTTCCTATGAAGCAATTTAATCTGTGCGCTGTGCAGGGCCATGTTTACAGACACGGGGATGCACATGTGTTGTTTGTATTCCCATGCAGGGCAGTCCCATAGCTGTCAATTATGAGCACGGACAAAGCCGCTGCTCCCAATGTGAGGTTCATTTTAATGTACCCAGGGTGCGTTCAGAGCCTTGCACCCGCACTGATGTCATATGGGGAGCAGCAGCTCTGTCTATGCAGACACTGGGGTTATTTACTAAAGGAAAATCCACTTTGCACTGAAAGTGCACTTGGAAATAAAGTTGCGGTAGATCCGAGGGGGACATGCAAAGAAAATAAAAAACAGCATTTTAGCTTGCACATGATTGGATGATAAAATCAGCAGAGCTTCCCCTCAGTTCAGATACACTCATTTCAGATACACTCAGAGACACTTATTTACAGCAACTGCACTTCCAAGTGCACTTTCAGTGCAATTTCAAGTGCACTTGCAGTGCAAAGTGGCGTTGCCTTTCGTAAATAACCCCCACTGTGTCCTAATTTAAAACAATGGAACAGTAAACATGGCCCTGCACAGAACACGGATTAAATCGCCCTGTGTGAACAAGGCCATACTAGTGTTTTTGTTAGCTCTCAACCAAACTGTCAAGCCATCAAATGGCTGGTGCATAGTATAGGCATGTGCAGGGGGTGTGCCAGGTGTGCCAGATGTGCCTGGGCACACCCTAATCACTACATGCAGTTCCGATTCCCCCTACTGCCTGGGCTTTCCCCATGTTGGTCTCCCCATCCCGCAGTGCTGCTGGCTTCCCTCCTCTTCTCTCCCCCCCCCCCCCCCAGCTGCTGCGGGGGTTGTTTCAGGATGGAGAGTGGGGGAAAGGGCTAGTAAATATGTCATTTACCACCGCCTCCCTTTCTAAATGAACACAGTGAACAAATTCACTCACTGTGTTCATTCAAAACTGAAGCATAGTAAACTGCGTTTATTATCCTTCAGTTTGTGAATCGACATGAAGCCGCTGAGCACAGAGCACTTCCCATTCATTCACTGTCTCGTGTAGCTGAGGCTGCAGAGAAAGGGATGTGTGTTTGAGCTTTGGGGTGCACACCCTAATGCAATAGGCTGCGCACACTTACGGGCTGGTGTCATAGATGATCACATGTGCAGCGCCATTAAAAATGCAGATCAAACAGAGGCTAAGATGGCAGCTTTCTTGGCTGTAAAGTATAGGAGGGTTAAGTTTCACTATAAGCAAATCTCTAGGCAATCAGATGCATTGAAAATAAATATACATGAACAATTTGTACCTGTCAAAATATTTGTAACTGTGTTTAGTCAGTCTTGCGATGCACACACTCTTGCAAGACAGCAAAGCCTCACTTTTGGTGATTTCATTTTTATTTGTTTGGTCACCAAACTGACCCTAGCCTGTGATTGGACAATATCAAAGAAGCAATGCACAATTTAGGTCATCACTCCACTGTATCATCATGTAACAAAGTATTCTCTGACAGCCAGTCTACAAAGCAGTAGCTCTCTGATTGGCTCAGAGTACTGACCCTCCCACTCTCAGTGTGAGTTCTACTGTGCAGGAATTAAAGGGGACAGACTCAGGAACTGATGCTAAAGATAATCTAAAGATATGTAAAAATATGAATCATCATTTTTATATGAATTTACAGCATAGCTGTATTAAATGATGGCTTTGTTTCTATCTGGAAATCAAGTGTAATGCCCCATACACACGAGCGGAATGTCCGACAGAAAAAGTCCAACGGGAGCTTTTCATCGTATATTCTGATCGTGTGTATGCCTCATCAGACTTTTTACGTCGAAAACTTTGACGGACCTAGAAAGAGAACATGTTCTATATAAATATTTCCGACAGAATCAATTCCTATCGGGAAAACTGTTCATCTGTATGCTGTTCCGACGTACCAAAAGCGACGCATGCTCTGAAGCAAGTGCGAGACGGAAGCTATTGGCTACTGGCTTTTGAATTACCTTTTTCTAGCCCTGTCGTACATGTTGTACGTCACCGCGTTCTTGACGGTCAGACTTAGGTGTGATCATGTGTACGCAAGAAAGTTGCAGCGGAATTCCGTCGGAACTCTGTCGGAAAAACCTTCAGAGTTTATTCCGACGGGAAAACCGGTCGTGTGTACAGGGCATAAGGCTCCTTTCACACTGACAGATCGCTCTGGTCCACCTGTCAGCTTTTCAGGCAGACCCGATCAGACAATTCATAGCTCTCTATGGAGCGGCAGATGTCAGCGGACATGTCTCCGCTGACACCTGCTGGCATGCGATTGATTGACAGTGGAATGAAAATGGATAGGCAGTCAGTTTCCATCCGACCACCCCATAGAGAAGAGCGGACTGTGTCTGCTATGCATAGTGGAGCAGACACAGACCTGTCATCTGCCTGCTCAGTGGGGATCAGCCAACAGATCCTTCGCTGAGCAGGTGGATCTGCTTGGCGGAGTCCATCTTGTCTGGAAGGAGCCCTAGGGTTCGTTTACACCTGCTTCAAAATGTGGTATTGGACATGCTTTTTTAAAGCACTCTGGATGCCAATCAAAGCCCCTGTCACTAAATAAAATAGTTATCTTACAATCCTGTTCACATGCTGTGTTTGCTTTGCTTCAAAAATTATACCCCATGTTGCTTTCTTGGTGCTTCAAAGCATCTCCAAAGCCTCCATGGAAGTCTATGACAAAGCTCGCTTACAGCACCTGAAGTTTTTGAGAGGCTTTTATTCAGCATTAGATTATCATTGTTTTGGAGGTATTGCAGGTAAGAGATATCCCAGGATGCACTGGGAAACCAACAAATGAACTGGAAAGATATCATCAGCAGTCACTTCTGGCAGTGGCAGCCCGTCCATAGAGGAAGCATGGGCACCGCCTCCCCTATCCATGCATCTGGCCCCCTGATCTACATATCAGTGGTGCGGTACCATGGATTTCAATGCGGTGGGGTGTTTTTTTGAAGCACCCAATTAGAGACAGGGGCTCTAACAGGCTTCAAAAAAGGGTGAGCTCAGAGTGCAGAGCATTGCACTCCGAGCCCACCCAGTTGTGTGACAATAGCGAATGAATTTTCACTATTATCACAGTTCCTCCCCGAAAATCAGGAGGTAGGTCTGTGAGACCTGTTTCCCGATTGGCCAAAGCGTCAGGCGATCCTATTGGATGCCTAGCGTTTTGGCGGAAGACACACGGCGGAGAAAGCTGGAGGAGTGGGGAACTGAGCCGGCGCTGCCGCTGCCCGCACTCCAGGAGAGGACACCCACGGGGGGAGGGGATGGGGTAGTGCTTTGCCACATTGCTGGGCGGGTGTGTTGTTTGTTTGCCGCCCCCCAAGAAGAACCCACCAGCCATCACTGTTCGGACGTTCGACGAACACCCGAACAAACGGTCGAACGACCCGTTTGTTTGGCTATTCGTCGAACGTCCGAACAGTGAAAGTCGGCCAGAACTTATGCTCGAGCCAAACCATTCGCCCATCCCTACCGCTCACCTCCCGAAATATATTGCTCCTACGCTGCTCACCATGTGTGACATCTGCTAGTTTCCCCTGCTCGAGTCCCCCAGCACTGCTGATCCTCTGCCGCTCAGTCCTCACTTTCTGGTTCCCCACTCACCTTCCCCTGTAGCGTTCCTATGTTCCACATCATGTGGGTCATCTGCTAGTTGCTCTGTTTCAGTCCAGACCCCGCTCACCTTCATGCTGCTCCGCACTGCACACCAGATGTGACATCTGCACCAGACACTCCCACAATATATACACATGAACTGGAAGTTAGTGGCGGCTGGTGGGTTCTTCTTGGGGGGGCGGCAAACAAACAACACCCCCTTCAGCGATGTGGCAAAGCACCCCCCATCCCTCCCTCCCTGTGGGTGTCTTCTCATGAAGTGCGGGCAGCGGCAGCACCGGCTCCGGTGCCTGCTCCTCCAGCTTCCTCTCCCGTGTGTCTTCTGCCAAAGCGCTAGGCATCCAATAGGATCACTTGACACTCTGGCCAATTGGGAAACAGGTCTCACAGACCTGCCTCCTGATTTTCGGGGAGGAACTTTAGTGTGATAATAGCACAAATTCATTCGCTATAGTCACACAATCGGGTGGGCATGGAACGCAACGGGTGAACAAACGGGTCGTTCGACCGTTTGTTCTGCCCCCCGAACCAACCACAATACATTGCGGCGCTAAAAAGTGCATTGCAAGCCCTGATTGGCAGTAGCAGTGATAACATCAGCCAATCAGGGCACAGAGCACTGTCAGAGTCATGATTGAACACTGTCATCATGACTTTATCCAATCATGGCTCATTCGTGCCCCACAGTATAAAATTATTCTTTCAATGGCAGCCATTTTCAGCGTGATTTCGGAGCGGAGAGAGATAGAACAGGGCTCTGTTCAGTGCTATTAGTTAGTTAATGTGCTATACTGTGCTATTTTGCTTCAATTGTCAGTGTTTAATATTAGTTTAGTGTCAGTCTAGGGATAGTGTGAGTGTAGTGAGGAGGACCATCATTCAGCTTTACATAGTGTACAGCTAGAGTAGGGACAGCTCAGATAGTTTCAGTGTAGTGTAGTGAGACCGTGTCAGTAATCTCTACATTAGGGTATAGCTAGAGTAGGAACATCTATTTGATTGCGTTTCTGCCAGTTTAATGACATTTATTTCTGTGTGCGTAACTGCCAGTTTAACGCCATATAGTTTTGTGTGCGTTACTGCAAGTTTAACGCCATATAGTTCTGTGTGCGTTACTGCAAGTTTAACGCCATATAGTTCTGTGTGCGTTACTGCCAGTTTAACGCCATATAGTTTTGTCTGCGTAACTGCCAGTTTAACAACATATAGTTTTGAGTGTTACTGCCAGTTTAACGCCATATAGTTCTGTGTGCGTTACTGCCAGTTTAATGCCATATAGTTTTGTGCGTTACTGCCAGTTTAATGCCATTTACTTCTGTGTGCATTACTGCCAGTTTAACGCCATATAGTTCTGTGTGCGCTACTGCCAGTTTAACGCCATATAGTTTTGTGCGTTACTGCCAGTTTAACGCCAAATAGTTTTGTGCGTTACTACCAGTTTAACGCCATATAGTTTTGTGCATTACTGGCAGTTTAACGCAATTTACTTTTGTGTGCGTTAGTGCCAGTTTAATGCCATATAGTTCTGTGCGTCACTGTACGTTTGGCGCATTATATTGCAGTATATTATATTGTATCCGTGGAGTGTCTCTGTGTAGTGTGAGCACTCAAATTAAAGTGCACCAAATGCCTCTTTACATTGATTTAAGTGCATCTACGTACAAATTTCAACTTCTTCTTTACATTTGCTTATAAGTACCACCCCCTCCCTCCCAATAATGTCTGGGAGGACAACAAGGAGAGGAAGACGTTCCCTTGACACTGTAAGGGGGCCAGCAACAAATGTGTCCACAGGCAAAGGTGGACGTGGTGGTCAGTCCTCCAACAGAGCATGATTTCCTCTGTTTAGCTATCCAGCCACAGCATGCAGAGGAGGTGGTGGACTGGCTTACTAAACCTTCCTCATCTTCCTCATCCTCTGTCACGTAAGCAGAGACAAGTGTGCAGTCCCCTGCAGTTGCCAGAGTGAATAAACCTGCCTCCTTGTCCACATCTATTGCTTCCATAGCCCCAACATCAGCCATTGAGGAGTCAGCTGAGTTATTTGACCACAGCGTCAGCCACTTGCCCTTTGATGATGCCCAGCCATTACTGGATTCAGATGTTGGTTCTGAGGTTGAGGATGACAGGAACATGAGCCTGGAGAGAGGGAGGAAAACTGGTAGACAAATTGGCATTAGTGTTCCCCAAGCCGCAGCATATTGCCAAGTTGTCTCCAGTGGTAATGATGAAAATGGAGGCGATGGAGATGATGATGATGAGGTCACTGATATGACTTGGGTGCCAGATAGAGCAGAGGAGGAAACTGAAGGTGAGGCGGCAAAACCCCAAGGAGGCCGACATCAAGAAAGAGTAGAGAGCAGCCACCTCCATCACATTCCGCAGCTGTTATCTCCCGGCCCACTCCCCAAAGCTCAGCTGTCTGGGCCTTTTTCAGCACATCTGCAGCAGATCGCACTGATCTATTCTGCAAATTGTGTCTCAGGCACATCAAACATGGCAAAAACACCAACCATATGCATATCATTGCAATTTTTTTTGCCTTCATCAAGAGCACCTCTACAGGGTTAGGGTGGGAAGGCTACCCCGATACCCAAAGAGTAATTTTTCTGCACCTGTTTGACAGGTGCATATCGTTGCAATTTTTTACAGCAAGGCCAATTCTTGCTTTCATCAAGACTATCTCTATAGGATTACGGTGGGAAGGCGCCACCGATACCCAAAGACCAATTTTTATGCACCTGTTACTTCTATACAAAGTCAAAGTGACACCAGAATGTATCCAAACAATCTCTAATGCTGAGCAAAAAAAAGGCAGCTTGCAGGGAAAATGTCATTTTTTTGGCTTTATATATGCAACTATTGCTGCAGCAGATTCTAGACATGGTACAGATCTGCCACTTTACAGGTAGACTAAGGGGACCCCCAAGGCACTATATTGGAAGGAATTTTTCCCATTTTTAGGCTTTCACTTTAAAAATCAAAAAATCACTGCTCATTTAAAAATGACATTTTTAACAAACTTTTTTTTTATTGATCCTGGACCCCTATAAACATTTTATGCCCAATTACTTACATATACTGTAAGCCTTCAAAATGGGCACTTTTGATTTTTGTTGTTTGGCTCCCTTTGACTTCAATGAGATTTGTTATTCAGGTCCGAACTTTCGCAGTGTTCAGAAGTTCTGGTGCAAACCGAACAGGGGTCTGTTCGGTCCATCCCTAGTGTGCAGGGACCGGGGACAGAGGAGGGTCAGCAAACCAGAGGATAGGCAGAGCTGGAGGTTACTGCTGAGTAGGAGATCAGCAGAGCTGAGGGTTACTACCAAGCGGGGGATCAGCAGAGTTGGGGGTACTACTGAGTGGGGCATCAGCAGAGCTGGGGGTACTACTGAGCAGGGAATCTGTTGAACGAGGGTACTAATAAGCTGGGGAACTGCTGAACGAGTGTAATTGGTCATTTGATATCTAGGATCTCTGCTGAAGATAAGGAACAGCCATTCTGAACTCTGCACCTCTCCATCATCAGAGATCACATGACAAAATGACTAGGCTTTTGGTCATATGATTGACAACGGAATTTAGGCTAGGTTCCCACTATTGCGTGTGTCGGGAACATGTGCACAATTGTGCGCTCTCCTAACACTCACACAAGCGTCCTGCTCTGTGGCAACCATGCAGCGTTGCCACTAATTATTAAGAGCACTTCCACACATCTGCTAACGCACGCAAATTTGTGTGCCCCAAAATGCATTGTGTCACAGCACCGTATTGTTCAGTGGGATGTTTTTGGAAAAGGGTCAGGAACTTATTTTCTGTGTTTCTTGTGGGTAGGGGCAGCCCATTGAAATGCATACACTTGCATACAAACTATATATAGGCAAATATAGACAGGAGCCACTTAACCTAGCAGCATGCATTTGGAGGCTGGGAGGAAATCAGAATGAAAGAAACCCACACAACACAGGGAGAACATGCAAACTCCATGCAGACAGTGTCCTGGCCAGGATTTAAGCAGACGCCCCCAGCGCTGTAAGACAGAAGTGCTAACGACCATGCTGCCCCATTAATCTCCCTGGCAGTATTCCCGAGTGTGGCTCGGGGTTAAATTTCAGCACCATTAGCGGTAACCCTGAGCCACACTTGGGATTACATCTCAGGATCCTGGTGCGGTATACTTACCTTGTCCCCAGGATCCTGCAATGTCCCGCCGCTGCGGGCTCTGTCCTCCTCCCGAAGCCTCTCTGTGTCGGGCTCCGTTTTCTGCGAGCCTTGAAAAAAAAAAATTGAAAATTCATAACACATACAGTACACTGTAATCTTACAGATTACAGTACTTTATGAAATCATTTACACATCCCTTTTGTCCCCAGTGCTTTTTTCAGTGCCCTGCATGCAGTTTTATATGATATATATACTGTTCTTTCTGCCTGGAAACTGGAGATTGTCCATAGCAACCAAAAAGTGTCCTTTTACGTCAAAAGTGGTTTTAGACCAGCTAGAAAACAGCGATAGTAAATTAGAACACTTGCAGAATTGAGCGACAGTGAATCGTGGGGAAATGTATTTGATTATTATTATATTATTATTTTTTATAATTATTTATATTTATTTATTATATTATAATTTATGATTTTGTGTTTCAAACTTCATCATACCCGGGATATCTACTAGACTCTTGGTGGACAGATTTAAGTGTGTTATTGCTAAGAATTACAGGCCTACAATATAAAACGCCAAATTTCTATGCAAAATAATTGTACCGCTTTGAGATGCAAAAATCTGAAATAATCATACCACCAGGGAGGTTAAAGTATGATATAAGTAGGTAAGTATTTGGTGTTTTGCACAGTTGAGTAGCAGCTAGTCAAAGAGGGGTAACTTTGAATTAGTTGGCCAGCTTGAAGATGTATTGTTATATATGTAATTCAGGAATCCCTGTTCTTGTGCAAAATTTTACTGGGAATATGTAAGAGTATATAGCCATATGCAGAGGGTTAATTCCTGAATGTTCAGTGTTCACATGCTCATCCATACCAGCAAGTACAGTACGGGGACCTGCCTGATTTTGCACTTTCCAGCTTTAGTAAATAAACACCATTGCGTACTTAAAAGTGGGGTATGCCTGTACAGGGACCTAGCCTTTGTCTGGTGACTTGTGCTGGGTATGGGTTCATGAAAGGGCAAGGCATAGGTTTGCTTTAATCTGGCCACCATTAGACTTGATAAAAATGTGCTACTTTGTCTAATTAGTAAATTGCTGCACCAGAGGGTTTGTGTTGTAAATAGCAGATTGCCTTTAGAAGGTAAAACGATTCATGCTGTGTCTCAGTCTGCTTTCCAGCTCTGTGATCTTGCTTTACACGTAACAGGTTTGTTTTCAACTGCAGGTTGCAGAGTTGACTAAAGAAGTAGAAACTGCTCGCTTTGCAAAGTATATTCTACCCCACCCTATTTGTATTTTGTTTCCTTTGTTGTATTGTACTACATCAGGCTACTATTGTTTAATGTTTACTGACACCTAGTTTCAGGCCACTACAACTTGTTTACTTATGTGATTTGGTATCTCCCTCTGTCCTGCCCTCCTGTTTCATGCTAGTTAGCTCAGTCTTAAAGTGGAGTTCCAACCCAAACAAAAAAAATTAGTAACGTGCTTAAAAAAATTAAAAAAAAAACATTTGGAGAAATGTTTTTTTTTACTCACCTCTAAATGCCTTGTGCTAGGGGGTCCCTCGTAGTCTGCCTTCTTCTGTGCCTGGGCTCCTGACGTCACTTCCCTCGGTGCAGGAAGGGAGATCGCCTCTCTCCCCTCCCTCTTGTCAATCATCTGGGACACGTGACCGGTCCCAGATGATTGCGGGGCCAGTGACAGGCCGCGGCGCGGCTCGCACATGCGCAGTCCCCCCCTCATGCGCCGGGCTGAGGGTGGGACGAGCGGGGCTTCGATCCCCCACATCGTTGGACCCTGGGACAGGTAAGTGTCCAATTAAAAGTCAGCAGCTGCAGTATTTGTAGCTGCTGACTTTTATTTATTTATTTTTTTAACATGGGAACCCCACTTTAACTAGACCTTTCCCATTTCCTCCATGTTCCCTCAGTCGGTGTTATTTCTTCATAGAGAAAGTCATTCTCTTCTTACACTTCAAAAGGCTGGAAAAAACAACTTCTTTTACTCAACGTCAAAATCGTCAGTTACGAGAAGTCCACATTTTGGCATAAAGTTCAAATGCAATTCACATATTTGAATTACAGTCCCTGTACTGCAGTCCATGGGCTGATCACTTTATAAGGCAGAGCAGGGACGTCAAACTCCACTTCATTGCGGGCCACATCAGCATTATGGTTGCACTCAAAGGGCCGGTTGTATCTGTAAGAGTAGATGTCCAGAGCACCCCACCCCTCCTTACATCAGATGTCAAGAGTCCCCCCCCCCACCTCCCCTATACATCACAGTGCACCCCCCTTATCTTGTGCTGCTGCTGGGAAGAAACTGGGGGCGGCGCTGGGAATCAGAAAGTGCAGAGTCTGGAGGAGGACCAGAGAAGGGCTGGAGTTAGCTGTCGGAGTCTGCTGAATGCTGAGACCAGGGGAGATGAGGAGGTGCTGTGGCTGCACAGAAAGCGCAGGATCTGTAGGAGTTCTCTTCCGCTAACTGCTGAGATGGAGGGGGGGGCAGAGACGAGCTTCTTCACAGCTGCACGGAGAAGAGAAGGATAGGGGGAGGAGTTCTCCTCTCTGCTGCCGACTGCTTAGACAAGGTGGGGACAGAGAGCAAGGGGGTTCCACAGCTGCAGGAGACGGGCGAGGGCCATATTCAGCCAGCGGGCCTTGTGTTTGACACATGCGAGGTAGAGGGTTCAGCAGTGCTACTATATTCTATCTTATGTGTGAGCCACTCATTTTATCCAGCTGGAAGTGGGGTCTTCCCTTACTGTTCATCATTGTAGCTCCATGCCTATTCAAAGGAAGCCTGCGAAAGGTGAAAAGGCCCACCAAGCATTCTTGGACTTACATCCTCTCTTCTCAGGTTCTGGTCCTTACTGCCTCTTTACATCTCCATTTACCAATACAGAAGCCTAGCACAGAGCAAAGAGGACCATACCAATTGTAGGGGGATCTAACAGGAAACATACTTAATGAAAACCAGAAGTAGGACTACCCCCCCTACATTCTGGGTAGCAATGGTAATAGCAAGATGTATTAGGCTAATTTACTAAAAAAAAAGTTCATAATCTTCACTTCAAGTGATACTAAACATTGAATTGTTAATTTGCCATAATACATTCACATAAATCATATATATCAATTTTTTTATTTTATTTTAATCCACTAAGTACCTCAAAGGGGTTGTAAAGTCAGAAGTTTTTTTTTATCTTAATGCATTCTATGCATTCTATGAAAATTTGAATAAAAAAAAAAAAAGAATTTTTATTACAAAATTTTTAAATTCCAAAAGATTTTTAGATCATAAAACATAATATAAAAACATGAAGATGTTGTGCTTCAGTATTACATAATGAACCTCATAACAACTTCTAATATACTTATAATTTATAAGCTTGAGGTGTTCAGGTTACTCAATCTTCCAGTGGTCTACGCGTTTCACTGGATTGTATAGCTTCTTCAAGACCTGTAGGTTGAATGTTATATTGGCAATGCATGGCAGAATGTTAGAGGCATCAAAAACATCTGCGGGGTGGACACAGGGGCTCTAGCTCCTCTCAAACAACCTGAGACTTGTAGACTAGAAGTTTCTGTCAGTAAATTTTGTAAATAAGTAATTTTTCTCCTTCACTGATGGGCGCTGATGAGGCGGCACTGATGGGCACTGATAGGCTGCACTGATGGGTACTGATGAGGTGGCACTTATGGGCACTGATGAGGCGGCACTTATGGGCACTGATTAGGTGGCACCCATGAGGAGGCACGAATATGCCGCACTTATGGGCACTGATAGGTGGCACTAATATGTGGTACTGATGGGTGGCACTGGTGGGCACTGATAGGCGGCACTGGTGGCATGGATGGCATTGATGAGCAGCAGTGATGGGCATTGGTGGGTAGCAGAGACAGCCAGCACTGACTGGCATCACTAATGGCTGCTGATTGCTGGCTGCAATTGTGGGCACAGATTGGTGGCAATTGTGGGCACTGGTTGGCACTGATTGCTGGCAGTGGTGGGCATTCATTGCTGGCACTGGTGGCACTTAGTTGTAATCAGGGCACTGATGCTCAGTGCTCTAATTACATACCTAGATGTCCACCCGTAAGGAGATGCCGCTGATCGGCTCTCCTCTCCTCACACTGTGTCAGTGTTAGGTGAGGAGCGCCGATTACCGGCATCTCCATGTTTACATGTGACCGGCTGTGATTGGACACAGTCGATCACATGTTTAAAGAGCCGCGGCTCTTTACAGAGATCGTGGTCACGCCGTGTCCTAGCAACATGGCGCGGACACGCGAGAACGGTCGTTCTGGGAGCCCGTCATATGACGTCCACCAAGAACGAGAGCCGCACCGCCCAGCCGTCATTTAACGGTGGGCAGGCGGCAAGTGGTTAAAAAATTCATCAAAATTGCATATACATCTTTGATGCAATTCTGGTGGATTTTCTGGTTGCCCGACTCTCAGCATGCACTTGTGAAACATGGGCATATGACTTGAAAAACACACCAAAAACATAAATGCAGTGTGTTTTTGATGCCTTTTCTATTTATTTCAAAGGGGATCTGCGGTTTTGGTGAGGTTTTGAAAACCGTGTCAAAGATGCAGCAAGCAGAACTTTTCAAAATGCACTGCGTCTGCGCCAACAGCACAGTGCTGTAAAGAGCCCTATAGGATTGAAAGATTTTTCTGGCGTTTGTAGCATGGTAAAAAAACGAAGCAAAAACGCATCAGTGTGAAAGAGTCCTTAATAAAGTCTGTGAATATTCACTTCATGTAAAAAAATCTGATTCCTGTTTCTGTTGTGAGTACATGGTGGGTGAGTGCATATTCAAAGTGAACAGGAATTTGACTTTCATGTGATTGGATAACCAAAGTGAATATTCACCAGATTTATTAAGTGAAGATTCTCAACTCGTTTAGTAAATTAGCCTCAATGGGATGCTTTTAAACAGAATGTTTCCTTTTAAACATTACAAATGACCGCTAGGTTTACTTTAAGTGTCAAATAAATGTTTGTATGACATTTCTTTTAAATGATGGACTGAACTAGTACTGGAGTATGCCATTTGATTATCTTTACTGCCATTTACACATAAAAGTAGCAAGACAAACACAGTCTATCCCAACACTGAGGTTGATTTACTAAAGGAGTAGCAGCTGTTTACCTAGCAAAGTGAACATACACTTAGCAAAGTATATATATATACACTTTGCTAAGTAAACAAGGTACAGATGTTTGAACAATAAGACCCCTTTCACACTGCAGCTCAGCTAAAAATCGCTAAAGCACCGGTCATTTTTGCAGTGCTTTAGCTGCGTTATAGCAGCGCTATTGTGGCGCTTTTCGGGTGCCTGCGGGGAGGATTTTTTTAAGGTCACGTGACCTTAAAAAAAGAAAAAAGTCCTGTTTTGCGGCACTTTCAAAGTGCTTTTGAGGTGCTTTGGAAGCGCTGCCCATCCATTTTATTTATTTATAGCACTCCCAAAGATGCTACCTGCAGGATTTTCCTAACGTCCCACAAGCGCACCGCCCGAGTGTGGAGGCACACATTGCACAGAATAGGAAACAGTTTTCAGGCCCTTGTAAGAGGCTATTTCTAGCGCTAAAACGCCTGAAAACTGGCTCAGTGTAAAAGAGTTTTAATCATGTGCTAGCAAAAAAATCGAATTTTTAAAATGTTTTTTTCTGGCAGATGATTGAGTATTCAAAGAGGAACTGCAGTCTGCTTACATAATTTGTAATAAAAAACATTTTGCCATTCTGAAGCTTCCCTCCAACCACTTTGTATTTTATTTTATATATACTGTGATTCTGTACTTGCCAAATATGCTGCAGAAATCTCCCTCCACTAAGTCTGGCTGCAGCCATTTTAACTGTGGGCAGCTGAAGCTGCTGCCTGTTCACTTCCTGGATTCACACAGAAACACAGAGGTACACCTCCAGCTCTGCAGCCCTGCAGCTCTGATTGGCCCTCTTATGGCTTATCCCCCCCCCCCCCTTCCTGCCAAACTCTCACTAGAGTGAGAGAGAGAGTTGTGCATGATGTCATAAGCCTAGGCTAATGACCAGAAACAGGAAGTGGGCTGTATAAGGTATTTACTGGCAGAAAAAAATGTTTTTACTATCCAAAGTTAAAACAACAAGAGCAGAAGATTTAATAGGTGGAAAGTTGAAAAAATTACTGAAGGTCCGTTTTACCATTAACCCAGGTTCACCTTATTTACTAATATACACTTTTGCAAAGGAAACACAACTTTTCTAGGTGAACATCCTGTACTTCTTTAGCAAATAAACCAATTATCCATAGACATGTTAATATGTGTTTTGTCCTGGTCTGGTTATTTATGAACTGTATTTATTCATCAAGCCATGTGCAGCTGAAGAGGCACCATACTACTTCTTGAAAGATACCAAACTTTCCAAGATTTTTAATAGTTTGCCAACCAAAGATCTATGGGGCGGCTTATAAATACTTTTGCTCTGGGAAAGGTGAATATTTAAAAAGTTAAAGCAGAACTCCCAGTAGTTAAAAAAAGTTCCAGCTAAAGTGAAAAAAAGCATTTGCTGCAAGAGTCACATTCAATCTAGAGCTGTCTGCTGCAGTAATACCTCTCTACCACAAGACTAGGGATGAGCCGAACACCCCCCGGTTCGGTTCGCACCAGAACCCGCGAACGGACCGCAAGTTCGCACGAACGTTAGAACCCCATTGACGTCTATGGGACTCGAACGTTCGAAATCAAAAGTGCTCATTTTAAAGGCTAATTTGCATGGTATTGTCCTAAAAAGGGTGTGGGGACCCGGGTCCTACCCCAGGGGACATGTATCAATGCAAAAAAAACTTTTAAAAACGGCCGTTTTTTCGGGAGCAGTGATTTTAATGATGCTTAAAGTAAAAAAAAAAAAGTGAAATATTCCTTTAAATATCGTACCTGGGGGGTGTCTATAGTATGCCTGTAAAGTGACGCGTGTTTCCCATGTTTAGAACAGTTCCTGCACCAAATGTCATTTTTAAAGGAAAAAATCTCATTTAAAACTGCTTGCGGGTTTAATGTCATGTCGGGTCATGGCAATATGGATGAAAATCAGTGAGACAAACGGCATGGGTACCCCCCAGTCCATTACCAGGCCCTTTGGGTCTTGTATGGATATTAAGGGGAACACCGCACCCAAATTAAAATAAGGAAAGGTCCCTATATACTCTGAACAGCAGTATACAGGCGGTGCAAACAAGACAGGGACTGTAGGTTTGTTGTTAAGTAGAATCTGTTTGTAATTTTGAACATTTTTAACATGTTTAGCTCCAGCCAAAAAATCTTTTCTAAGCTTTTTGGAAAACATAGGGAAGGGTTATCACCCCTGTGACATTTGTTTTGCGTCTTTCCTCCTCTTCAGAAGATTTCACCTCACTTTTTTGTCCCAATGAAAAATGTTTTTTGAAAATTTGGGTTTTTTTGTGGAACAAGGATTGGAAAGCATCAGTGGAAAGGAGAAATTGTTTTCCCATATTAACTCTTACAGGAGAGAATTTCCCTTCCTAGGGGTAGATTTCATCTCACTTCCTGTTGTCTCCTTCCGTTTGCAAGTAGGAGTCGTTTGTAAGTTAGATGTTTGAAAGTAGGGTCCTGCCCTATATACTCAGCAGAAATTTGGGCCTTAGGTGTTGCTGTGGCCAAAACACTGTAAGCCCTCACAGGGCCCTGCTGTGAAATATTAGATCAAGAATTGTAATTACATGCCCCTGTTGAACAGGAGCTGAAAAATTAGGCCTTAGGCACTGGTGCTGGTGCCACAACACTGCAACGCCTCACAGACACTCTAGTTGGAACGCAGGAACGAGCCCTGCTGCAAAGTATTGCATCAAAAATTGTAATTACACGCCCCTGTTAGACAGGGGCAGAAAAATTGGGCCTTAGGCACTGGTGCTGGTGCCACAACACTGCAACCCCTCACAGACACTCTAGTTGGAACGCAGGAACGAGCCCTGCTGCAAAGAATTGCATCAAAAATTGTAATTACACGCCCCTGTTAGACAGGGGCAGAAAAATTGGGTCTTAGGCACTGGTGCTGGTGCCACAACACTGCAACCCCTCACAGACACTCTAGTTGGAACGCAGGAACGAGCCCTGCTGCAAAGTATTGCATCAAAAATTGTAATTACACGCCCCTGTTAGACAGGGGCAGAAAAATTGGGCCTTAGGCACTGGTGCTGGTGCCACAACACTGCAACCCCTCACAGACACTCTAGTTGGAATGCAGGAACGAGCCCTGCTGCAAAGTATTACATCAAAAATTGTAATTACACGCCCCTGTTAAACAGGGGCTGAAAAATTGTGCCTTAGGCACTGGTGGTGGCGCCCAGAACCAAAAATGTTCTTACAAGCTATCAGCGTGATGATTGAGGAGGAAGAGGATAATTACTCAGGGATAGTCACTCAGCATCAGCATAGGCAGTCTTTGAAGGGATCTGAAAAAAATTATTCAGTTACATCAGCATCAGGTGCTTGGTAGCTGGTGGTGATCCAAGACTGATTCATTTTTATGAAGGTCAGCCGATCGACCGAGTCAGTGGACAGACGCACCCTGTGATCGGTTACCACGCCTCCAGCAGCACTGAATGTGCGTTCCGAAAGAACGCTGGATGCAGGACAGGCCAGTAGCTCAATTGCATACTGTGCAAGCTCTGGCCAGTGATCCATCCTCAAGACCCAGTAACCCAGAGGATTTTCGGTGGGAAAGGTGTCCAAGTCTGATCTTGCCCCTAGGTATTCCTGCACCATGTAAAACAGACGCTGGCGATGGTTGCTGGAACCGATCATCCCTTGGGGCTGCGGACCAAAAAATTGTCTGAACGCATCGGTCAGACGGCCACCTTCTCCACCGCTCCTTCTTTGACTGACCGAAGCCTCAGCAACACGTTGTCCAGAAACAGGAGTTTGTAACCTCCCAGTCTCTGGGAACGCGTTGCACAGACCTTTCTGCAAGGCCTCCCGAAGATGTTTCATCCTCTGCTCCCTCTGCGATGGCAAGATAAGGTCCGCAACCTTACCCTTGTAACGTGGATCAAGGAGGGTTGCCAGCCAGTATTGGTCCTTCTCCTTGATACCACGAATACGAGGATCCTTACGCAGGCTTTGCAGGATCAGGGAGGCCATGCAGCGTAGGTTTGCTGAGGCATTCGGTCCGGAGTCCTCTGGGTCACTAAGGACAACAACGTCCGCAGCCACCTCCTCCCAGCCACGTACAAGCCCATGTGTTCCTTGGGACTGATCCCTTAAAGACTGCTGATGCTGAGTGCCAGGCTCCACCTCCATACTGACACAATCTTCCTCCTCCTCCTCCTCCTCCTCCTCCTCGTCCTCTTCCTGTGTGATCGGCGGGCACGCAGGAACACTGTCTGGATAAAGGGGGCCTTGAGAGCTAAGGAAGTCCTCCTCTTCCTGCCTCTGTTCTGCCTCAAGTGCCCTGTCCATTATTCCACGCAGCGTGTGCTCCAACAGGTGGACAAGGGGGACAGTGTCACTGATGCATGCACTGTCAGTGCTCACCATCCTCGTGGCCTCCTCGAATGGTGACAGGACAGTGCATGCATCCCTGATCATGGCCCACTGGCGTGGGGAAAAAAAACCAAGGTCCCCTGACCCTGTCCTGGTGCCATAGTCGCACAGGTACTCATTGATGGCCCTCTGCTGCGCGTGCAGCCGCTGCAGCATGGCCAATGTCGAGTTCCACCTGGTGGGCATGTCACAGATTAGGCGGTTCTTGGGCAGGTTAAACTCCTTTTGGAGGTCCGTCAGCCGAGCACTGGCATTATATGACCGGCGGAAATGCACACAGACTTTCCTGGCCTGCCTCAGGACATCCTGTAAGCCCGGGTACCTGCCCAAGAACCGCTGCACCACCAAGTTAAGGACGTGAGCCAAACAGGGCACATGGGTCAGTTGTCCCTGTCGGAGGGCAGAGAGGAGGTTGGTGCCATTGTCGCAAACCACCATTCCTGCCTTAAGTTGGCGTGGCGTCAACCACCTCTGAACCTGCCCCTGCAGAGCTGACAGAACCTCTGCCCCAGTGTGGCTCCTGTCCCCCAAGCACACCAGCTCAAGCACCGCATGGCATCTTTTGGCCTGCGTACTTGCGTAGCCCCTTGAATGCCTACGGAGCACCGCTGGTTCCGAGGAAGAGGCCATGGAGGAAGAAGAAGAGGAGGGGGTGGAGGAGAGAGGTGTGTCACAATCAGCATTTTGGAGGCGTGGTGGCGGAACAACCTCCAACACTACTGCACCTTGTCCTGCATCCTTCCCAGCTGCCAGCAGAGTCACCCAATGCGCCGTGAAACTTAAGTAACGTCCCTGTCCATGCCTGCTGGACCATGAGTCAGCGGTAATATGCACCTTACCGCTGACCGCCCTGTCCAGCGAGGCATGGACATTGCCTTCCACATGCCGGTAGAGAGCCGGAATCACCTTCCGTGAGAAAAAGTGGCGTTTGGGTACCTGCCACTGAGGAACCGCACATTCCACAAACTCACGGAAGGGGGCAGAGTCTACCAACTGAAAAGGCAGCAGTTGAAGTGCTAGCAATTTTGCCAAGCTAGCATTCAACCGCTGGGCATGTGGATGGCTGGGAGCAAACTTCTTTCGGCGGTGCAGCAGCTGGGGCAGGGAAATTTGCCTGGTACAATCTGACGTCGGTGTACCAAAAGCAGATTGCCCACAAGTACTTGGCTGTGACACACCTAATTCTACACCTTCATTCCTCTCACTGCAGGTCTCAGAGAGGACTGAAGGTCTAGTGGGGTTGGAAATCTCAGCTGATGAGGAGCAAGGAGAGATCCTCTTTGTTCTTTGGTGTGGGTCTTTTAGATATGCTTGCCAACGAACTGCATGGCAGGTCAACATATGTCTGGTCAAGCATGTGGTACCCAAGCGGGAGATGTTTTGGCCACGCGAGATACGCTTGAGACTTATGTTGCAAATAGCAGCGGTGCGATCTGATGCACTCGTCTCAAAAAAGGCCCACACCAAAGAACTTTTTGAATAACGCGCAGAGACTGCAGCGCCCTGCACATGTGGAGCTTTGGGGTGTGATGCAGTCAATGTGCTGCCCTTAGGCTGGCCCCTGGAGGGCATCCTGCCTCGTTGGTGATGTGCCGCCTCCTCCTCCTCCTCCTCCTCCTCTCTCCTATCAGGCACCCACGTTGAGTCAGTGACCTCATCATCCCCTCCCTCCTCATCACTGGAGCAAACCTGGCAGTATGCTGCAGCAGGGGGAGCATGACTGCCAGATTGCTGTCCTTCTTGGGCACCCCCTCTGTCCGTGCTCATGTTACTGCCTTCATCGAGCTCAGTATCATCATCAGAGCCTTCCAAACGCTGGGCATCCTCCTGGAGCATGTACCCAACACTGTGGTCAAACAGTTCGAGGGAATCCTCAGGAGGACATGGTGGAGCTACGGAAGGAGTCACTGATGACATTGAGCTGAGGGAAGAGGCCGCTGCTTTGCCAGACAAAGCACCCTGGGCATGGGTGAGAGAGGATGAGGAGGATGAGGACGGCTTGGTCATCCACTCGACCAAGTTTTCTGCATGTTGCGGCTCAACACGACCAGCTGCCGAAAAAAAGGCCAAGCGTGTCCCATGGCCACGGGCTGATGAGGATGCACCGTCTCCACGACCAGCACTAGACACAGAGCCTGCTTGCCCTCTCTTATTGGCTTGTGACTGTCTGCCTCTCCTTCTTGGCCTTCCAGACATACTAATGGCCTGTAGCTGCACTAAGCTGGGATAGAACACCTGTAATTTTCTTCAGGTAGCTTTATATACTGTAACCAGACAAGCCTGCCTGTCAGTAGGAAGATAACAGGAACGGATCTAGCTGAACACTGTGAGCAGGACGCACTGACTGCACTAAATGTAAATAGCAGGAACAGATCTAGCTGAACACTGTGAGCAGGACGCACTGACTGCACTAAATGTAAATAGCAGGAACGGATCTAGCTGAACACTGTGAGCAGGACGCACTGACTGCACTAAATGTAAATAGCAGGAACGGATCTAGCTGAACACTGTGAGCAGGACGCACTGCACTAAATGTAAATAGCAGGAACAGATCTAGCTGAACACTGTGAGCAGGACGCACTGCACTAAATGTAAATAGCAGGAACGGATCTAGCTGAACACTGTGAGCAGGACGCACTGCACTAAATGTAAATAGCAGGAACAGATCTAGCTGAACACTGTGAGCAGGACGCACTGCACTAAATGTAAATAGCAGGAACGGATCTAGCTGAACACTGTGAGCAGGACGCACTGCACTAAATGTAAATAGCAGGAACGGATTTAGCTGAACACTGTGAGCAGGACGAACTGCACTAAATGTAAATAGCAGGAACAGATCTAGCTGAACACTGTGAGCAGGACGCACTGCACTAAATGTAAATAGCAGGAACGGATCTAGCTGAACACTGTGAGCAGGACGCACTGCACTAAATGTAAATAGCAGGAACAGATCTAGCTGAACACTGTGAGCAGGACGCACTGACTGCACTAAATGTAAATAGCAGGAACAGATCTAGCTGAACACTGTGAGCAGGACGCACTGCACTAAATGTAAATAGCAGGAACAGATCTAGCTGAACACTGTGAGCAGGACGCACTGCACTAAATGTAAATAGCAGGAACGGATCTAGCTGAACACTGTGAGCAGGACGCACTGCACTAAATGTAAATAGCAGGAACGGATCTAGCTGAACACTGTGAGCAGGACGAACTGCACTAAATGTAAATAGCAGGAACAGATCTAGCTGAACACTGTGAGCAGGACGCACTGCACTAAATGTAAATAGCAGGAACGGATCTAGCTGAACACTGTGAGCAGGACGCACTGCACTAAATGTAAATAGCAGGAACAGATCTAGCTGAACACTGTGAGCAGGACGCACTGCACTAAATGTAAATAGCAGGAACGGATCTAGCTGAACACTGTGAGCAGGACGCACTGCACTAAATGTAAATAGCAGGAACAGATCTAGCTGAACACTGTGAGCAGGACGCACTGCACTAAATGTAAATAGCAGGAACGGATCTAGCTGAACACTGTGAGCAGGACGCACTGCACTAAATGTAAATAGCAGGAACAGATCTAGCTGAACACTGTGAGCAGGACGCACTGCACTAAATGTAAATAGCAGGAACGGATCTAGCTGAACACTGTGAGCAGGACGCACTGACTGCACTAAATGTAAATAGCAGGAACAGATCTAGCTGAACACTGTGAGCAGGACGCACTGACTGCACTAAATGTAAATAGCAGGAACGGATCTAGCTGAACACTGTGAGCAGGACGCACTGACTGCACTAAATGTAAATAGCAGGAACGGATCTAGCTGAACACTGTGAGCAGGACGCACTGACTGCACTAAATGTAAATAGCAGGAACGGATCTAGCTGAACACTGTGAGCAGGACGCACTGACTGCACTAAATGTAAATAGCAGGAACGGATCTAGCTGAACACTGTGAGCAGGACGCACTGCACTAAATGTAAATAGCAGGAACAGATCTAGCTGAACACTGTGAGCAGGACGCACTGCACTAAATGTAAATAGCAGGAACAGATCTAGCTGAACACTGTGAGCAGGACGCACTGCACTAAATGTAAATAGCAGGAACAGATCTAGCTGAACACTGTGAGCAGGACGCACTGCACTAAATGTAAATAGCAGGAACGGATCTAGCTGAACACTGTGAGCAGGACGCACTGACTGCACTAAATGTAAATAGCAGGAACGGATCTAGCTGAACACTGTGAGCAGGACGCACTGCATTAAATGTAAATAGCAGGAACAGATCTAGCCTAATCTAGCTAACTCAAATCAAATGACACTGTCTGTCTCTCTCTCTATCAGCACACCGGAACACACTACACAGGGCCGCCGTGCAGGCGGCCTTATATAGTGTGGGGCGTGTACTAAATCCCCTGAGCCATAATTGGCCAAAGCCACCCTGGCTTTGGCCAATTACAGCTCTCTCTACTGACGGCGCTGTGATTGGCCAAGCATGCGGGTCATAGTGCATGCTTGGCCAATCATCAGCCAGCAATGCACTGCGATGCCGCAGTGAATTATGGGCCGTGACGCGCCACACGAATTTGGCGCGAACGGCCCATAACGTTCGCAATTCGACGGACGGTCGAACAGCCGATGTTCGAGTCGAACATGGGTTCGACTCGAACACGAAGCTCATCCCTACACAAGACCACCAATCTTCTATGTTAAATGAAGACCTGCCTTATTGAACCCAATTCATATAAGCCCAGGCTGTCATGGACCCACCGAGGGGGAAGAATATATCATGCAGGATACAATTAGTAATGTTAGGTGAACACAGGACATTGAAGTAAGCTCCATAAATATTCTCTATGCAAGGTGAACAGTCCCTATTCCTTTAGTGAATCAGTCCCTCTGAGTTACTGACCTGGCACAAGTTTACAAATTTATATATATATATATTTATATATATACTGTATATACATGAATGTGAAGCAGGGAACTTTGTAAAGCCATTGGTATGCGCAGCCTATTCTTTTGTACAATATTTTTTATTCTTTTTTAACAATTTTTTTAGGAGCCCCATTAGGAGGTCTTGGTGAAATGTCAGGGGTCTAAACTAGGGGTCTCAACCTGGTCGCCCTCCAGCTGTTGCGGAACTACAAGTCCCATCATGCCTCTGCCTGAGGGAGTCATGCTTGTGCCTTGCAATGCCTCATGGGACTTGTAGTTTCGCAACAGCTGGAAGGCTGCCAGTTTGAGACCCCTGGCCTAAAAAGACCCCCTGATGTCTCACTTTTGAGACAGAGAAAAAAACTGAGGACAGAGATTCCCCTGTCCCTTTATTTGCAGCCTCAGCTGCACTGGACAGTGAACAAATGGGAAGTGCTCTGCCCTGTTCATTCACATCCTGAAGCATAGTAAACACTGTTTACTATGCTTCGGTTAAGAATGAACACAGGAGTGATCAGTACAGCTCACTCACTGTGTTCATTCAGAAAAGGAAGGGGCCAGTAAATCAAATATTTACTGGCCCGTTCCCCTGCTACCCATCTTGAAATATCCCCCCTAGCAGCTGGCGGGAGAGAAGAGGAGAGAAGCTGGAAGCACTGCAGGAGGGAGACAGGGGAAGCCAGAAAGCAGGGGGAATCGGTGCAGCACGGGGTGATTAGGGTGTTCCCAGGCACACCCAGCACACCCTGTGCACATGCCTATGCGCATAGCTCTCAACTGTCACTGATTTTGAGGGACTGTCCCTGATTTGGAGCAATGTCCCTCTGTCCCTCTTTCCTCCTCATTTGTCCCTCATTTTGGTCTGATCTATATAGATGTATATAAAATGCACTTTTTATCTATGAAAAAGTGTTTTCCAGTGCTAAACCTTTCATCTGATTTCTAAATTGTTGCATTTGTAAATTCCAAAAGCCAATAGAAAGGAATAGTAGTGGTAAAAAAAGAATTTTGTGGGTTTAACCAATCTTGTTTTTTTTGTACAATTCTCCATTAAGGGGGCGTGGCAAGGGGTGTGTCCTATACCTGCATACTTTTGCTGATAGGTGTCCCTCATTCCCATCTCAAATAGTTGGGAGGTATGCATGTGTAAAACACTGTCTAAATTGACAATGCTATTTAAAGTGGTTGTAAAAGCACAAAAAAAAAAAAAACTGCAAGACAAAGGCATAATGACCTAGTATACATAGCATACTAGCTTATTATGAAATACTCACCTTAGATAGAAGCCCCCGCAGCGGCATCCGTACACTGCTCCGGCTGGCGACATGTCTCTCGGAGTCACTTCCGGGTATCGCGGGCTTCGGCGCTGTGATTGGCCAGAGCCGCGATGACTTCACTCACACGCATGCACGTGGGAGCCGCCGGTAATGGCAGGTCAGCTGAAGCAATGGCACGAACGTGCCATTGCTTCAGTGCGCATGTGCAAATGATGTCGGCACATGCTGATACAGGGAATATCTCCTAAGCCGTGTAGGTTTAAGAGATTTTCACGGTAGATACAGGTAAGCCTTATTATAGGCTTACCTGTAGTAAAAAGTGGATTGTAAGGGTTTACATCCACTTTAAGTACCCATAATAAATAGGTAAATGTGCAGTGTGTGGGTACATGTGAATAGCAGTGCCCGCTGTCAGCCTGTCATTAGCTTATACAGTATAGGCTGACCGGCCTCTGCTATTTGCATGTACCTGGTCATTCCACCGGCTGGAATCTGCAGAATGCACATAAATGGCTGGGTGAAGGAGGCCTAATAGAAACAAAGTTTCTGACTTTGCTCCTTCATATCAGATAGAGGTGGTGATTTATACCAATGGACACTGTAGCGAGAAGTATAGTGAATTTTTAGGTTATGCTCTCGGGTGCCTTTCAGTTTAAATCACTGCTGAGATGTTAGTTTCTATCTTAAAGTTATACTAAGTTGAATTTTTTTTTTAGTTAAAAATAACAAACATGTTATACTTACCTCCTCTGCAACATCCGCCGATTGGAGTTCTTGACACATGCACGCGGGCTGTGTGGAATGAATGAATGTTGTGGAAGAAGAGCCTGACCAGGAGAGCTACAGTGGTTTGGTGGCTTCCAGTGGTCTGCCCTGCAAAGATCTCAGGGGATCCAGAACTGGTACTTTGTACTGGATTAAACTGGGACAGCTGAGTGGATTACCTTTTCCATTGGAGGAATACCTATGAGTCAATTTGCAGTGTGTACAGTTGAAAGAAGGGCCTATAAACAAGATTGGAGATCCTTCATTATTTATGGATGCGATTTATTTCTGTAACTAAGGTGAGAGTTCTGGGAGACTTTAGCAATAAGAGACAATTTGTGGGATATCTAGGAACATCTATGGACATTTATATGTGTTTTTGCCCACCCGACATCACATATATCGGATTTATCAGCCTGTGAATTCGCTAGAAGTTTATTTTATTTTCACTAGTTTTAGAGGACTACTTGGTCTTAATATACATTTTTTGTGATATTTTGTTCACGTGATCCAGGAACATCTTGAACACTTTATTGCACTTTTGCACTTCTATATTTATATTCAATATTATTTGACTCCACGTGGAGATATATATATATTTTTTATTTTTTCAGCGATATATTTTTTTATATGTTGGGTATTTAATCACAGTGTCTTTACAGTGATATTTATTTTTGCGAAGATCACTTTATACAGATTTTACATGTCACATTCACTAGTTACTCCTAGTAGCGCGAGGGACACTTTTATTCCCATCTTTATGTAGAACCATAGGCGTCACCAGGGGGGGGCTATCAAGGCTGGAGCCCCGAATGTGGAGCCCATAGCCCTGAGTCTCAGCGGGTGTGGAGGAGAGAAGAGCCGGCGGGTCGCGGCTGCGGCGGGCGGCATTGAAAGTGGAGGAGGGACGATCAGGCATGTACAGGCACTGAGCCACCTCCCTCACACCCCCCCCCCCCCGCAGCGCTCACCTCTTCTCCCTGCTTAGTTATGCAGCGCGGCTGCATACAGACACGATCCTAGGAGTGGACACTGATAAGCTCATCGTACGATCCAGAAGTCATGCAGCCGCACACAGCTGTGACATGAACTTCCTCGGCACTCATTCTCTTGTTCTTTCCTTCCCCCGCTCTTCATCCTGTCTGCTGCTGTGGAGAATATAGATGAGAGTGGGGGAAGGAAAGAACAAGTGAACGAGTGCCGAGGAAGTTCATGTCACAGCTGTGTGCGGCTGCATGTCTTCTGGATCGTACGATGAGCTTATCAGTGTCCACTCCTAGGATCATGTCTGTATGCCTATCTAAGCAGGGAGAGGAGGGGAGCGCTGGGAGGGGGGATAGAGCAGCATGGGGAGGGGGGGAGATAGAGGATCACGGGGACCAGGGGGGGGAGGGACCAGCAGAGCACATGTGGGACCAAAACAGCATTCGGGGGATCAGCGGAGCATGCAGGGGACCAGCGCAGCACACACCACGCGGGGGACCAGAGGAGCACAGGGGGACCAGAGGAGCACAGGCGGGCCAGAGGAGCACAGGCGGGCCAGAGGAGCACAGGCAGACCAGAGGAGCACAGGCGGACCAGAGGAGCATGCGGGGGACCAGAGAAGCGCAGGCGGACCAGAGGAGCACAGGCGGACCAGAGGAGCACGCGGGGGACCAGAGGAGCACAGGCGGACCAGAGGAGCACAGGGGGACCAGAGGAGCACAGGGGGACCAGCGCAGCACGCGGGGGACCAGAAGAGCACAGAGGGACCAACGCAGCACGCGGGGGACCAGAGGAGCACAGGGGAACCAGCGCAGCACGCGAGGGACCAGAGGAGCACAGGGGGACCAGCGCAGCACGCGGGGGACCAGAGGAGCACAGGGGGACCAGCGCAGAACGCGGGGGACCAGAGGAGCACAGGGGGACCAGCACAGCACGTGGGGGACCAGAGGAGCACAGGGGGACCAGCACAGCACACGGGGGACCAGAGGAGCACAGGGGGACCAGCACAGCACGTGGGGGACCAGAGGAGCACAGGGGGACCAGAGGAGCACGTGGGGGATCAGAGGAGCACAGGGGGACCAGCGCAGTACGCAGGGTGCGGGGAACCAGCGCAGCATGTGGAGGACCAGAGCAGCATGCGGGGGGACCAGAGCAGCACAGGGGGACCACAGGAGCAAGGGGGACCAAAGGAGCAAGGGGGACCAGAAGATCCGGCATGGGTGAGACCTGTCAAAGTTGGCCGGTCTGGATGAAGTCCAGGGCCAAATTTTTGTCTCAGTCCAGCCCTGGAGACGAGCAGGCGGACAAGCAGAGATGACATCATCTCTCTCCGCCCGCCCGTCACCAATCTTCCGCATTCAGAGCTGGGACTTCAATGTGGGAGCGATGTGCGGTGGGGAGCAGAGAGATGATGTAATCTCTCACTGCCTGCCACACATCAGCGCTCTTCTGCCCTCACTAAATGGGCCTCTTCAATGAAAGAGGTGTGGTGGGGAGCAGAGAGATTACATCATCTCTCACTGCCCGCCCCGCATCTCCGCTCTCCTGCCCTCACTAAATGGGCCAGTGCTGCCAGCCTGCCACCAATGCAGCGAAAATGCACATTTGGTGGCACTGGCTGGCATAGCAAGTGACAATCTGCAAATGGTGGCAAGTGACAATCTGCTAATGGTGGCAAGTGACGTGGCAAGTGGCAATCTGCTAATGGTGGCAGGTGACATGGCAAGTGGCAATCTGCAATGGGTGGCAAGTGACAATCTGCAAATGGTGACAAGTGACAATCTGCAAATGGTGGCAGGTGATGTGGCAAGTGACACGCCCAGGGCTCCCACTGATTCTGCATTATGGTGAGTTGAACCACTTCATTATATATTACAATATAACAATAGAAACAATGCGCTTTGATCACCCTGACACCATATCAACCATGGTGCTATGAAGATTGAAACGCCAACACCAGCCTTCTTTTGCCTGCAAAAAATTGCTTACCACCGGCGTGCCTGTTGCTAGGTGGTCCCTCGTAGTCTGCCTCTTCCTTTGCCTGGGCTGGTGACATCACTTCCCCTCGGCACAGGAAGGGCTCCGCTCTGCTCCCTCCCTCCTGTCAATCATCTGGGACCCATTACAGGTCCTAGGTGATTGAGCGGCCAATCACGGCGCGCGGCACCGCTCGCAAATGCGCCGTGGGTGCCAGGCTGTGAAGCCACAGCCCGGCGCCCACAGTTGAAATGCCGGCGCCGACGAGCGGAGGGGGGGGCGAGCGGGGCTTCGATCCGCCGCATCGCTGGACCCAGGGACAGGTAAATGTCCAATTAAGTCAGCAGCTGCAGTATTTGTAGCTGCTGACTTTTAATTTTTTTTTTTTAAGGACCCCCTGGGTGGAACTCCTCTTTAAGCCTCGTACACACGATCGGATTTTCTGACGGAAAATGTGTGATGACAGGCTGTTGGCGGAAAATCCGACCGTTTATATGCTCCATCGGACAATTGTTGTCGGATTTTCCACAGACAAATGTTGGATGGCAGGCTTTAAAATTTTCCGCGGACAATGGTCTGTTGTCGGATTTTGCGAGCGTGTGTACACAAGTCCGTCAGACAAAAGCCCAAGGTACAAACACGCATGCTCGAAAGCAAGGACCAGCCAGAAGCAGTCAATCTTGTAAACTAGCTTTCGTAATGTAGAATTAACATTCGTGATGTGGCAAATTATAAAATCTCGAAATGCAGCGCACAAGTCTATTCTTCCTTATTGGGATACTAATGAAGCTGCTTTGCTGGTGATACTGATGGAGTTATTGCATACGAATTTTCAAAGGCTTTTTTTTTTCTAGTGAAATGAAGAATAATATTATTATGCTTGTTATTTTTTTTTTTTGGTGCAAGTTACCACAACACCATTATCCCGTAGTTTTTAAGATCAAAGATACAACTATGTTGGTGTCCCTTGTTAATTTTACATTGTATTTTTTAAAATGTAACTGCCTACTCCCAAACTGATTTGAAGGAAAACACATAGCCAAATATTATTCTACACAGCTTTTTTTATTGTACATTAAAAAGGTAAACAAATAAAATTAGACCAAAAAGTGCATTCGATGCATCCAAAAATATAGAAAATATACCAAATCAAATCATTATTATTCAACCAAAATATAAAATAAAAGCCTCATGCATGTGTCGTGCTTCTTAATATAGGGGGTCAACAATGCCAAGTGAAAGCAGGGGTCCGTCATCTGGAGATAATTCCGAAAATCATCTGGATTATTCTCCTGGAGCTCCCGAAGCAAAGGCATATGACATAATTGGTCGCGATTAATAAAGCAACCAATTTTTGGTCTAAGAAATCCTCCTCCTGTTCCTGGACTAGACTTGGGTCATAGTAATAACTCCAAGGCCAATAATAACACGTTATCTCCTCTGATTCCACAACATGGTGTCAGGGCTGGGCTCAGCCCTTCCTTCTCTGAGCTGGCCGCTCAGCTTTCCGCTAATTGCCAGGTCCCATCTCTCTCCACAGTTACCCAGCTGTTGTTGATTTTGCTCATCAGTCCCCATCAGTCATCCAGCTCACTTGATCTCTGCCTTCGCCTTTGTCAACATCACAGAGACTTTCTCCTGCGTTCCTGTTGAAGACTTGCTCGGCTAACGTTACTTCTGGCTCCTGATCCTGCTTGCTGTACTATTACATTTATCTCTGGCTCTCTGACATTCGCTTGGCTGACTACCCGATCTGGTTACTGAACTCTGGTTTGTTTTGACTACGCTTACTTTGTTTACCTTGTTATTATTATTATTATTATTATTATTAAACAAGTGTGATTGATTTAACTATACTTCTGTCTTGGTCTGATTCATGGTTCCTGATAGTAGGCGAAGGTAGAGCTGGGCGATTTTCTCAAAAAAAAAAAAATCTGCGATTTAAAAAAAAAAAACTCGATTCACGATTCGAATTGAGTTTTTTTTTTTTGGACACCGCGCTGATCCTGAGGAGCTGCGGGCAGGAGTTTTTAGGCGAGGCCGCGGCTTCGGCCTAGTCCGGGGCGTCCAGCCTCGCAGACTAGGCTGAAGCCGCGGCCTCACCTAAAAACTCCTGCCCGCAGCTCCTCAGGACCGGCGCGGTGTCACCGCCAATCCTGGGGAGCTGCCGGCAGGAGTTCTTAGGCGAGGCCGCGGCTTCGGCCTAGTCCGCGGCTTCCGGCCTTGTGGACAAGGCCGAAGCCGTGGCCTCGCCTAAAAACTCCTGCCCGCAGCTCCTTAGGACCGGCGCCGTGTCAGCGCCGGTTCTGGTGAAAAAAAAATATATAAAAAAATCGATTTGCTAAAATTTTGAATCGATTTGACCTCTCAACTCAATTCAAGATTTAAATTGATTTTTTCCCCAGCCCTAGGCGAAGGCCATGAATTCAGGAGATACAGTCAATCCACTTGTTGGTAATATTTTTTCCAGATTGGATGAGCAAGATCAACGCATGGATTAGTTTGCCATAGCATTACAAACGCTCCTGAGTCGCACGGCTCACCTGGAAACTCCCACTGTGGCTGCTCCGGTACAACCTGAGTTGCATGCCATCCCTGCTGCTGCGCCAGTCTCTGTGTAGGCACCTGCCTCAAGTATTACCTCTATAAGAGGTATGTCTGGTTCCGCTCCGCTTCCCCAGCGATTTGGGGGCGATCCAGTTCAATGCAGAGGGTTTCTCAGCCAGGTTGAGATTTACTTTGAGATGCTGCCCCAGGCATTTCCCATGGACAGAAGCAAAGTAGGTTTCGTGATATATTTGCTTCCTGCCTTTTTTTGCCTTGGCCTAGGCAAACCCTCTATGGGAGACGCAAAAACCTGTTGTCTTGAGTTACCCTGACTTTGTGGCCTCCTCTAAAAGAGTATTTGATGTTCCCGCACGCTCCACTTCTGCTGCCAAGTGCCTCATGTCCATCACCAGAGTACGAGAACTGTTGCTGACTACACCATTGAATTCTGTACACTGGCAGCAGAGGTTGCTTGGAACAATGAGGCCCTCGTGGCTGCTTTTTCTCATGGTCTCTCGGATTCCATCAATGATGAGATAGCAGCCCAAGATATACCCACTGAGCTGGAGAGGTTGATCACGTTTGCCATCCTCATTGACTCCAGACTCAGAGAAAGACTCTCTTTTAAGGAGCGCTTGCGGAAGCCTCCTGTACGTTTGCCCCTGAGCTTTGCAGTCCCACCCGTGCCTCCCTCAGCTCCCATGCCTCCTGGTACTGAGTCGGTCAGTGAAGATGAACCCATGCACCTGGGCTTCATGCGTCTCTCTGTGGATGAGAGAGCCTTTAGGAGGAGGGGGAGATTGTGCCTTTATTGTGGCCAGGCAGGTTACTTTTTGAAGTCTTGTCCTACCCGTCCAGGGAACGCCCGAACCTTGAGGTCCTGTCATGGACAGACCTTAGATGGCGTTGTTTCGTCCCCAGTTATCCAGAAGGATAAGCCCCTGGTTTTCGGTCACCCTTTCTTGGGCTGAGTCGTCCATCGAGATACAGGCTCTAATCGACTCTGGGGCTGCAGACCTGTTCATTGATGCTGCCTTTGTATCGCAGCACTCGATTCCGCTGCAGCTGCGTGACACTCCACTTGCCATTGAGGCGCTTGACGGGAGACCTCTACAGTCTGCCCATGTGACTCATGAGACGGTTCCATTGTCCATGGCCGTAAGGGCTCTTCACCATGAGATAATCCAATTCCAAGTTATTTCCTCACCTAAGTTTCCTCTGGTTAATTGGTTATCCTTGGTTACAGAGGCACAACCCCTCTTTTGATTGGCTCCGTGCTGAGGTTCTCTCCTGGTCACCACAATGCAGTGAGACAAGCTTCCAGAAGAGACAAGCTTCCAGAAGGTAGCCAAGGTCCTGTACACCTCTTCACTCTCCTCCCTGCCAGAGGAGTACCGCGATTTTAGCGATGTCTTTGACAAAGGTCAAGCCGGTAGTTTGCCTCCACACCGGCCTTATGATTGTGCAATTGACCTTCAACCTGGTGCCATACCCGCTCGTGGCCAGGTTTACCCTTTGTCGGTCTTGGAGGATAAAGCCATGGAGGAGATGGTTGCAGACACACTTTCTTGAGGTTTCATCCGCAAATCCACGTCTTCTGCTGGTGCTGGTTTCTTCTTTGTGAAGAAGAGGAGAAGTGAACTGAGACCTTGTATTGATTATAGGGGTCTCAATCGTTTTACGATTAGGAATGCCTACCTGATTCCGTTGATTACAGAGTTATTTGACCGCCTCAAGGGAGCAACTGTTTTCACGAAGCTTGATTTAAGAGGGGCATACAATCTTGTGCAGATTAAGGAGGGCGACGAGTGCAAAACTGCGTTTAATACCAGAACAGGCCATTATGAGTACCTCGTAATGCCTTTTGGCCTTTGTAACGCCCCAGCAGTTTTTCAGGAGTTTATTAATGATGTCCTCCGAAATTTGTTGCAGTTATGTGTGGTGGTTTATCTTGATTATATCCTTATATTTTCCAAGTCCCTGGAGAGCCACCACACAGATGTCTGTCGTGTGCTTCAGAAACCAAGAGAGAACAATCTCTATTGTAAACTGGAGAAGTGCGAGTTCCATCGTGAACAGGTTAAATTCCTGGGCTATGTAATTTACACTGCTGGTTTTTCAATGGACCCAGAGAAACTTTCAGCAGTCCTACAGTGGCCCCAACCCGTGGGTTTAGGTCCTCTGCAGCGTTTCTTGGGCTTTGCCAACTATTATCAGAAGTTTACTCGTAACTTCTCGTCTCTGGTCAAGCCCCTGACTGATATGACCAGAAAGGACGGTAACCCAAAGAGTTGGTCTCTGGAGTCCATTAAGGCCTTTGAGAGTCTCAAGGCTGCCATTGTTTCTGTTCCTGTGTTGGCACATCTTGATACTACGTTGCCTTTTATCCTAGAAGTTGATGCTTCTGAGACTGGAGTTGGCACCCTTCGGTTTCAACGTCCTAACTCTGAGATCACTATGCATCCGTGTGGCTACTTTTCCAAGAAATTGTCACCTGAAGGGTGCAATTATGAGATTGGTGACAGAGAGCTGTTGGCGATCACTTTAGCCCTGAAAGAATGGAGACATCTCCTTGAAGGTACCACTGTGCCGGTTCTCATTCTTACTGACCAAAAGAATCTCACATTCTTGTCTGAGGCTAAGCGCCTCTCTCCCAGAAGGGCATGATGGGCTCTTTTCTTGTCGAGTTTTAATTACATTGCCTCATTCTTACCCGGTACTAGGAATGTAAGGGCTGACGCCTTGTCACAACAATTTTCCTCCACTTCCAAGTTGAAGTCGGTTCCGGTTCCTATGATTCCTCCTGATCGTATTCTGGTTACGGTTCGCACCAGTCTTACTTCTCCTTTGGATGACAAAATTCTTGCTGCTCAGGGCCACGTTCCTCCTGAGAAACCTTGTGACCGCTGCTTTGTCCCAGAGAATCTCCGTACTGCCGTGCTCCAGACTTACCATTCTCCCAAGGCAGCTGGCCACCCTGGGAAGAATCAACTCGTTTGGGCCATTTCCCAACAATTCTGGTCGCCTAGTGTACGGGCTGATGTAACTGCCTTTGTAGCTGCCTGTTCCGTGTGTGCTCAGAGTAAGACTCCACGACACCTTCCAGTGGGCCTCCTACAACCTATACCCAATGGAGAGAGGCCCTGGACCCACCTGTCTATGGATTTTATTGTGGAGTTACCCAACCCCCAAGGCAACACTGTTATCCTAATGGTGGTTGACCGGTTCTCAAAGATGTGTCATTGTATTCCACTTAAGAAGCTGCCTACTTCTAAGGAACTGGCTTTCATTTTTGCTCGGGAGATCTTTTGCTTACATGAGCTACCCAAGATGATTGTCTCGGACAGGGGTAGTCAGTTTGTCTCCCGGTTCTGATGAGCCTTTTGTGCACAGTTGAGAATTCAGCTTGTTTTCTCCTCTGCGTATCACCCGCAGTCTAATGGGGTCGCAGAACGAGCCAATCAGTCCTTGGAGCAATTCTTACGTTGCTATATTTCTGACCATCATAACAACTGGTCAGACCTATTACTGTGGGCAGAGTTTACTCACAACAGTGCCTTGAATTCTGCTTCCCGATTGTCCCCGTTTATGGTGAATTATGGTTTCCAACCTTCCATGTTGCTTGACTTGTTTGTTCCGCAGAGTATTCCTGCATTAGAAGAGCATCTCCGTGGTCTTCGTTCCACTTGGGCACCAGTTCAGGAGGCTTTGCAACATGCTAATGATAGGTACAGACTCCATGCTGACCGCAGACGCCTGCCTGCACCTTCCTACCAGATTGGGGACAGAGTCAGGCTGTTGTCTCCTCATTCGCACCTCGTTTTATTGGGCCTTTCCGTATCCCTTACAGGATTAACCCAGTGGCGTACACCTTGGACTTTCCTCCTAGTATGCGCATGTCAAATGTTTTTCATTATACAAAAACATATTTGGTGGCCACACCCTAAAATGCGTTTAAATTCAAGATGGTGCTGCTATAAGACCAGCAAATAGTACAAAACAGATTACAGCGCATACATTCAAGAATGACATTTCCTGCAAGGCTAGTTAAAAACACCTGAACATATTCAAAAAAATCTTTTTTGAGTTTGGCTCCCATGGTTGAGACGCAGGATCTTTCATTCTCTTACTAGGGTAGGACCCACTAATTCGGGGTAATTAGTTGCAGTAAGTGGGCTTAGCACTATATGACCATATAGTGTGACCAAACCCCCATATTTTTTTTTGAATATGTTCAGGTGTTTTTAACTAGCCTTGCAGGAAATGTCATTCTTGAATGTGTGCGCTGTAATCTGTTTTGTACTTCAAATGTGTTTCATGTCTCCTTATTGAAACCTTTGGTCTGCAATCGCTTTACCACCTCGGTGCCACGTCCTCACCCTATACAGGATGAGTACCATGAGGAGTATGAAGTACAATCCATTGTTGACTCCCATAGGTTCCGTGGGCGAATACAGTACCTGGTGCATTGGGAGGGGTACGGTCCTGAGGAATGCTCTTGGGTCTCATTACTCGGATGTACATGCCCCTGTCCTCCTCCGTGATTTCCATAGAAGTTTTCCCCTCAAGCCCAGTGGTCCTCCGAGGGGGAGGGGTCGTTGAGGAGGGGGTACTCTCAGGGCTGGGCTCAGCCCTTCCTTCTCTGAGCTGGCCGCTCAGCTGTCGGCTAATTGCCAGCTCCCATCTCTCTCCACAGTTACCCAGCTGTTGTTGATTCTACTCGTCAGTCCTGCCTACTTAAAGTCGTCCAGCTCACTTGATCTCTGCCTTCGCCTTTGTCAACATCACAGAAACTTTCTCCTGCGTTCCTGTTGAAGACTTGCTTGGCTGACGTTCCTTCTGGCTCCTGATCCTGCTTGTGTACTACTACGTTTATCTCTTGCTCTCTGACATTTGTTTTTCTGACTACCCGATCCGGTTACTGAACTCTGGCTTGTTTTGACTACGCTTACTCTGTTTACCTTATTATTATTATTATTAATAAAAAAGTGTGATTTAACTATACTTCTGACTCTGTCTGATTCCGTCCTGCAATGGTATGGAGATGGATGGGGGCCATCTTCCCCTCACTTATCTCCATACCACGCACATGGAAGAGGACTCGATCGCTTGGCCACTACCGACAGCTCTGTTAAGCAGTGGAGGGCATCAAAGCGGCGGGAGCCCTATCCCGCCGCCAATAAAAGTGACCTAGCGGCGAAACAGAGACCACTTTTATCCGAAAGCGGACTGCCCGCTGAAGAAGAGGATACCGGGGTTATGGCAGCTAGCTGCTGCCATAACAACAATAACCCTCTTCAAATTACCGACGTATAACGACGGCAGGCGGTCTGTAAGTGGTTATAGGGTCCACAAGCTATGATGCCAGTCTCTGAAAATTGATCACCCCTGAAGTACTGAATACCTGAACATACCCCCCAAATGACCCCTTTTTGGAAAGTAGACATTCCAAGGTATTTAATAAGAGGCATGGTGAGTTTTCTGAAGTTGTAATTTTTTCCCACAATTCTTTGCAAAATCAAGATTTTTTTTTTTCACAAGATTGTCATTTTAGCAGATTATTTCTCACACACAGCATATGCATACTTCCAATTACACCCCAAAACACATTCTACTACTCCTCCTGAGTATGGTGATACCACATGTGTGAGACTTTTACACAGTGTGGCCACATACAGAGGCCCAACATGCAGGGAGCACTGTCAGGCGTTCTTGGAGCATAAATTACACATATAATTTCTTGACTTTCTTTCTTGCACTTTTGAAGGCCCTGGAGTGCCAGGACAATTGAAACGCCCCAAAAATGACCCTATTTTGCAAATAAAACACCCCAACATATAATCTACGAGGCATAATGAGTCTTTTGAACATGTAATTTTTTGGAAAATGTGGAAAGAAAATGAAAACGCATTTTTTTTTACCCAAAATTGTCCATTTATACAATATTTCTAACACATAGCATGTACATACCAAAAATTACACCCCAAAATAGATTCTCCTACTCCTCCTGAGTATGGTAATACCACATGTGGGAGACTTTTCTACAGCCAGGCCACATACTGAGGCCCAACATACAGGGAGCACTAGCAGGTGTTCTAGGGGCATACATTTCAAATCAATTTAACTACCTATTACACTTTTGTGAGGCACTGTAGTGGCATGGATGTGGCATGGATGAGAACTGATGTGGCATGGATGAGGCATGGATGAGCCGTGGATGGGGATGGCTGAGCATGGTTGAGCCATGAATGTGGATGGCTGAGTATGGATGGGATAACTGTGCATGAATGAGTATGGCTGAGTATGTTTGGGTATGGCTGGGTAATGCTGAGTATGGATGGGGGTGGATGGAATGGCTGAGCATTGATGGATGGATGAGCATTGCTGAGTATGGATGGCTGAGCATGGATGGATGAATATTGCTGAGTACGGATGGCTGAGCATGGATGGATGGATGAGTATTGCTGAGATGGCTGAGCATGGATGGATGGATGAGTACTGCTGAGTATGGATGGCTGAGCATGGATGGATGCATGAGTATTGCCGAGTATGGATGGCTGAGCATGGAAAGATGGATGAGTATTGCTGAATATGGATGGCTGAGCATGGAAGGATGGATGAGTATTGCTGAGTATGGATGGCTGAGCATGGATGGATGAATATTGCTGAGTATGGATGGCTGAGCATGGATGGATGAATGAGTATTGCTGAGATGGCTGAGCATGGATGGATGGATGAGTACTGCTGAGTATGGATGGCTGAGCATGGATGGATGGATGAGTATTGCCGAGTATGGATGGCTGAGCATGGAAAGATGGATGAGTATTGCTGAATATGGATGGCTGAGCATGGAAGGATGGATGAGTATTGCTGAGTATGGATGGCTGAGCATGGATGGATGGATGAGTATTGCTGAGCATGGATGGATGGATGAGTATTGCTGAGCGTGGATGGATGGATGGATGAGTATTGCTGAGCATGGATGGATGGATGAGTATTGCTGAGCATGGATAGATGGATGAGTATTGCTGAGATGGCTGAGCATGGATGGATGAGGCTGCAATGGGCACAGATCAGCGCTGTGGACACTACACATCCAGCCCACAGCACTGCTGCACCCGATCTTTCCCCTCTTCCCCTCTGATACCTGCTTCTGTATGACTTTGAAAAAAGTGCAGGTGTTTCCTTTGGTGTGACATAATGTATTTTTGGCCCTATAAACTTCAATGGGAGTACATGAAATGTGCATCAAAAACACTCAAAATATTTACGGAAGATCAAATTGCCGGTAATATCGGAAGAGGATTCAAGTAAACTAGAAAAAGATATCTCCAGGGATGAAATTGAGCAGGCTATTAAGAAAAGTAAGGCAGGTAAAAGTCCAGGTCCGGACAGTTATACAGCCTTATACTTTAAAAAGTTTATAGGTATTCTGATCCCCTTTTACCATTCATACATGAACTCCATTGGGGAAGGCCTGAAAATTCGTCAATGAAATGAGGGATGAATGAATGATAAATAAATGGGGGATGAATGCATGGTGGGTAAATAGGGATGAATGAATGATAAATGGGGGATGAATGAATGATGGATAAATGGGGGGGGGGGGGTGATAGAATGATGGATAAGTGAGGGGATAAATGAATGATGGATAAATGGGGGGTTGAATAAATGATGGATAAATGGGGGTGAATGAATGATGGATAAATGGGGGTGAATGAATGATGGATAAATGGGAGATGAATGCATGGTGGGTAAATAGGGATGAATGAATGATAAATGAGGGATGAATGGATGATAGATAAATGGGGGATGAATGAATGATAGATAAATGTGGGGATGGATAAATGAGGGAATAAATGACTGATGGATAAATGGGGAATGAATGAATGAAGGATAAATGGGAGATGAATGAATGATAGATAAATGTGGGGATGGATAAATGAGGGAATGAATGACTGATGGATAAATGGGGAATGAATGAATGAAGGATAAATGGGAGATGAATGACTGATGGATAAATGGGGGATGAATGAATGATGGATAAATGGGGAATGAATGACTGATGGATAAATGGGGGATGAATGAATGATGGATAAATGGGGGATGAAAGACTGATGGAAACATGGGGGAATGAATGAATGATGGATAAATGAGGGATGAATGACTGATGGATAAATGGGGAATGAATGAATGATGGATACATGGGGGATGAAAGACTGATGGATAAATGGGGGGACGAATGAATGATGGATAAATGAGGGATGAATGACTGATGGATGAATGGGGAATGAATGAATGATGGATACATGGGGGATGAAAGACTGATGGATATATGGGGGGACGAGTGAATGATGGATGAATGAAGGATGAATGAATTATGGATAAATGAAGGCTGAATAAATGGTGGATAAATGGGAGATGAATGAATGATGGATACATGAAGGATGAATGAATTATAGATAAATGAAGGCTGAATGAATGATGGATAAATGGGGGATGAATGAATGGTGGATAAATGGGGATGAATGAATTATGGATAAATGGGGGATTAATGAATTATGGATAAATGAAGGATGAATGAATGATGGATAAATGGGGGATGAATGAATGATGGATAAATGGGGGATGAATGAATGATGGATAAATGAGGGATGAATGAATGGTGGATAAAGGGGAGATGAATGAATGATGGATAAATGAAGAATGAATGAATTATAGATAAATGAAGGCTGAATGAATGATGGATAAATGGGGGATGGATAAATGAGGGATGAATGAATGGTGGATGAATGGGGATGAATGAATCATGGATAAATGGGGGATGAATGAATTATGGATAAATGGGGGATGAATGAATGATGGATAAATGGGGGATGGATAAATGAATGGTGGATAAATGGGGGGTGGATAAATGAATGGTGGATAAATGGGAGATGAATGAATGATGGATAAATGAAGGATGAATGAATTATAGATACATGAAGGCTGAAGGAATGATGGATAAATGGGGGATGAATGAATGCTGGATAAATGGGGAATGAATGAATGCTGGATAAATGGGGGATGAATGAATGCTGGATAAATGGGGGATGAATGAATGATGGATAAATGGGAGATGAATGATGGATAAATGAAGGGTGAATGAATTATAGATAAATAAAGGCTGAATGAATGATGGATAAATGGGGGATGGATAAATGGGGGATGAATGAATGCTGCATAAATGGGGGATGAATGAATGCTGCATAAATGGGGGATGAATGAATGCTGCATAAATGGGGGATGAATGAATTATGGATACATGGGGGATGAATGAATTATGGATAAATGGGGGATGAATGAATCATGGATAAATGGGGGATGAATGAATGATGTATTAATGGATACATGAATGATGGGTGAATGAATGATCTCGTGCATTGTAAATTTGTACACGATCCTGCCCGCACATCTTCTCCACTCCAATGATCTGGTCTCTACATGGACAGCACATGACAGCATCCTCCAGCAGGTCTAAGCTGTAAATACCACAACATCTCAGCACACCAATCACCTACAACCAAAGAGGTCATGTGACCAACTGTAATAGTCATGTGACCAACTTCGCTTCTTCGGTTTCTATGGCTACCAGCGGCCATGACTCTTCGCATAGTATTGTGGGTAGTACATCCTCCAGTTAGTGTTCAGTGGATGGAATAGAGCGGATCCGGGGGGACGGTGATCGGGGATGATGGGCTCTGCAGGACGGTTCCGGGAGGACGCCGGGCTGGAAGAGCGGATCGGGGAGCTGCAACGCAGCTTGAGAGACTGGTGAGTGCTGGGCGGGGCCATGGGGCAGGGAGACTTGATCTGACCAACCGCAGGACGGCTCTGAACTACACCGGAATGCCCGGTCCAGAATCAGACTCATGAGCAGTGCTGGTTTAAGGGTTCGGGCACAAGGCATGCTGGGATCTCTGGTTCTGTGACAGTTGGCTAGGATCTCTGAATCTGTGACGGTTGAAGGCTGGTATCTCTGATTCTGTGATGTTTACAGGCTGGGATCTCTATATCTGTGAAGGTTGAAGGCTGGGATCTCTCATTCTGTGACGGTTGAAGGCTGGGATCTCTGATTCTGACAGTTGAAGGCTGAGATGTCTGATTCTGTGACGGTTGAAGGCTGGGATCTCTGATTCTGTGACGGTTGAAGGCTGGGATCTCTGATTCTGTGACGGTTGAAGGCTGGGATCTCTGATTCTGTGATGGTTGAAGGCTGGGATCTCTGATTCTGTGACGGTTGAAGGCTGGGATCTCTGATTCTGTGACGGTTGAAGGCTGGGATCTCTGATTCTGTGACGGTTGAAGGCTGGGATCTCTGATTCTGTGACGGTTGAAGGCTGGGATCTCTGATTCTGTGATGTTTACAACCTGGGATCTCTGATTCTGTGGCGGTTGAAAGCTGGGATCTCTGATTCTGTGACGGTTGAAGGCTGGGATCTCTGATTCTGTGACGGTTGAAGGCTGGGATCTCTGATTCTGTGACGGTTGAAGGCTGGGATCTCTGATTCTGACGGTTGAAGGCTGGGATCTCTGATTCTGTGACGGTTGAAGGCTGGGATCTCTGATTCTGTGACGGTGGAAGGCTGGGATCTCTGATTCTGACGGTTGAAGGCTGGGATCTCTGATTCTGTGATGTTTACAACCTGGGATCTCTGATTCTGTGGCGGTTGAAAGCTGGGATCTCTGATTCTGTGACGGTTGAAGGCTGGGATCTCTGATTCTGTGACGGTTGAAGGCTGGGATCTCTGATTCTGTGACGGTTGAAGGCTGGGATCTCTGATTCTGTGACGGTTGAAGGCTGGGATCTCTGATTCTGTGACGGTTTGAAGGCTGGGATCTCTGATTCTGTGACGGTTGAAGGCTGGGATCTCTGATTCTGTGACGGTTGAAGGCTGGGATCTCTGATTCTGTGACGGTTGAAGGCTGGGATCTCTGATTCTGTGACGGTTGAAGGCTGGGATCTCTGATTCTGTGACGGTTGAAGGCTGGGATCTCTGATTCTGTGACGGTTGAAGGCTGGGATCTCTGATTCTGTGACGGTTGAAGGCTGGGATCTCTGATTCTGTGACGGTTGAAGGCTGGGATCTCTGATTCTGTGACGGTTGAAGGCTGGGATCTCTGATTCTGTGACGGTTGAAGGCTGGGATCTCTGATTCTGTGACGGTTGAAGGCTGGGATCTCTGATTCTGTGACGGTTAAAGGCTGGGATCTCTGATTCTGTGATGTTTACAACCTGGGATCCCTGATTCTGTGGCGGTTGAAGGCTGGGATCTCTGATTCTGTGACGGTTGAAGGCTGGGATCTCTGATTCTGTGACGGTTGAAGGCTGGGATCTCTGATTCTGTGACGGTTGAAGGCTGGGATCTCTGATTCTGTGACGGTTGAAGGCTGGGATCTCTGATTCTGTGACGGTTGAAGGCTGGAAACACTGTGTCCTCTAGTTCCTCTACAGTTGTAGGCATGCTGAGATTAGATTCCCTACCAGCCAGAGGTTGTTGGTTTTTTTGCTTCCACATCAGCTGCAGCTTTCCGTAGGTGTATCACAAAACATTCATAGACCTTTAGTTCCACATCTGGAGGCCCAAGGGATGGGCAAGCCTGCCACCTATTTAATGACGTCCTGTTGAAGTTTCTGGTGGGGTGTATTGTGAGATTTAAAAATGAAAGAACACCCAGTGTTGTCCTTGTGTAGAAAAATATTATTAACAAACTAATAAGTCCACTTTTTGATAGTCCTAATGGACCCTATCAAATACAATACCGTGTAATCGTCACACCATACCATGTGCTCAAGTGTTCCCAGCTCCCAGTAGGACACTCTCACTCATCAGGTTATATTGCCTTGCATTCTCATATTCAGCATAATGAGCTTTATCTCTTTAGTAAATTTTCTCCACCATCGGAACTCTCCAGATCAAATTGCTCATATGCATAACTATTTTGGTCATAAGAAAGGGGGAAAAAAAACAAAGGAATTCCAATAGTGTAATATGTTAAAAACACCATTTATTTCCCTCATGCCTCAAATTACACTCACAAGCCAACAAATCTTTATAGCTTTCATAACCGACCGCTGCTCTGTCACTTCTGGTTGCCGTACAGCCACGTCCCGATGCGTTTCACTATCACAACAATGTCCAGGGATTTCAATCAGTATGAAGGCTATAAAGATTTTTTTGGCTTGTGAGTGTAATTTTAGGCATATGGAAAATATGGGAAATCCATTTTTTTTTTAACATTATTGGAGTTCCTTTTGTTTTTTCCCTTTTTCTTATGAGCAAAATTGTTATGCATATTAGCAACTTGATCTGGAGAGTCCCGATGGTGGAGTGAATTTACTAAAGAGATAAAGCGCATTATGAAGAATGTGAGGCAATATAATCTGGGGAGTGAGTGTCCCACAGGGAGCTGGTGACACTTGGGCACGTGGTATGAAGATTACACAGTATTGAGAAGATTTTCACAGGGTCCATTAAGACTATCCAAAAAGTGGATGTGACAGACGGCCTGGCACCCAACCTGGGTGCCTCCGTCAAGATACAGCTTCCTACACTCTGGATCCATGAACAAGGCATTATAGCTGAATATTGCAACCAAGAACTGCATGACACTAGCTTAGGTGCAAACTGGAACTCCCTTTATCACACACAATATATACCACACAAAATCATGTAAGAGCTTGATCACATTATCCTAAATAAAGCAAACTGTAAACAGTTATATCATTAGCACTTCTAAGGAACAGCCAACATAAACATAAACAGTAAGTTAATTAACAACTAGTCGCCTAGACAAGCCTAGGTGATTCAGTGCCCACCCAGACAGTTTTGCACCAGTATTCAAGAAGACTCAGGGCTGCCTAATCTCAATAACCACTTGACGACCGCCCACAGTATATATACGTCATTACTTTGATCCTGGTGGCGGATTCGCCATGGGATAGCTTTAAGAGACGGCGGGAATAAAAAGTAAAATAAGTAAGTAAAAAAAAAATTAAGGATCCCAGCCCTCCATACTTGCACGCAGAAGCAAACAGTGTTTAAACCACACATGTGAGGTACACCTCTGTAACTCTCAACATGTAACCTGTAAATATTTTAAAGCATTGCCTATGGATATTTTTAAGTACTATAGTTTGTCGCTATTCCACGAGCGTGCGCAGTTTTAAAGCATAACATCATCTTTCACATTATACAAATAAAAAATGGGCTACCTTTACTGTTTTTTTATTTTTAATCCTTAAAGTGTATTTTTTCAAAAATATTGCATTTGAAAGACTACTTTGCCAATACAGTGTGACATAAAATATTGCAACAACCACCATTTTATTCTATAGGGTATTTTCTAGCAAAAAAAATACTGATTTAAACTTTTAAACAGTTCCAGAAAAGGCCCGGACAGCAAGTAGATTTCTTTTCACATACATCTTCTCAATGAGTTCCAAGTTGGCAGAGACCATCATGGCTTCCTTGACTGTTAAATGTGGTAATGTCATCTTGCTCCCTCAAATGCCAAGTCTGTAGGCATAGTCAGGAGGCCTGGTTGGATCTGTCACAGTGGACTTTTATGTGTATTAAAAATATTTGTCTACACAAGGACAACAATGTGTGTTCTTTTATTTTTTATCTTCTATTTACGGTATTTTCTATTTTAGACATTTTCTATTTTAATTTCTTGAAATTTATGTTTGTTTGGATTTTTTGCAGTATAGTATGCATATCACAGATTGTTCTCTGTAAGACAGCACTGCTATTTTCTCTATCACAAGGGAGGGAGTTTATTTGGATCATTTGGTGTTTTTTTGAAAGTGGCAACAGTCTAGATAAAGAAATATTGGTATTGTGGCCTAAAAAATCTGTGGCGCAGAGGTGAGAAGATTGTTGAGCATTGGGTGGTGGTGCACAATAATCTTTTCAGGTTAAAATATGATTTGGCTTTTTATGGATAGATGAGTTGCCAATGAGCAACTGAGCCTTTACTTGGTAAATCACTATAGAAATATTTTTATTATTATTATTAATAAAAAATAATGTGTTGATGCAAGTTAGGCCTAATTTACACAGCGTGAATCAATGCATGGCCTGTGCGAAGGCCGTATTTACCTGTACAGGGATTCACAGGTGTTCCATACATCCCAATGCTGGTAGTCCCATTCACGCCTAATGGAGCGCAGTGGTTACAGGGACACAGCTGAAGCCCAAGTTGACATCCATGTGGGTGCACAGCCCTGAACACGCACTGTCTGCATTCTGGACCACGCACCCATGTGGCTGTCCAATTGGGAGCAGTGACTGTGTCCATGCAACCACTAAGTCCCAAGAGACACGAATGGGACTGCCTGCATTGGAATGCACAGAACACCTGTGAATCCTGGTAGAGGTAAACGCGGCCTTTGTACAGAGTATGCATTGATACGCCCTGTGCGAATGAGGCCTTATATTTCTTCCAATTGCAAATATATTGAGAATATGTACAGTATCTCACAAAAGTGAGCACACCCCTCGCATTTTTGTAAATATTTTATTTTATTTTTTCATGTGACAACACTGAAGAAATGACACTTTGCTACAATGTAAAGTAGTGAGTGTACAGCTTGTATAACAGTGTCAATTTGCTGTCCCCTCAAAATAACTCAACACACAGCCATCAATGTCTAAACCACTGCAACAAAAGTGAGTACACCCCTAAGTGAAAATGTCCAAATTGGGCCCAATTAGCCATTTTCCCTCCCTGCTGTCATGTGACTCATTAGTGTTACACCGTCTCAGCTATGAATGGGGAGCAGGTGTGTTACATTTGGTGTTATCGCTCTCACTCTCTCATACTGGTCACTGGAAGTTCAACATGGCACCTCATGGCAAAGAACTCTCTGAGGATCTGAAAAAAAAGGATTGTTGCTCTACATAAAGATGGCCTAGGCTATAAGAAGATTGCCAAGACCCTGAAACAGAGCTGCAGCACAATGGCCAAGACTATACAGCGGTTTAACAGAACAGGTTCCACTCAGAACAAGCCTCACCATGGTTGACCAAAGAAGTTTAGTGCACGTGCTCAGCGTCATATCCAGAGGTTGTCTTTGGGAGATGGACGTATGAGTGCTGCCAGCATTGTTGCAGAGGTTGAAGGGGTCAGCATGTCAGTGCTCAGACTATACGCCGCACACTGCATCAAATTGGTCTGCATGGCTGTCGTCTCAGAAGGAAGCCTCTTCTAAAGATATTGCACAAGAAATCCCACAAACGGTTTGCTAAAGACAAGCAGACTAAGGACATGGATTACAAGAACCATGTCCTGTGGTCTGAGGAGACCAAGATAAACTTATTTGGTTCAGATGGTTTTAAGTGTGTGTGACAGCAACCAGGTGAGGAGTACAAAGACAAGTGTGTCTTGCCTACAGTCAAGCATGGTGGTTGAAGTGTCATGGTCTGGGTTTGCATGAGTGCTGCTGACACTGGGGAGCTACAGTTCATTGAGAGAACCATGAATGCCAACATGTACTGTGATATACTGAAGCAGAGCGTGATCCCCTCCCTTCATAGACTTGGGCCACAGGGCATTATTCCAACATAACAACCCCAAACACACCTCCAAGACAACCACTGCTTTGCTACAGAATCTGAGGGTAAGGGTGGTGGACTGGCCAAGCATGTCCCCAGTATGGATGCACCGAAATTTCAGCCGCCAAAACATATCAGCCTAAAATGGCCTTTTCGGCAATTTGCCGAAAGAGAATTCTTGCAGATAATGGCGGCAAAAATGGGGTGGGGCCTGGGCAGGGCCCCGCCCCTGGTGCTGCCCAGTACAGGGATGTCATTCTGGAGCGCCCCCGTCCAGTCCTCTCCTCTCTCTTCCCTTCCTCCCTCCTCGATGAGGCGACTGAAAGGCAGAAAGCAAAACAGTGCTCTATGAAGGAAAGCTGTCAGCACACCGTGTTAAGGAGCGGCTTGTCGGTATGATCAGTGGGAGAAGCATTATCAGTGTGCAGCGCCATGGGGGTTAAGAGCGCAGGACTTGTTGTTTGACATGCTGTTAGAAACAGTGAGCCCGCTTGGTGAAGCTTACGTTAACGCTCTTAACCCCCGCGGTACTGCACACTGATAATGCTCCTCCCGCTGATCATACTGACAAACCGCTCCTTAACGCTGTGTGCTGACAGCTTTCCACCATAGATAGGGCACTGTTCTTGGCTTTGCCTTGCTAACACTGCCCTTTCCTGATCCTGTCTGACATACTACGGCAGGCTGCATGATAGGCACTGGTGAGGCACAGGCAGGCTGCATGATGGGCACTGGTAAGCTGCTGGTCACTGGTAAGCTGCTGGGCACTGGTGAGGCACAGGCAGGCTGCATGATGGGCACTGGTAAGCTTCTTGGCACTGGTGAGGAACAGGCAGGCTGCACGATGGGCACTGGTAGGCTGCTGGGCACTGGTGAGGTACAGGCAGGCTGCAAATGATGGGCACTGGTAGGCTGCTGGGCACTGGCAGGCTGCATTTGGTGGACACTGGTGAGGCTGCTTGATCTCCTGTACCACATCTGCAGTCTCTGACCATCTCCTGTACCACGTCTGCAGTCTCTGACCATCTCCTGTACCACGTCTGCAGTCTCTGACCATCTCCTGTACCACGTCTGCAGTCTCTGACCATCTCCTGTACCACGTCTGCAGTCTCTGACCATCTCCTGTACCACGTCTGCAGTCTCTGACCATCTCCTGTACCACGTCTGCAGTCTCTGACCATCTCCTGTACCACGCCTGCAGTCTCTGACCATCTCCTGTACCACGCCTGCAGTCTCTGACCATCTCCTGTACCACGTCTGCAGTCTCTGACCATCTCCTGTACCACGCCTGCAGTCTCTGACCATCTCCTGTACCACGCCTGCAGTCTCTGACCATCTCCTGTACCACGCCTGCAGTCTCTGACCATCTCCTGTACCACGTCTGCAGTCTCTGACCATCTCCTGTACCACGCCTGCAGTCTCTGACCATCTCCTGAACCACGCCTGCAGTCTCTGACCATCTCTTGTACTATGTCTGCAGTCTCTGATCATCTCCTGTATCATATCTGCTAGAGGTGCACCGCATGGAAATTTTACTAATACTATTAGAAATGTATTATATAAAAATGTATACGTTTTATTCAAAATATAAAAATACATTTTTATATAAAAATATGTTTTATAAACAGTCATTTTTGGTTTCGGCATCGGTTTTGGTTTTCGGCCTAGTGTATTTTTCATTTTCGGTATCTGTTTCGGCACCAAAAAACCCATTCGGTGCACACCTAGTCTCCAGACCTAAACCCTATTGAGCATCTGTGGGGCATTCTCAAACGGAAGGTTGAGGAGCGCAAGGTCTCTAACATCCACCAGCTCTGTGATGTCGACATGGAGGAGTGGAAGAGGACTCCAGTGGCAACCTGTGAAGCTCTGGTGAACTCCATTCCCAAGAGGATTAAGGCAGTGCTGGAAAATAATGGTGGCCACACAAAATATTAACACTTTGGGCCCAATTTGGACATTTTCACTTAGGGGTGTACTCACTTTTGTTGCCAGCGGTTTATTGGCTTTGTGTTGAGTTATTTTGAGGGGACAGCAAATTGACACTGTCAAGCCCCATACACACTATCAGATTTTCTGCTGATTTTTTTTTCCTTCAGATTTACCAAAACCGTATAATATGAGGTCAAACCTTAGGAGTTTCAATCTGTATGCAATCAGGCAGACCCTTGCACTACATGGTTTTGGCAAATCTGAAGACAAAAATCAGCAGAAAATCTGATAGTGTGTATGTGGCTTTAGGCCCCTTTCACCCTGTCGGACTGTTCAGGTCCGCCTGTCAGTTTTGTCGGCAAGCCTGAACAGGCGCTCCATGCTAGTCTATGGAGCGACGGACGTCAGTTGTGACATGTCCACAGACATGCGACCCGGTCTGATCCGCTAAAATTAAACAGATGCCCCCATGTTCGCATCCGTCCCTGGCGGATCGGATCGGGTGAGATCTGATCAAAACGGACATGCTGTCCGTTTTCGTCCGATCTCTCCAAAGTAACCAGCGGCACTCGACAAACCCCTCCCCGCTCAGGGAGCAGAGAGGGACCTGTCATCCGCCGGCTCATCGGAGATCAACTGAGAGATCTCCCGCTGAGCTGGCGGACAGAAGCGGACTCCGAGGCAGCGGATCCGCCTCGTGAGAATGAAGCCTTATACAAGCTGTACATTTACTACTTTACATTGTAGCAAAGTGTCATTACTTCAGTGTTGTCACATGAAAAGATATAATAAAATATTTACAAAAATGTGAGGGGTGTACCGTACTCACTTTTGCGAGATGCTGTATGTTTACTGATGACCTTTTATCTTCACTGTGTTTCTCCAGAGTACCGTATATACTCGAGTATAAGTCGTTCCGAGTATAAGTCGAGGCCCTAATTTACCACAAAAAAATGGGAAAAACTTATTGACCCGAGTATAAGACGAGGGTGATAAATGCACAGCTACTGTAAGTGGAAAAGAGGGTCAACAATGCCCACTTGCAGCATCACTGTGCCCATTTGCATGCCTTACTGTGCCCATTTGCAGCCATAGGTTCCCTGAACTTCAAACTCTGTAGTTAAGTGTTCCTAGATGCCTCCTAGCTGCAGCCAAAATTTGGGGTCTCTGAACCCAAAGGGTCCCGAAATGACATTGCTGCAGATGGACACAGTTGACTGAATTTGGGGCCCCGTATCTCGGGGCCACTTAGTGCTAGGAACCCCAAATTTGGTGTGCAAACCCAGTGGAACTAGCACCATAAAATTTCCAAAGCTGGGGTTTCTAGCACCAAGTGGCCCCGAGATACAGGGCCCCAAATATCAGTTTAGAAAATGTCAAGCACTTTTCTGCAGCAGAGAATGACATTTTCTGAACCGGTTTTGGGGCCCCGTATCTCAGGGCCACTTGGTGCTAGGAACCCCAGCTTTGGATATGTTATGGTACCAGTTCCCCTGGGTTTGCACACCAAATTTGGGGTTCCTAGTGGCCCTGAGATACGGGGCCCCAAATCGGTTCGGAAAATGAAATTTTTTGCTGCAGAAAAGTGCTTGACTCGAGTATAAGTCGAGGGGGGCACTTTGAACACAAAAAAATGTGCTGAAAAATTCGACTTATACTCGAGTATATACGGTATATATATAATGTTTGAGGGATCTAAGTAATTTTCTAGTAAAAAATACTGATTTTAATTTGTAAGCAACACGTGTCAGAAAGAGGCTTAGTCTTTAAAGCAGTTCTATACACCTCCTGGTGATTTTTACCTACAGGTAAGCCTATAATAAGGCTTACCTGTGGGTAAAAATAATATCTCCTAAACCTGCATGGCGCATTCGCTCTGCAGGTCCGGCGTATCTTGCCTGAACGGAGGGATCCCGCACGCATGCACGGGAGTGATGTCATCGCAGCTCCAGCCACTCACAGCACCGGAGCCAGCGATCCCGGAAGAAATGACAAGGGAACATGCCGGCTCCCTCAGCGTCGACCCGGCGCCGCTGCAGGGCTTCGTTCTAAGGTATTTCATAATGTGCTAGTATGCGATGCATACTAGCTCATTATGCTATTGTCTTGCAGGCCAAAGTTCAATCCTTTGATCTTTAAAAAAACAGAAAGATACAATGTTTCTTTTTATCTCTCTTTCAGCGCTGAGTAATGTTGTTGAAACATTGCCGGCTTTTTTGACAGCTGTGAGCAGAACTGCTCTGCACTTGTTACATGAATTGCGGAAATGCTGGATTAAAGCGGAGTGCCACCCAAAAGTGGAACTTCTGCTTTAAGGCCTCCTCCCCGGCTCCTGTTTGTAAAAAGGAGCTTTTGGAGAGGAGGAGGGGGGCAGATACCTGATTTTGACAGGTACCTGCTCACACTTCCGTTCTGGTCGCCTAGGTGATCGGACGTGGAAGCTGTATCTCCCGATGTTTTCTGGGACATATGACAGGTCCTAGAAGGCTTTGGAATCAGTTACAGAGCACAGCGCCGCTCGCGCATACGCAGTGGGCATTCAGCTGTGAAGCCACAAGCTGTCACAGCTGGGTGCCCACTGCGTATGTGCGAGCGGCATACACAGTGGGCACTCCTCTCCTGCAGATAACACCCCCTCTCATATCCTCTGTACTCCTCTCCTGCAAATTCTGCCCCCTCTCATATCCTCTGTACTCTCCTGCATATACTGCCCCCTCTCATATCCTCTGTACTCCTCTCCTGCAGATACTGCCCCTCTCATATCCTCTGTACTCCTCTCCTGCATATACTGCCCCCTCTCATATCCTCTGCACTCCTCCTGCAGATACTGTCCCCTCTCATATCCTCTGCACTCCTCTCCTGCAGATACTGTCCCCTCTCATATCCTCTGCACTCCTCTCCTGCAGATACTGTCCCCTCTCATATCCTCTGCACCCCTCTCCTGCAGATACTGCCCCTCTCATATTCTCTGCATTCCTCTCCTGCAGATACTGTCCCCTCTCATATCCTCTGCACTCCTCTCCTGCAGATGCTGCCCCCTCTCATATCCTCCGCTTTCCTCTCCTGCAAAAACTGCCCGCTGTCATACCCAGCATGCTCCTCTTCTAGACATACAGCCCTCTCTCATACTCTACGCACACCTCTCCTGCACATAAAGCCCTCTGTCCTACCCTCCGCAATACCTTTGTGCTGTTCCTCTGCAAATACTATCCACCCTCATAACCCTTCTGCACTCCTCTCCTGCACACACTTCTTTAGCATTGTCCGTAATATATTCCCTGTTCTGGTTTGGGCACGCTTTTGCTAGTTGTTGGCACAGTACCTATTAGAGCTGCACGATTAATCGTTAAAAAAATTGTAATCTTGAATTCAACCCCCCCCCACCCCCCCCCCCCGTGATCTTAAAGCGGAGTTCCAGTCAAATTTTTGTTTATTAAAAGTCAGCGGGTACAAAAAGTGTAGCTGCTGTTTTTTATTAAACAGCCACTCACCGGTCCCACGGTTCAGTGGTGCACTCACCCACGCTGTGTTCTCCCCGTGCCCTCCCTTGCCACGCCGGCATCTCTACTATGGGCACCCAGCTGTGACAGCTTGTGGCTTCACAGCCGAATGCCCACTGAGTATGCTCGAGCGGCGCTGTGCTCTGTGACCAATTGATTTTGACAGGTACCTGCTCCAACTTCCGTTCTGGTCGCCTAGGCGATCGGACGTGGAAGCTCTATCGCCCAATGTTTTCTGTAATTGTCAGGGGTTCCTAAACTTTTGCATACAACTGTATGTACAGTTAAGGAGTGCTAACAGCATTTACAGAAAGCAGTATATTAAAGAGAGGAGTGCAGAGGGTATGCCAATGTTTGGGAGAAGCATTGGAGGGAGAAGGCTATGACCGCATACAGCATGTACAGTTGTGCGCATAAGTTTACATACCCTGGCAGAATTTATGACGACTTGGCCATTTTTCAGAGAATATGAATAACACAAAAACACTTCTTTCACTCATGGTTAGTGTTTGGCTGAAGCCATTTATTATCAATCAACTGTGTTTACTCTTTTTAAATCATAATGGCAACAGAAACTACCCAAATGACCCTGATAAAAAGTTTACATACCCCTGTTCTTAATACAGTGTATTGCCCCCTTTAACATCTTTTGTGGATGAGGCTCTTTGTCTTCTCAGATGGTAAAGCTGCCAACTCCTCTTGGCAAAAAGCCTCCATATCCTGTACATTCTTGGGCTGTCTTTTATAAACTGCATGTTTTGAGATCTCCCCAGAGTGGCTCAATGATATTGGAGGTCAGGAGACTGAGATGGCCACTCCAGAACCTTCACTTTATTCTGCTGTAGCCAATGACAGATTGACTTGGCCTTGTGTTTTGGATTATTGTCATGTTGGAATATCCAAGTATGTCCCATGCGCATCTTCCTGGCTGATGAATGCAAATGTTCCTCCAGTATTTTTTGATAACATACTGCATTCATCTTGCAATTCATTTTGACCAAATTCCCTGTGCCTTTGTATCTCGCACATCCCCAAAACATCAGTGATCCACCTCAGTGTTTCACAGTAGGAATAGTGTACCTTTCATCATAGGCCTCGTTGACTCCTCTCCAAATGTAGCGTTTATGGTTGTGGCCAAAAAGCTCAATTTTGGTCTAATCACGCCAAATGACTTTTGTGCCAGAAGGTTTGAGGCTTGTCTCTGTGCTGTTTAGTGTATTGTAAGCAGGATACTTTGTGGCATTTATGTAGTAATGGCTTTCTTCTGGCGACTCGACCATTCAGCCCCCTCTTTCCTCAAGTGCCTCCTTATTTTGCATCTTGAAACAGCCACACCACATGTTTTCTGAGAGTCCTGTATTTCACCTGAAGTTATTTGTGGGTTTTTCTTTGCATCCCAAACAATTTTCCTGGCATTTGTGGCTGAAATTTTAGTTGGTCTACCTGACCGTGGTTTGGTTTCAACAGAACCCCTCATTTTCCACTTCTTGATTAGAGTTTGAACAATGCTGATTGGCATTCTCAATTCCTTGGATATCTTTTTATATCCCCTTCCTGTTTTATACAGTTCAACTACCTTTTCCTGCAGATCCTTTGACAATTCTTTTGCTTTCCCCATGACTCAGAATCCAGAAACGTCAGTGCAGCACTGGATGAAAGATGCAAGGGTCTGTCAGGAGTCCAGAAACTTATTGACCTTTTATACACACACACTAATTACAAGCAAACAGATCACAGATGAGGATGGTTACCTTTAATATCCATTCAAGCCCCTTTATGTCAACTTGTGTGCATGTTATGAGGCCAAAATCACCAGGGTATGTAAACTTTTGATCAGGGTCATTTGTGTAGTTTCGGTTGCCATTATGATTTAAAAAGAGTAAACACAGTTAATTGATAATAAATGGCTTCAGCCAAACACTAACCATGAGTGAAATAAATGTTTTTGTGTTCCCATTCATATTCTCTGAAAAATGGCCAAGAAATCATAAATTCTGCCAGGGTATGTAAACTTATGAGCACAACTGTACAGAGATGGGTGTATACTCACAGTGGATGTGAACTCTTCAGTGCCCTTCTCTTTTTATACAGGACTGGATATAGGAAGGATACCTTAGTATACTGGAAGGGACCAACTCTCTGCTGATAAAGGGCACTGGGAATAGAGATGTATGTACTGTGAGCAGTAAAGACGCACGGGTGTGCTGAGGGTGGAGGCAAGATCCCACATGTGAAAGAGACACTTGGGGGCATATTTATGAAAACATGAATGTGACGTTCCCCAGATATTCACAGGTGGGGAATTGATCACTGTCAAAACACATGGACCAGGAAGATTCACCTGCAGTGAATCTGTTGAATGTAAGTGTTCATGCACACTGGACTTAAAAAAATCATTGCTTCTACAGGAATTTTGTGTTCTGCCTGTAGTAGCAGCTCAGTGTTATCCTATGTGTCCATGCACGTTAGGATGTTTATTTGCTGCTTTATAAATAATTCCCTTAGCTTTATTACTAGATATGATAGGATAGAGGTCTTAATATAAAGAATTGTATTTTTTATTTTTATTTTAATAAGTTTATTTTCATATTTCCTGTTTAAATCACAGTGAGATAAAAAGGTTGGAACTGGAGAAGAAGCTGTTTCAGTACAGCACATCTGATGCACACATGTAAGTACAGCTGATGCCCTTGAAATGTTTCCTTCTATCAGTAAGATCAGTTGAAGTGGAACTTAACCCCCAGAAATGCTTCCCTCCACCTTTCAATGACGCGGTGATCACATCCCTTGCACCTGTCATTGTCTCCCTGGCCACTTTCGGGTGCCCAGTTTTCGGCCTCTTACATTGGCTAGTGGGAGAATGACGTCATCCCGCACATGTGTACAAGAGTCAATCGTTCCAGCTCAGTGTACATAGCATGTCTCTTCTGCAGCAAAGAAGTGCCCACACACAGTTTTGTTTACTACTTAAAGTGTAGCTAAATGTATATTTTCTTTATTGTTCCTCTGTTTCTTGCTGGCACTGGCCTCTTCTGCTGGGTGCCGGTCTGTGGTCATCTTTGTCTGGCACATGATAATGTCACTCCTTTACATGCACAGCAGTTATTCATCCTGGCACACAGGGACAATGCTGGCAATGAAAGCTGAACTGTGCATGTGCAGCTTAGTTTACATGCCACAGAAGATGGCGAATAGGTAGGTGTATTTTATGAGACTTTGCATGTCATATCTACAATAAAGAGCCTGCCTGGTTGCAGTTATCGATAGCTGGACTTTAGTCCTGCTTTATGCTTAGTTCTATTTAAAGTGATATTAAAGTCTTGTTTCTTCTTTGTTTAAAAATAACAAACCTGTCATACTTAACCCAGTGGTTTTGCACAGAGCAGCCCTGATCCTCCTCTCTTTGGTCCCATGCCGGTGCTCCTGGCCCCTCCCTTCAGCAGCTGCTTGGGTGCTCCCATAGAAAGCTACTTGCTGTGGGGGCACTCAGCAGGAGGGAGGGGCCAGGAGTGCTGGGCTGCTCTGTGCAAAATAATTACACAGAGCAGGTTAGTATAACATGTTTGTTATTTTTAAACAAACAAACAAAATAAAAAAAAACAAGACTTTTAATATCACTTTAATGCATTCCCTGCATTAAAGAGGAAGTAAACACTGCCTCCTTTTTTTTTTTTGGTAACCTGCAAAGTAAAGGCATTGCATACTAGCACATTATGTGAAACTTACCTGCAAACAAAGCTCTCGCCGCCCCTGCTGGAGACCGCATTTATCTTCGCCTGTCTTCCTTCCGGGTCGACGGACTCCAGCTGTGTGACTGGCCGGAGCCACGTGACGTCACTTACGCCAGTCACAGCAGAGGGCTCTGAAGAAATGGCATAGGCGGTCGATCCTTCAGAGCACATGCACTGATAACGTCATCGGCGGCACATACAGTAAATATCTCCTAAACGGCGCATGTTTAGGAGATATTTTACAGTATCTATAGGTAAGCTTTATTATAGGCATACCTATAGATACAAACAATCAAGGGAAGTTTTTTTCTTCTTTAAGGTAGAAAATGTTACGGGGGCCCAGCCGAACCGTGCTGTCAGTGTCTATGGATGCAGACAGCGTGGCTCAGGACCGAGCCTGCATGAGTGCCCCCAGAGCAAGTGGAACTCGGAAGGGAAAAGGAGCCAAGAGTGCCAGCGGGGGACCCGAGAAGAGGTTTGGGCTCCTTTGTGCACAGAGCAGGTAAGCATAACATGTTTGCTATATGGACTTTACAATCACTTTACAATCACCTTAAAGAACATTCGACCAATAGAGAAAATAGTCTACGCTTCAGGCTAAAAACAGTCGACCAGAAGAGGGAGTAACATGACTATGACCTGTTCATTGTGTATGGGGAATCCTGTGCTCAGTGACAGTGTAATAAATCGGGTTCTACAGAGAGTGAACTGATATACAGAATTGATACGATGTTTTAGAGACAGAACTCTGTTGTCTGACATTACTGAACCCCCTCATAGATCAATGACAGATTGCCTAATCCGGTAAACAACAGAGATCTGTCTCTGCAACATTGTATCAATTCTGTATAGCAGTTCACACTCTAGTAGCCGATTCATTACAATGTCCGTGGTGAGCACAGGATTCTCTATACATTCTGTACACAGTACACCGGTCTCCCTTATGTTTTTTCCTCTTCTGTAGGTAGGTGGCGCCTGTAGACAAAAGCAAACTGTGCAGCTTTGACTAAAGTTAAAGTGACTGTAAAGTCTTGTTTAAAAAAATAAAATAACAAACACGTTATACTTGCCTCCTCTGTTGCAGTGGTTTTGCACAGAGCAGCCCGGATCCTCCTCTTCTCAGGTCCCTCTTTGCTGCTCCTGGCCCCTCCCCCTCTATGGAGTGCTCCCACAGTCAGCAGCTTCCTATGGGGGCACTGGAGCCGAGTCACAGCTCTGTGTGTCCATTCAGACATGGAGCCCTGACCTGACCTTGCCCCTTCGCTTCCCTGATTGGCTGACTGACAGCCACGGGAGCCACTGGCGCCACTGCTGTGTCTCAGCCAATCAGGAGGAGTGTCCCGGATGTGGACATTGTTGGAGAGAGATGGGGCTCTAGTAAGTATTTAGGGGGTGCTGGGGGGGCTGCTACACACACAAGTTTTTTTATCTTAATGCATAGAATGCTTTAAGGTAAAAGACTTTCTGCCTTTACAACTCCTTTTAAAGGATAAGTTCACTTTTACTAAAAAAAAATTATGTACATTTTTTTTTAGTTAAATAAATTATGCTTTTATTATTTATTTATTTTGTACTATGTAAAGCATTGTACCCACGATCAGCAGATCTTATACCATGGTCCTGTGTAGCTGCCTGCCCGTACCTCTGATACAAGCAGGCAGTTACACTCTGACAGGAAGACTCAAACTACCATTTTAGATTGTGACAGCCAGCAGGGAAAAAGATCCCCCGCTAGCTGTCAAAACTGGGATTGGGGGGAGTGTAGGTATAGGCAGTGTACTTTCCTCCCATAGCCTGAAAAAGATGGCATCATCCCCATCCTGCCTTGTAGCTAGGAGTTTGCTTAAACACTCCCAGCTAATTCAAACCACCCTCACGTGCGCTGTCTCTCCCCTGTCGCGGTAACTCTGAGTTCAGTGAGTGCAAAGGAGGAGTGAACCACACGTGTGGTGGTTTGAGAGCTCGGTCCTGTGATGGTGGGGGTGAGTAGTAACAACAGGAAGTTTCTTAGCAACGTCCTAGCAACAAGACAGGATTGAATGATTCCATCTCTGGAAGTTATTCAGCCAGGCTTCAGGAGGTACATATGTGGCCTACACCTATGGCAAGGGCATTAACCAACTTTAGTCAAAGCTGCTATGTTTGTTTTTATCTACCAATGCCCTTTTTCTGCATAGGAATTTTTTGGTAAAGGTTTACTAAACCTTTAAGCTTTTTTTCTCAATTGGTCTATTTTTCTTTAAGGCCCCTTTTACACTGGGGCAGGAGGTGCGTCGGCGGTAAAGCGCCACTATTATTAGCAGCACTTTACCGTCATTTTAGCGGCGGTATTACCCCCCGCTAGCGGCCGAGAAAGGGTTAAAAACCACCGCAAAGCGGCTCTGCAGAGGCGCTTTGCCGGCGGTATAGCCACGCTGTCCCATTGATTTCAATGGGCAGGAGCGGTGAAGGAGCGGTGTATACACCGCTCCTTCACCGCTCCGAAGATGCTGCTAGCAGGACTTTTTTTCCCGTCCTGCTAGCACACCGCTCCAGTGTGAAAGCTCTCGGGGCTTTCACACTGGAGACAGCAGCGGCTGTTTCGGGTCGGTTTGCAGGCGCTATTTTATAGCGCCTGCAAACCGCCCCAGTGTAAAAGGGGCCTAAAGTGGAACTAAAGTCTGTAATACTTTCTCCTTCAATGATTCAAGGTCCCTCGCCAGTACCAGCATCTTATACCTTGCTTCTTCCAGGTGCTGGGCTGAGGGTGGTCTTGATTGACCGACGCAGGATGACATTACGGATTTCAGTCATCTCGGCATACAGGATCTGTGCGGGAATGTAAACTGAGCTGCACATGCTGAGCCCCTACTTGTAAGCCAGTGGTGGACAAAACATCGAGGGGATAAAACAAATGCTGTAATACCGTCACATGTCCAACCCATCCAACTGTGTTGTTGGGCCATCGCATTGAATTATGGGAAATGTAGTGCAATCACCAGGCTATGAAGTACAGTGCCTAGTGATAAAATATGTCCCTCTAATTATTGTGTATGAACCTGGAAAGGTGGTTCTTGGAGGTATATTTGGCCTACAATGCAGTACAGTGGAACAGAGGGATAAACATGTTTTTAAGATAAATTAGTTGACAAAATTGTGATCGGCATCTATCGTAGGTGTAGTCACAGAAGAGATTACATTTGGAGTGATAAAGGTGAACTAACCCTTTAACACATTTTTACTATGCATTTTAGAACATAAGTAAATATTAAATGAGTCCCAGTCAAACTTTGCATGTATTGCATGTAAATTAGTTTAGGTGTTTACTGTGCAAACATAAGTTCAGTGCAACAAACAAAAAAAATAGTTATTAATATTATTAGAATCTATTAGTGTAGGCATGTCACAACTGTAAAGTGCACCTGTAAGCGGGCTATGAGCATTTAAATATTTACATATTCTTATCAAGCAGTAAATGACATTTTAAGCAAGCCCTCGCTGTATATTGTAGCATTTACCGCGGAGCAGCGTCAGTGCTTCTGCTGTGAATTTTGAGGATGAATTGCTCCACAGCACCTGCAGCTACACAGGTACGTGGAAGCTTGATTCAAATTTAATTTACTGGCTATTAAAGCGGTAGTAAACTGTTGGGTGTTTCTTTTTTTTTTTTTTCTAACCTGATATGCATCGCATACTAGCACATTATTTTAAACTCACCTGAAAACGAAGCCTTCCACTGCAGGTGCTCCCATCTTCACCCGTCTTCCTTCCGGGTTCGTGGACTTCAGCTGTGTGACCGGCCAAAGCCACGATGTCGTCACTCCCTCGCGTGTGCGGTAGCCGCCGTTTACGACACAGGACTCTGAAGGAACGGTCCAGGTGGCCGTTCCTTCAGGGCAAATGCACAATAAATGTCTCCTAAACGGTGCACGTTTAGGAGATATTTACAGTACCTATAGGTAAGCCTTATTATAGGCTTACCTATAGATAAATGTCAGAGATAGGAGTTTACTCCCACTTTAAGTGTATTTAAATACTGGAATGTCCATAGGCTGGCTATATGTTCGGTTTGAACAGGCTATCTGTTTGCTGAGCATTTACTGTGTTTGAACTACTTTTCTTTTCATACAAGACAATAGAAATGCAAAAATAGCCCAAAGTGGCTCTTCAAGGAGCTCAGAAGCATCTTAAATGTCAGCTGACTGCACCTCATTGATTGCTTGATTTGCCGTTATGCACAAGCAATAGACATCTGGGTAAAAACAGAGGTAAACCACCTTGATTATGGTGACATCTCCTCCATCGAGCAGTTTATGTAGCTGCCATGAGAAGCGAAGATTACATTCTCTGCTTTCCATTGCAGCACAGTGAGATGCAGTCATTAATGTGTATACCAGTTTAATAAGGTGCAATATACTATACAGTGGATAAAAAAAGTCTACACACCCCTGTTAAAATGTCAGGTTTCTGTGATGTTAAAAAATGGGACAAAGATAAATAATTTCAGAACTTTTTCCAACTTTTTAATGTGACCTATAAACTGTAAGGGAGGGGTAAAAATAAAAAAACATCTTAGAACTGGGGATGTAGCTGTGTTCAGAACTAAGCAATCACATTCAAACTCAAGTTAAATAGGAGTCAGTACACACTCCCTCTGATTAACCCCAAATAAAGTTCAGCTGTTCTAGTAGGTCTTTCCAGAAATTTTCTTAGTCGCAATCTACAGAAAAAGGCTTCCAAAGCATCAGAGGGATCTCATTGTTAAAAGGTATCAGTCAGGAGAAGGGTGCAAAAGAATTTCCAAGGCATTAGATTTACCATGGAACACAGTGAAGACAGTCATCATCATGTGGAGAAAATACGGCACAACAGTGACATTACCAAGAACTGGACGTCCCTCCAAAATTGATGAAAAGACAAGAAGAAAACTGGTCAGGGAGGCTGCCAAGAGGCCTTCTGTAAATTGAAGGAGCTGCAGGAATATCTGGGAAGTACTGGCTGTGTGGTACATGTGACAACAATCTCCCGTATTCTTCATATATCTGGGCTATGGGGTAGAGTGGCAAGATGGAAGCCTTTTCTTATCAAGAAAAACATCCAAGCCCAGCTAAATTTTGCAAAAACACATCTGAAGTCTCCCGAAAGCATGTGGGAAAATGTGTTGTGGTCTGATGAAACCAAGATTAAACTTTTTGGCCATAATTCCAAAAGATATGTTTGGTGACAAAACTACACTGCACATCACCAAAAGAACACCATACCCACCTTGAAGCATGGTGGTGGCAGCATCATGCTTTGGGGCTGTTTTTCTTCAGCTGGAACAGGGGCCTTAGTCAAGGTTGAGGGAATTATAAGCAGTTCCAAATACCAGTCAATATTGGTACAAAACCTTCAGGCTTCTGCTAGAAATCTGAACATGAAGAGGAACTTCATCTTTCAGCATGACAACGACCCAAAGCATACATCCAAATCAACAAAGGAATGGCTTCACTAGAATAAGATTAAAGTTTTGGAATGGCCCAGCCAAAGCCCAGACCTGAATCTGATTGAAAATCTGTGGGGTGATCTGAAAAGGGCTGTGCACAGGAGATGCCCTCGCAATCTGACAGATTTGGGGTGTTTTTGCAAAGAAGAGTGGGCAAATATTGCCAAGTCAAGATGTGCCATGCTGATTGACTCATACCCAAAAAGTCTGAGTGCTGTAATAAAATCAAAGGGTTCTTCAACAAAGTATTAGTTTAAGGGTGTGCACACTTATGCAACCATATTATTTTATTTATTTTTACTTCCCTCCACCTAAAAGATTTCAGTTTGTTGTTCAATTGAGTTGTACAGTTTATAGGTCACATTAAAGGTGGAAAAAGTTCTGAAATTATTTATCTTTGTCTCTTTTTTTTTTTTTTTTTTTTTTACAGAGATCTGACATTTTAACAGGTGTGTGTAGACTTTTTAAATCCACTGTATATGGTAAAAACACCAGCACACATTTATAACTTTATTAGCACTAAACTGTGCTCTAAACCAAGTGTAAAAAAAAAGTACATGTCCTGTTGTATGTACTTATGTTAAATTGAAGAAAGAACAATCTGACAGTTTCCCAACATTTCAGACAAGATAAGAAGAAAAGGAGAAGATAGATTAGATTATGGCCATACTTGGGATTATGCAATGGATTGTAAATGACTGCATGGCAGGTTCATGGTGGTCCCACCATCAGCACATGATTGCCTTTCTTTTTCTCCCCTGAAGCTATGTTCAGTCATGTGGAGCGAATTAAAATAGCTGATAATTCCAGTTATGAGGTTGCATGTGACTTAAAGAGGAGCTCAAGTCTGTAAAATAAAAATAATAAATAAAAGTCAGCAGCTACAAATACCTAGCTGCTGCCTTTTAATATAAGGACACTTGCCTGTTCAGGGATACCGCGATGTGGGCATCCCGAGTTTATTTGTCAATCGGCTTTGAGTGCAGGCGCCATAATTGTAAGTAAGGGAAACCGGCATTGAAGCCTTCAGTCTTCACAGCTGCAAGTCAGGCTGCGCTTTCTGAATGGTCCCACCGTCTTCTGGGACCTGTGTGTGTCCCAGAAGACAGCGGGGAAAAGGAGGGGCCAGAAATGTTGTAGATTGGCGATCTTACTTGGAAATAGGAGCAGGTACCCGTCAAAACCAACCAGGTACACCCCCCCCAAAGAACGTGCCAAATGTGGCAGTGGAGAGGGGGAGGGTTGCCCTTTTGGGTAGAGCTCCTCTTTTAAGACCTATTTTGACAAGTTTTGAGCTTGTGTCTATGTCATCAGTTTGACCCAAGCAGGTTTTGCATATCTATGACTTGTATGGGACTGCACACATTTGAAGCAAACATAAGCCTATTGACGTAGCTCTTATTCCACGCCCCCCACGAAAGAATTTGTGGTTGGTTGGACATGCACATTAGGGTTGGAAGAGGGTTCAGAGCCCTGTCCCAGCCTAAAGTCATACACAAACCAGTTAGGGCTCATTTACACTTGCTTTGACTTTAACAATTAAAGTGCCTATCGCTTCAAAGCCTACAGCTTTTTTTAAAATGTGTTTTTGATTCTTTTGTGATGATTTGATGATGTTTACGTGATGCTTTTTTGAAGCTTGGCAAATGTCCTGGGTATGTGTTGATTTTCAATTTGTTTTAAAGGGGGCCAGTAGAACCACAGCTCAGTAGTACCCCCACTCAGCAGATCCCCAGCTCATTAGTACCCTCATTCAATTAAAATACAGCTTATTAGTACCCTCATTCAACTGAACCACAGCTTATTAGTACCCTCATTCAGCAGATCCCCTGCTCAGTAGTACCCCTAACTCTGCTGATGCCCCACTTCCTTAGTGTCCCCAGTTTCACTGGTCCCCTGCTCCGTAACAACCCCCAGGTCTGCTGATCCTCTAGTTTGCTTATCCTACTCTCTCTCTGGTCCCCACTCACCTCCCAATGTATTGCTCCCACGCTGCGCACCATGTATGACATCTGCTAGCTTCTCCTGCTCCAGTCCTCCAGCTCTGCTGATCCTCTGCCACTCAGTTTTCTCTCTCTGGTCCCCACTCACCTTCTGCTATAGCGTTCCCATGTTGCATACTACATGTGCCATCAGCTAATTGCTCCAATTCGGATCCCGCTTGCCTTCCTGCTGCACCATGCTGCACACCAGATGTGATGTCTCCACCAGACACTTCCAGAATATATACACATGAACTGGAAGTGACTGCTGATGACATCTTTCATGTTTTCTTGTTGGTTTTCCAGTGCATGCTGGGATATCTTATCCCTGCAATACCTCTAAAACAAAGCAAAGCTAAAGCTGAATAAAAGCCTCTTAAAAAGCTGCAGGTGCCAAGAGAGCGACATGGGGGTTAATTTTTGAAGCAAAGCAAAAACAATGTGTAAACAGGACTGTAAGCTTACCATTTTATTTAGTGACAGGCACTTTGATTGGAATTCAGAGTGCTTAAAAAGAGTGTGTCCAATACAACATTTTGAAGCAAGTATAAATAAACCCTTAATAAAAGTGCAACGGCTCCCAGCCTATCAGTATCCACGGCAGTAGCATAAAAACTCCAATATGACACAATGATGGCTTTTTGAGCCTAGTCTGGTTCTTTTTCAAGCCTGGAGAACATGTGTACTCCAGGCTTGAAAAAGAGCCTGATTAGGCTTGAAACATTGTCATTATGCCATTATGTTGGAGTCCTGTGTGGCTATTTTGATAGATATATAAAGAATAGCTTTTTTTTTTTTTTGCATAGCGTTCATCTGGAAGCCCTTGGTGCAGAGCACCTTACATTTTAAGGTTAATGTCATGACTTGGATCTTACATAGAGCTAACTCTCTTTGCTCCTGGTGACCAAATGGAATAGCACAGGACTATTGG
>JBBGZY010000049.1:2135000-2507500 GCA_037952925.1 Lithobates clamitans | reverse complement strand
CACTTCCCGCCCAAGGAATATGACGTCCTGGACTTTCAGTGGAAATATCTGAATGATGCCTGCAGCTACAGGCATCATTCAGATATCGTTGTTTTCCACCGGCGATTCTGTGCACCATAAGAATGATCATAGCGGCAGTTCTGCTGCTTGATTATTCTTACAGGCGACGGAAGGGGACATCCCCCCCTCCTGCTGCCATCCAGTGCTTCTCCGGGCTCTCCCGTGCCATGGGGGACCTGGAGAAAGAATCGCCCGCCGCTGGATGACGAGCATAGAGATTTCTCTATGACTGTTGGAGGCCTGGGTGCGACGTTATGACATCACGTCCGGGCCACAGTTGTAAACAAAGCCGCAGTCGTGGCTGGTAAGCATGAGATCATGTTTTTTTTTTTCTCGATCTCACGCTTTCCAGCCTGGAGGAGAGATGTGGGGTCTTATTGACCCCGCATCTCTCCATAAAGAGGACCTGTCACGAATGATTCCCATTACAAGGGATGTTTACATTCCTTGTAATAGGAATAAAAGTGATAAAAAAAAATGTTGTAAAAGAAAGTAAAAATAAAAAAAATAAAGTAAAAGAAAAGAAAAGAAAAACATAATTTAAAATGCCCCTGTCCCCGGTAGCTCGCGCTCAGACGCGAACGCACACGTTAGTCTTGCCCACATATGTAAACGCCGTTCAAACCACACATGTGAGCTATCACCGCATGCATTGGAATGCAAGCAACAATTCTAGCACTAGACCTCATCTATAACTCTCTAAACATGTAACTTGTAAAAAATTTTAAAGCGTCGCCTATGGAGATTTTTAAGTACTGAAGTTTGGCGTCATTCCATGAGTGTGCACAATTTTAAAGCGTGACATGTTGGGTATCTATTTACTCGACGTAACATCATCTTTCACATTATATAACAAAAATTCGGCTAACTTTACTGTTTTGTTATTTTTTTAAATCATGAAACTGTTTTTTTTCCTAAAAAAAACACGTTAGAAAAATTGTTGCGCAAATACTGTGCGAGATAAAAAGTTGCAATGACCGCCATTTTATTCCCTAGGGTGTCTGCTAAACAAAAATATATAATGTTTGGGGTGCTGAGTAATTTTCTAGCAAAAAAATTATGATTTTTACATGTAGGAGAGGAGTGCCAGAATATGCCCGATATGGAAGTGGTTAATAAAATCTCTGATATACCTAAGACACAATCTACTGTAAAGGAATCAGCATTATGACCCTTTCATCCAGGGGCACATCTATCAGTGCCGCATGTTCACTGGTTTAAAGTTGAATTCCTGGCATGGAAAGCAGACTGAGCAGAGAAGTGTATTGAGCAGAGAAGAGCTCTGCTGGTGCCTGATTGACCAATCAGCAAGCTGAAAGTGTGTTTAAAATCACTGTCCTTGACCAGTCTTTGGTGATGCTGAAGTGAAATTTGAGGGTCTTATTGTCATGTCTGGCAGGGGTGCCTGGGTTACAACAGCGGTACTGCAGAACTAAAAATCCTTGGCAGGTAGAAAAATAAAAACAATCTCATTTAGGTATTTTAACAGTGTAATTATTATTATTATTATAATACAGGATTTATATAGCGCCGTATTTACACAGCGCTTTACAAATATAAAAGGGAGACAATACAGTTATGATACAATAAAATTCAAGGATTGAGAGGGCCCTGCTCAGAAGAGCTTACAATCTAAAAGGATGGGGCAGGTGGTATTTAGCCACTTCCCTGAAGTCGTGGTTCAAAGTGAATTGTAAACATAAGAGAAGCTACCTGATCCAGTTTCATATCCAATTTGTTTTTCATGGTCTTAGAAGAACAAGCATTGCTCCCTAAGTTGTCTCTTTAATGGATGGTTCATGATCTCCCGGTTTATATGGTAGAGGTGATATTTCATATTAGACATATCAGAGATATTGTTGGATATGCAAATCTCTCAAGGGCTCAATGACGACATACTTTTTGCTCGTACAATCCCAATTCTATTTCTGTTTCTGTGCAACTTTCATAGTTGGCTCAAAACATCCAAAGCGCCAAAACAGCGTGAATGGCCCCGATTACATTCTTTGATGAAGAAACGTGTAGCCGGGATCAGATGACGCTGATGTCACCCCATTCCCTTTTAACCCTACGGCACATGTTTATTTAGTTGGGGTTTTTGTGCATATTTTATCCGAACTACTTTGCCTGCTTTAATCATATAAATCTTGAGCCTTCCCCTATTTTATATGTTCATTGAGGCGTTGGAATATTGAATGTGCTGAATGGGTGTTTGACAGGTGTCCTCTCATATCTTATATGGGGATGATTCCATACATGTTCGAGTGTTGACCTCCCTTACCCTGAGGTCTGAATAACTGATAAGCAGCTGTTACCTGTGGTGGCAGAGTGTGTATCACTTCTTATGTTGAAGCATATTTTGATAGTTTGGAACATGGAGTTTAGTTTTTGATATATTGGAGGACTTTATTGATTGTTGATTTTGGACACTATTCACTGGGTTGGTGTGATTAAGTCATAGAAGCTTATGTTATTTCAATTATACGGGTTGTGACAGTGTTAGGCTCAGCCATGGTGTAAATAGAGGTAAAGTGTGCACAGGGTTCTCATGGATGTAGAGTGAAGGGCTCCAGAATGTTGGTTCTACAGTGCATCCAGAAAGTATTCACAGAGATTCACTTTTTCCACATATTGTTTTGTTGCAGCCTTATTCCAAAATGGATTAAATTCATTATTTTCCTCAAAATTCTACAAACAATACCCCAAAATGACAATGTGAAAGAAGTTTGTTTGATATCTTTGCAAATGTATTATAAAAAAACAAAAAAATCACAAGTACATAAGTATTCACAGCCTTTGCTCAATATTTGTTGAAGCACCTTTGGCACCAATTACAGCCTCAAGTCTTTGAGTATGATGCTACAAGCTTGGCACACCTATTTTTGGGCAGTTTCTCCCATTCTTCTTTGCAGGACCTCTCAAGCTCCATCAGGTTGGATGGGGAGCGTCGGTGCACAGCCATTTTCAGATCTCTCCAGAGATGTTCAATCGGGTTCAAGTCTGGGCTCTGGCTGGGCCACTCAAGGATATTCACAGAATTGTCCCGTAGCCACTCCTTTGTCATCTTGTCTGTGTGCTTAGGGTCGTCGTCCTGTTGAAAGATGAACCTTCGCCCCAGTCTGAGGTCCAGAGCGCTCTGGAGCAGGTTTTCATCAAGGATGTCTCTGTACGTTGCTGCATTCATCTTTCCCTAGATCCTGACTAGTCTCCCAGTTCCTGCCGCTGAAAAACATTCCTACAGCATGATGCTGCCAGCACCATGCTTCATTGTAGGGATGGTATTGACCAGGTAATGAGCGGTGCCTGATTTCCTCCAGATATGATGCTTGCCATTCAGGCCAAAGAGTTCTATCTTTGTTTCATCAGACTAGAGAATTTTGTTTCTCATGGTCTGAGAGTCATTCAGGTGCATTTTGGCAAACTCCAGGTGGGCTGTCATGTGCCTTGTAGCTTAGCTTATGCATGCTTTGCAAATGCATGCTAACCAAACCACTGTTTTTAATTCAAACTGTTGGACAGGTTAATTCGGTTGGTAAGCAGACTGGTTGGTGAGTTGAGCTGGGAATTTCCTCTGTTTTTGTCTATCATGCGTTTGCCCTTCCATGTGCTCCTTGCTGTGAAGGCCAGTTATAGGTGGGGCAGGGGCCATCTCTTTGTCACTCTACCATAAATGCGGTCTACAATATGTGGGCCGTACGATTAGGGCTATGAACGTTAGAATAAAAGAACATTTGACTGACATCAAAAAGGGGTTTCCTAAACACACTGTTCCGTCATTACTAAGAATGTCGCAATAAAAATACAGCGGGTACTACATTCACATCTATTGATAGGTTTACCCCACATTGGTGTGGGAGTGTTGCTAAGAGAGAGATCTCTCGTATGGAAACCCACTGGATTTATCATTTAAAATGCTACCGCCATTCGGATTAAATGTGGATTGGGACGTGAATACCTTCATTAATAATAGCTGAGGATTATCAATTATCCTTATACAGTTGATTGTACACCCACAGCTAAAGGGGGGCAATAGGTAGTGACATATATATATATATATATACATACACACATATGCATTCAGTGTTTTTATTGCATGCTTTTATTGTTATTTTATATATGTTATATGTATTGCATGACTTATGTAGTATGTATGTATGAAGCTAGCGCTGACACAAAGCAGCTAGAGGTTCTGTTTCCCGTTGGTGCATCTGTTCGGGAGCTCCACCTCCATCTCTCGCATCATCTGAGAGGCATTTTCTCTGTATGGAACGCAGGCGCAGGACATGATGCGTTCCAGCAGAGCATTTTCAGTTTTTGCGTGATCTTGGCGGTTGATTCCATGTCACCGGTGACACATTTAAAAGGGGGTGCTTGTGTGGTAGAGCCACTCCTCTGATGATATTCACTCGGATGAAACATGTCAGGCTGGCTATGAGACACCAGCACGCTGAATGCCGCGGCTGTTTTGTTTTACGATGATTATTTTTATTGACTGTACATGTAAGTTGGTACTATAAATCCTTTCCCAAGTGTGACAGGCTTCACTATATGCTGCTTTATTTCCATTTGGTGACGATATCCCTTTGATTGGGTGAGATGCCCACTGACTGCTGGAAGTTTACTGCTTTGTTGCTGCCTGGGACAAGTGAATGGATGCAAGCTTTATAGTGTATTTTAAAGCAGAATTCCAGGCTTTTTTTTGTTTATTAAAAGTCAGCAGCTACAAAAAGTTTAGCTGCTGACTTTTAATAAACAGCCACTCACCTGTCCCACCGTCCAATGATGTGGCTGCACAAAGCCTCACTCCTCTCCCCCTCCTCTCCGCGGTGCCTCCATTGAAACTGTGTGCACCCGGCCGTGACAGCTTGCGGCTTCACGGCCAGTCCCGCACTGCGCGAATGCGTGAGTCGCGCTGCGCTCTCTGAGTGAACAGGCAATCTTCTGTGACATGTCCCAGAAGAATGCAGAGGGTGAGGGGCCGCCTAGGGGTAGAGGAGGAGTCGCCTAGGTGGCCCGTAGTCGGAAGCTGGAAGTGGGACAGGAAGTCCCACTCAAAACTAAGCACCCACTCCCCCCCCCAAAAAAAATTAACATACCAAATGTGGCATGTAAGGTGGCGAGGAGTGCTTAAAGCGGAAGTTCCACTTTTCGGTGGAACTCCATTTTAACCGTCTACCTACTGGTGATTGACGAGTTCAGATGTGATCCCTTGGGAAGCTATTAATCAGTGCCTATTACTTGCTGATATCTGGTAAGCAGATTTGATTCTTATGTGGTGTGGTGTAGGGCTGCAACTAACGATTATTTTCATAATCGATTAGTTGGCCGATTATTGTTTCGATTATTGTTTCGATTAAACTTTAAAAAAGAAGTGTGGTGTATAATTTACTTAATATGTAAAGTTTAAAAAAAGGCAATCTATTCCTAAATATCTTTATATGCAGGGGTAAATATAAATAACCAACTATATGGTTAGGGAGTAAAATCTTTAATCCTCTCTGAGAATAACAGACAGAAGAGATATACTCTATATACTATTAGAGGAGATATACTGTATATAATATTAGAGGTTGAATCTGGTAAATATCATCAGACTCAGATCAAATTTTTTTATTTAAAGAAAAAAAAAAAAATCTAGACTGTTTTGCAGATTTTCAAACAGAACTGTAATATTACATGCTTTTCTGCAGCTTCTCCATTGAAGTATATTGAACCAAAAAAGCATTGAAAAAATGTCCTTGACCCTTTCCAAATACACGGCAGCTGAAAAAAGCATAGATGTGAACGTTAAATGAACTGTAGCGCATTTCTGCAAATAGCACCAAAAAACACATGGGTGGGAACCAGGCCTAAGACATTTAGTAATATAATGGAGTTAAAAAAAATTAAAAAAATTAGCCCTTCGTTTTTTTTACTGTGCAACAGTGAAAGTAATATTTAGAGTAGAGATTATTTGCTCTTTTTGTACTATAAAGGGCTAATTTAAGCTTTTTTAACCCCATTATGTTACTGGCCGATTAATCGATTATGAAAATTGTAATCGATTAATTTCATAATCGATTAGTTGTCGATTAATCGATTAGTTGTTTCGGCCCTAGTGTGGTGTGCTTCCCTATACACACTACAAACTAGTGAAGGGATTATCATTTTTTCCTCTTTAATAATTCAAAGACTGTTGCTTTTTATCGCCGCATGTGGACTTTTTATACTCTACCATACACGCCTAATTAGTGGAGTTCTGAAGAAATGGTTGTTCGTTTGGAAGGTTCTCCTCTCTCCACAGAGAAACACTGGAGCTCTGTCAGAGTGACCATCGGTTCTTGGTCACCTCCCTGACTAAGGCCCTTCTCCCCCCGATCACTCAGTTTGGCCGGGGACGGCCTACTTCCTGGTAGTTCCAACTTCTTCCATTTATGCATGATGGAGGCCACTGTGCTCATTGGGACTTTCAATGCTGCAAAAAATTTTCTGTACCCTTCTCCGGATCTGTGCCTAAATACAATCCTGTCTCTGAGATCTACAGACAATTCCTTGGACTTCATGGCTTGGTTTGTGCTGTGACATGCACTGTTAACTGTGGGATCTTATATAGGCAGGTATGTGCCTTTCCAAATCATGTCCAATCAACTGAATTTACCACAGGTGGACTCCAATCAAGTTAAAACATCTCAAGGATGATCAGTGGAAACAGGATGCACCTGAGCCCAATTGTGTGTGTCATAGCAAAGGCTGTGAATACTTATGTACATGTCTGCCTAACTGCCCAAAAATAGGTGTGCCAAGCTTGTAGCATCATACTCAAAAAGACTTGAGGCTGTCATTGGTGCCAATGGTGCTTCAACAAAGTATTGAGCAAAGGCTGTGCATACTTATGTACAGTATTTTTCATTTTTTTTATTTTTAATAAATTTGTAAAGATTTCAGACAAACTTCATTCATGTTGTCATTACGGGGTATTGTTTGTAGAATTTTGAGGAAAATAATGAATTTTAATCAATTTTTGTAATAAGGCTGTAACATAAAATGTGGAAAAAGTGAAGCGCCGTGAATACTTTCCGGATGCACTGTAAGTGGAGAAAGTTGTTTTTTTTTTTTTCATCTTTCTCCAGGTTTTGTAATTCCTGGATTAGGGTCTGGGGTCCAGAGGCTTTGAAAAGTTTTGGGAGGGAAGAAGCCTCCAAAACTGTGTCCAGATTTTACCAGAGACCTGCAGGCTGTGCGTGTGTGCAGGTGTGCACAACCCTTATTAGCAAAGACATGTCATTAGTTGAGGGCTCCACCGTACAAAGAGTCTGTAAGGTTGTAAGTGTGCAACCAGAGCTGTGTATGTTGGCACAGACAGGTGAAGTCTGTGAGGAAAAAGGCAGAGGCCCTAAGCCTGTGTAGTGAGATCTGAGTAGGTAAAGAGGTTGCATGAGAGCACAGCAGTCCTTGGAGTTGGTCTGTGGGACCAAACCAGAGATCCAAACTTGAGAACATAGCATTGGCGCTGCATAGGAAAAGCAAGGAGGCTTTAAATCATTTATTTTGAAGTGATGGTGGAAACCCCTGCGAGGATAACTTCATTCTGTGGAACTTTTGTTTTCGTTCCAAAGAAAAGTAGGTCAACGAGCCCTGAAGAAAGGGGAAAAAATAGGGCGCTTCTGTCAGCAATTCCTTCAATAAGCTTTGCCAGAAACTTCACATCAAAATCAACGTCAAAGATGAGGTAGATGGAAACTGGAATAGCACTTGCAGCAGCACTTCAAAGAGAAGAAGCAACGCTGGTAGGGTTAAGAGAAACAAAGGCGCTTCTAAGTGCAGTATTCAACAGTATTTGATTGTTAAAAAGTGGAAGTAAACTCACTTCCAGTCCATGCATTCCAGCGTGGTTACACTCAAGTGTAGTGCATACCATTGAGTTCAGTCCAGCTAGAAAGTGCCGTTCCAGGGCTTGTTGATAAGAGAAAAGACAAAGCCGCTTCTATGCAGTATACAACAGTATTTGATGGTAAAAAGCAGTTAACACTTACAAGATCCTGGATAAAACAGGCATATCAGTCAACATAGTAGTTTCCTTGCTCTATCCTGTGTCTCCAGGAGGGGGGGAGCCAACCAGCAGCTATGGAATGAGGTGGGGAAGCCAGGAGGCAAGATGGCTGCTTGGCTTCTGGTAACCACGCTGGAACACACAGATCGGAAGTGATGTTAAGCAGGGAATCGCTTCCAGTCTGTGCGTTCCGGAAGCCAGGTGGCCATCTTTCCTCCTCACTTCCGCCTCCTCCTTCCATAGCTGCTGGTCGGCTCTCCCCCCCGGAGGCACAGGATAGAGCACAGGACAGAGCAAGAAACTATGTTTACTGATATTCCTGTTTTATCCAGGACCTTGTAAGTGTTTTTAACTGCTTTTTACCATTAAAAAAAAAGTGTTAAATACTGCACTTAGAAGCGCCTTTGTCTCCTCTCTTATCAACAAGCCCTGAAACTGCAGTTTCTGGCTGGACTCACTGAGATGCACTACATTTGAGCCGAAATCCCCCTCCCCCCACATATCACAGTGTGTATACGCAAATACATCTGTAAACACACACATGCGTACGGGCGTATAAATCTGGACCTAGTTTTCTGCATCCAGAGTTGAATTCCAGTATGCATATGTGTATTTACACATGTAATTAGGTATACATGTGTATAGCCGCCTATAGGTGGCTATACGCAAAACCTGTGGGCTCCCTGGTGTTGAAATATGCCAGAATTTACACTTTATGTCCAGATACGCCCGTGGAGGTGAGACCTAAAATTTTGAAGTTTTAGATGGGTCAAGCATTTCTCAACAACAGGTATACACTCAACAGTTATTTACTCAGCCACTTTCTTTGTTGTCGTTAATTAGAATCCCTTCTTGCGGTTTTATTGAATGTTGCCATGTCAACTGAAGCGGTATAAAGTCGTGTTTCCTTTGCCATATGGTTTTATTCTGTTAGTTGGCAAAGGTGATTGTTAATTTGTAGAACTGAATGCTCATTCTTCACATACAGAAACGAGAGCCTTTTTTTTTTTTTTTTTTTTTTTATATATTTTTTCATATATTCTTTTTTTTCATGACTTAAGTGGGCCTACTTAATAAGACAAAGAGCAATGTGCAATAAAGTAAGCCAAGCAACAATCACGTTTCATTGTTCAGACCATCTGCATGGATAAAAGGCAAATGTTACCGTGCACTGTATAGTCCGAAGAAAAAAAGGACAATGAAAGCGGCAATACTTGGCGTCTATTATTTCTCCTTCCGCTTTTATTAAGCGCGACTTGCGTTTTGTTACTTAATTCTCCCACGCTAATCCTAATATAAATTATTTTATTTTATTACCTTCGTTCCTCCGCAGTAATCCTCGATTTATATTATTTATTTTCTTTTTGGCAGGGATCAAATATTTCCATCAGCCCGGTTACCACATTAGCCATGACCTTGTGTGTTCCTGTTATTAATACCCATTACGAAATATCATTACGCAGCGCCGTGAAGCACAGCAGAAAACAGGCCATTTGATTTGTTTGTTGTGTACTTTATTCCCCCACTTTTACAAAGGAGAGGAAGCAGATTACATATCTCCGGGCCTGACAGGGAAAATGTCTGACAGAAAATGCTCAAATGTATTCAGCTATGTATCTGTCGTAATGCAGGCCTCTAATCCCTCCTACTATCTCCATATAAATGATGCCGTTCAAGGCCATCGCTTCTTTCTTCACTTAGAGGGAAAAAAAAAAAAAAAGAAAAAAAAAAAAAGCCCAGCAAAGCCCTTTCAGATGAAATGTCTAAAAACATGGCGTAATAACTTGGAGCATGCTGGCAAGAGTAGTCACTTGTGACTGCGTGAATCCCCCTCAGCAAGTCAATATTGTAATAAGCAGAACTGGTAACATCTCTCCATTATTCAGAGAAGCCAACAGCGTGCTTGTCCCTTAGGCTGCAGCATTCATTAAGAAAAGCTTACTGGGCTGAAAGGTGGAAACAGATGATAACAGGATATGATTTTCATATTTAATGCATCCCCTTGGAAGAGTGTATGTGTGCTGCAGATTGATAGAAGAATCTACTGCTACTTTACAGAAAGACTTTCTAGTTTGCCCTATAGCTACCGATGGAATCATTCAGCCAAGAAATTACCTTTCCCTCTTTCTACCTGCTTTATATATCTGCCAAGCAGGCAGCCTAGCTGCCAGTGAATTTTATTGTGCAGTTAACTGTTTGGTATTTAAGACTCTTATCAGAAAAGAAACAGAGGCCACACGTGTTTTTTTTTTTATTATTATTTTTTTTTTTTATACGCAGGAATAAGATTTGAGGTTTACTTTTTCTTTTATTTTTTCCTTTGGTATTTTAACTGGCATAAATGTTAGTTTGCAGGAAGTTGGGTCTACCCGCTGCCTCGATTACCTACTCTTTTGGTGTTTTGGGAGTTAAAGCTCAACTGTCCTTTCAGTTTAGTTCCATTAAATACATTGCAGCTGCTTCAAAACAAAAGGTGTGTAAAGTGGGGAGCGTTTACACTAGTGGTTGAGGGGCGGTAAAACCATTTGGTTAGCTGCAAAGGCAGCAACCGGGGGTGTATACGTGTCGCAGCTGCGATGCTTTGATTTGCTTCACAGCAGTGGTAAGAATTATACTGCCTATGGCGTTGGGCCTGATGCGGGCCTCAAGGGGCCATGTTGCAACCGCCCCAAAACCATACGCGGTTGCGGCGCGGTACTGTGTCATTTAGGGGATTAAAATGGGCAGTCATAAGCAATTCATGCTCAGAGGCACATAACAAGTAGTGAGGAGGCCCTATGTTGCCTCCTCTCTGCTAATTTTAGCCCCCTAAATGCTGCAGAAATGTGCCTCATGTTTTGTCATATAGTGTTAGCACTAAAACTATGCAGGCACCATGGGGGGGCGGCAAGGAACCCCTAGAAACCTCTGGAGGTTGTGGCTTGTCATGCGCCTATGAGCATGGATTGCTTTTCAGAGGGGCAGAGGTCCTTGCTGCTAGTGTAAACAGTCCCTTCTCTGTATCAGCAGCCACAACCCCCAGGTCACATCCGGTTACTATTGCTGTGGCTGATTGACAACCCCCCCCCCCCGATGGTGCCTGCATAGTTTTAGGGCCAACACTATATGGCAAAACATGCGGCGTGGCACTGCAGCATTTAGGGTGTTAAAATTGGCAGTGAGGAGGCAACATAGTGCCTCCTTGCACAGTACTATGAAGTACTGCTAATACTAAATCAAATAAGCAATCAAACAAACACCATTCACGAGACGACTCTGTAAAACAGGCATCAGTAAGTTCTGGGTCCGTCGCTGTATGCCGTGCGTTCCACGGATAGTGGAAGTTGCGTCACTGGTTAATGAAACCGGAAATACGTTGATGGGTTTCGCCCCTCCTCCAGGGCGTCATCAAGGACATCATTTCCGGTTTCGGATGGTGTAATTTATTTACAAAGGAGCAGTCATCTCCTCTCCAATTAGCCAATAGTAGAAAACAAAGACCATCTGGTGTAATCAAACACCAACTTCCTTTTGATAACATCACTTCCTGTTATTACCAAGTGATAACAAAAAACTTTATTGCCAAATACAAATACTTTAAAAACAACATACAGAATTTCATTAGTTTAAAATTCATGAAGAGGAAAAACAAAATTTTATGGTTCATTAATTCTATACAAGTTCATTGTTTACATAAAAAAGATGAATAATAAAGATAAAATAAAATGAAATAAAAATAAAAATGAAAATACAAATAAAAATAAAAAAATATATAAAAATAAACTTAAATTTAAAAAAATAAAATAAAGATAAAAATATAAAAAATTAATTAAAATGACACAAAAATGAAAATAAATATATTTATGTATGCAATGAACACAATTACCAATTAGACAAGAAACAGTTCAGTTCAAATCTGATTCAATATCCGATTCAATACTTAAGACAGAAGGAATCATAGTACCCAGCCTATGTATCCATTGGGTCTTGTTTTCTGAGGTAGCTTTCTTGAGATTGGAACCTCTCCAATGAGCCTCCACTCTATTCCACAAAACGTCAGACCCCTGGGATCACTGTTGTGAAACAATCTAAAATGATTGGACAAGCTGTGATTCTTAAAACCTTATCTAATTCTGTTCACATGCTCCCTCAGCCTATACCCAACTTCATCGTGGTCTTCCCCACATATTGGAGGCCGCAGGGACAGGACAGAAAGTAAGTGACATGTAGTGATGAACTTTTTAATCTCATAGGATTTCTCCTGGGAATGGGAACTAAAATGGGTGGTCTTCCTAATCCCATGTCTGGAAGTTCGACAAATTACACATTTGCCACAATTAAAGAAACTGGTTTGATCTAGAAAAGTAAAAGATTACTTTGGGGGATTAATCTCATTATGTGCTAATTTCAACCTAAGTGTTGGAGGTTTGGTATAGATAAACTGAGGTTGAGCAGGTAGAACACTTCTAAGCTCTCTATCTTTAAGTAACAAAGGCCAATGTTATTTTATTATTTTTTCAAATTGTTTATGTTGCCTGGTGAAACCTGTTAGAAATGCAACCCCATAATTTTTCTTCTTATGTCATTTTTTCTTAATAAGAGATTCCCTCTCTATCTCTTATATTTTCTTTAGTTCTCTGATATACCCCTTTCCATAGAACCTAGAATGGTTTGTGACTGAATATCATAGTCTTCTATTTTATTACAGTTTATTCTTACCCTCAACATCTGACTTTTGGGAATGCCACCTAACAATCTTGGATGGTGGCAGCTGCCCAACAGTCAACAGTATGTATCCATTTCTGTCAACTTCTTTAAAGAAGGTACGGTGAGTAGCTTTCCATTTCCTTTATATATGACTAGATCCAAAAAAATTACTGACATAGCCAGATGTCTCAGAAAAAGAAATACCATATGGATTACTTCCCATCTCCCTTAGGAAATTGAGAAATGATTTTTGGGATCCTGCCCAAATTATCAAAATGTTGTCTATGTATAGTTTATAAAAACCCAATTGTGGTATATTTCTGTCATAAATGGCTTTTTTCTCCCACCAACTCATAAAGAGGTTTGCCACTGATGGGGCATACTTAGCCCCCATGGCAACTTCTCTTTTCTGCCTATAATACTTTTTTCATTCCAAAAAAAATTGTGACTCATTGCCAAATCTAGGGCCTGTAATAAGAAATCTTTTTGTTTAGGCTTGATATTAGTGTTATCCAGGGCCCACTTAACTGCCTCCAAAGCCTGATGTTGTATATTAGTGTACAGTGAATTAACCACTTAAGGACCAGCCTCGTTTTGGAATTTAGGTGTTTACAAAATTACTTCGAACCCCCAAACATTATATATTTTTTTTTTCTCACACTCTAGAGAATAAAATGGCGGTCATTGCAATACTTTTTTTTACACCGTATTTGCGCAGAGGTCTTACAAGCACGCTTTTTTTTTTAAAATCACTTTTTTGAATAAAAAAAATAAGACAACATATTATATTGTGAAAGATAATGTTACGCCGAGTAAATTGATACCCAACATGTCACGCTTCAAAATTGCGCCCGCTCGTGGAATGGCGTCAAAACTTTTACCCTCAAAAATCTTCATAGGCGACGTTTAAAAAATTCTACAGGTTGCATGTTTTGCATTACAGAGGAGGTCCAGGGCTAGAATTATTGTTCTCGCTGTAACGATTGCGGCGATACCTCACATGTGTGGTTTGACCACCGTTTTCATATGCGGGCGCTACTCACATATGCGTTCGCTTCTGCGCGCAAGCTCGTCAGGACGGGGGGTATTAAAAAAAACATTTTTTTATTTTTCTTATTTATTTTACATGATTTTATTTTTACACTGTTAAAAAAAAAAATGTGCCACATTTATTCCTATTAGAAGGAATGTAAACATCCCTTGTAATAGAAAAAAGCATGACAGGACCTCTTAAATATGAGATCTGGAGTCAAAAAGACCTCAGATCTCATATTTACACTAAAATGCAATTAAAAAAAAAATAAAAAAATGACATTTTAAGACGTATGGGCGGAAGTGACGTTTTGACGTCGCTTCCGCCCTGCAGTGTCATGGAGACGAGTGGGTGCCGTCTTCCCCTCACTTGTCTCCAGGCACAAGAAGGGGAGAGACGCGATCGCCTCCGTCGCTACCGACGGCTTCGGTAAGCGGCGGAGGGCATCGGATCGCGGCGGGAGGGGGGCCCTCTCTCGCCACCGATAAAAGTGATCTTGTGGCGAATCCGCCCGCATAGACCACTTTTAGCTAAAAGCCGACCGCCGCACGAAAACGGGGATACCGGGGTTATGGAAGCTAGCTGCTGCCATAACAACGATATCCACCGCCAAACTTAGGACGTACATCGGCGTTGGTAACATCCACACTGCCCAGAATGTAATGATCATCCACTGTCAAAGGTTCGATAAGTTCTATAAGATCTTTGCTATCTTTTAAATACGCTGGACATTTTTGAGTAAGGGGCTTCAAGAAACAATCCAAGTATTCCCCCAGTCTGGAGAACAGCGAGTCAACTCCACTGACTATGGGTCTCCCTGGGGGCTTAAGTGGATTTCTGTGCACCTTTGGTAACTGATAAATGACTGGAACCTTGGGAGCATCAGGAATAAGATATCTTTCTTCTTTTTTGTTGACTATTCCAACATTGTGTTTTTCTTTAACCAACCTTTTAGGATTATCAGATTAGCTGACAAGGGGGGGGTTAGTAATTTTGAACGAAAGTGATTTTTTGGAGGAACTAAATAGACTGGTAGGAGATAAAACAACATATGAGGAACTTAAAGGAAATCCTAGCAATAAATTTAAGGCCAAACTTAAAAGGTTGGTTAAAGAGGCACACACTGTTGAAATAGTCAACAAAAAAGAAGCAAGATATCCTGGGGGAATACTCGGATTGTTTCTTGGAGCCCCTTACACAAAAATGTCCAGCATATTTAAAAGATAGCAAAGATCTTATAGAACGTATGAAACCTTTGACAGTGGATGATCATTGCTTTGGAGGCAGTTAAGTGAGCCCTGGATAACACTAATATCAAGCCTAAACAAAAAGATTTCTTATTACAGGCCCTAGATTTGGCAATGAGTCACAATTTTTTCTGGCACGAAAAAAGTATTATAGGCAGAAAAGAGGAGTTGCCATGGGGGCTAAGTATGCCCCGTCACAGGAAAACCCTCTTTATGAGTTGGTGGGAGAAAAAAGCGAATGATGACAGAAATATACCACAATGGGGTTTTTATAAATGATACATAGACAACATTTTCATAATTTGGGCAGGATCATGGTAATAAATTCTCAATTTCCTAAGGGAGATGGAAAGTAATCCATATGGTATTTCTTTTTCTGAGACATATGGCTATGAGTCAGTAAATGTTTTGGATTTAGTCATATATAAAGAAAATGGGAAGCTACTCACTCGTACCTTCTTTAAAGAAGTTGACAGAAATGGATATATACCGTTGGACAGCTGCCACCATCCAAGATGGTTGGGTGGTATTCCCAAAAGTCAGATGTTGAGAGTAAGAAGAAACTGTAATAAGTTAGAAGACTAATGATATTCAGTCACAAACCATTCTATGTTCTATGATATCAAGGAACTGAAGAAAATATAAGAGATAGTTAGGGAATCTCTTTTTAAGAAAAAATCGCATAATAAGAAAAATTATGGTTTTGCATTTCTAACAGGTTTCACCAGGCAACATAAACAATTTGAAAAAATAATAATAGAACATTGGCCTTTGTTACTTAAAGATAGAGAGCTTAGAAGTGTTTTATCTGCTCAGCCTCAATTTATCTATACCAACCTCCAACACTTAGGTTGTAAGTAAGTGTTGGTAAGTTAGCACATAACGTGAATAATCCCCCAAAGAAATCTTTTACTTTTCTAGATCAAACTGGTTTCTTTAGTTGTGTCAAATGTGTAATTTGTCGAACTTCCAGACATAGGTTTAGGAAGACCATCCATTTTAGTTCCCGTCCCCAGGGGAAATCCTATGAGATTAAAAAGTTCATCACGTGTGGAACTACACATGTCACTTACCTTTTGTCCTGTCCCAGTGGCCTCCAATATGTGGGGAGGACCACAAAGAAGTTGGGCATTAGGTTGTGGGAGCATGTGAATAGAATTGGAGAAGGTTTTAAGCATCACAGCTTGTCCAATCATGTTTGATTGTTTCACAACAGTGATCCCAGGGGTCTGATGTTTTGTGGAATAGATAGAGTGGAGGCTCATTGGAGAGGTTTCAATCTCAAGAAAGCTCTCCAAATGAGACCCAATGGATACATAGGCTGGTTACTATGAGTCCTTTTGGCTTAAATATTAAATTGGATTTGTACTGTTTCTTGTCTAATTGGTAATTGTGTTCATTGTATACATAAATATATCTATATTTATCTTCATTTTTGTTTCATTTCCATTTATATTTATTTTTATTTTATTTTTAATTTTTATATTTTATTTTTATATATTTTTTTATTTGTATTTTCATTTTTATTTTTATTTATTTTTATTTTATCTTTTATTATTCATCTTTTTTTATGTAAACAATGAACTCGTATAGAATTAATGAACCATATAATTTTGTTTTTCCTCTTCATGAATTTTAAAATAATGAAATTATTATCACTAGGCAATAACAGGAAGTGATGTTATCAAAAGGAAGTTGGTGTTTGATTACACCAGATGGTCTTTGTTTTCTACTATGGGCTAATTGGAGAGGAGGTGACTGCTCCTTTGTAAATGACACCATCCGAAACCGGAAATGATGTCCTTGATGACGCCCTGGAGGATGGGCGAAACGCGCCAACGTATTTCTGGTTTCATTAACCGGAGACACAATCTCTGCTATCCGTGGAACGCACGCCGTACAGCGGCGAACCCGGAACATACTGATGCCTGTTTTACAGATTCGTCTCATGAGTGGCTGTTTGATTGCGGATTTGGTTTAGTGTTAGCAGTACTTCACTATCTGCTTTTTTATCTCTGTTTCCCATTATGAATGATCTACTTAGGTCCATCCACAAGAATATCTGCATGGAAGCTTCTCTGAGAGTTCAGTTTTTACACATCAGATGTTTTAGATCACAGCCCTATTGACCCCTAGACTGCAAAGCTGAGGGTCCATTAACTCTGGTGAGTGGGGTCACAAGAGGGGAGTGTGGCACTTGAAAAATCCTATCCTGAACCACGAAGCACTAGAATTTGCATTTGGAGCACTTAGCACTTTATTCATTATATATAGAATTTGTCAATAGTGTCACGGTCAATCTACAAGCACATTATCACGTTGATGTTTTATATTCTGCTGGCGCTGTTGATAAATGCACATATTCACCAGCACACCAAGGCTCCCCAAATATCGTCCAAAGGTTTTTATTGTAGAAAGATCACATCAAGTGCAACATTTCAGAGCCGCATAGGACCCCTTTGTCAACAACGAGGGATTCTCTCAGTGTGGAGGTAATTCCTACCACTTACTGTTTTGGCTATGGGACAGGAAGTGAAGGGACGAAATTGGTCATAGATGGCAAGCCCCCCCCCCCCCCAAAAAAAAAACAAAAAAAAAAAAAGTGACAGCAGTTTTAATCCTACTCGGAAATGGAACAAAAAAGTTTAGCTTTCGATAAATGCTTATTTTGTAGCAACAACATTAGAAGAAAAATTATTCACCTTACACCCTTGCTTCTGGCCACATCCTGCAGGAGCCATTGACTAACCTGGGCCTTCTTCCGGGTTCTGAAGTAACCAAGAAGCCAATTTTTGGATTCCCCAGAATTGTGGGAGAAGATCCAGTCATGTCACAGTATTCATTTTTTTAATTAAGCTGCTCTTTTACATGATGGGACACATGCATCCCAAATGCATGTTGTGGAGGATCTTTTACCTTTTATTTACAAATTATATATAATTTTTTCACATTTATTTTCTTTATGTAATTACTATCACAAGAGGGCTGATAAGCTCCTTTTGTGTGTTTTTGGATTATGTTTAGCCCCCAATGCCTTCTCTGTCCTCAGCCCATACAAATGAGGTTCTCTTAGATCTGTTGCTTACCCAGCCACTGCTGTCAGTATTCCCATGGTTCTGTACCCAGAAGTACTCAGAGCTAACCACTTCCAGGTTCATTCAGTCTAGAGAAGATCTCAGTGAGCAGTAGATGATGATCACCAGTCTCCTTTCACTCTCCATCTTAAAGCTGCCTACAGTTTCTCCAGGCTCATAAATGAGAAGTCAAATGAAGTCTTGGTTTAGGTTTTAGGAATTGCCCCTTCTCTGTCTTACACATGTGTTGAGGAAAGTGGAAAAATAGTGCTGGACCCATAAGCAATATTAGGAGGCACACACCACATAAATCAACCATATCCGCTGGTAAGCGAACAGAGGCTTCTACTACAGTGCCTGCATCTTGGCCATGCCCCACTGATGCATTTTACCCTGATTGGGCTTATGTACCAGCTGCTGAAAAGGCCTGTGCTTGAAATTACTTTGGAAGAAATAATTAAACGTCTAGTTCACTTCTAGTCTATTCACATTGTTTTTAAGCCCTGATGAAGGGGGTGTCTTTTGACCTCGAAATGCATTGGATAACTTTTGGATTGTCAGACTGAATTTTGCTGATATAAAGTTGTACCTGGACCTCAAAGCAGGGGTTTGGTACTTCAGTTTCTATATTTGTTACATAACTTATGCATTTGGCAGAGCATCCAATGAATCTCTCTGGTCAGTAAATGAATAGGCCCGAAGGCCAGTACCTTTTCTGATAATTGCATGGCTAGCAACTTTTTGGGTGTGCTACATACATACTCCAGACTTTGCCAGGCCCCCCAAAGTAGGCAGGAGTCCCATGTTCTGGAAGAGAGCCAGGTTGTGGAGTGCAGGATTTGGAATTAGACTAGTAAGTTCACTTGGAGATTTCCAGGCATGACCCAAATTTATTCCCAAACCTCCCTTTTTACTCTCGTGGCATCATCACTTAGCTTATACAATTCATGCAGTTCCCATTGACATTACCCCAGACCTACAGCTCCCAAGAGCCCTTTCCCTACACATGGTGTATGGGCAGGTTATTTATAGTCAAGGCAGTGGAATTGTTTTGCTGGGAGAGAAACCAATGTATACATATAGAGAGGGACAAGAATCGGCAAAGTTCTGTAGTCCAGCAGAGGAGAACTCAGGATGGTCTGACAACAATTTCTTAAGGTTTTAATGCAGCAGTAGCACCGTCAGCCTATAATAGTAAGTTGGGAGCGCACTGGATTTCTTTAAGGATCAACGGATATTTTTCTGTAAAAAAAAAAAAATATATATATATATACATACAACTACACCTTGATACAATATTCTGCAACAACAAAATAAAAAAAAAACTAAAGACTACAGCTGCTATTTAGCAGTTATTAGAACAATCTGTTTACCACCCATGTATAATTTTGTAGCATTTTCATTTTGCATTTAATTTACATACAGACCATACTTAACCACTTGCAGTGCAATTGCGGTATTTCCATACCAACCATTCTCAACCAGGGTTCCTCCAGAAGTTGCTAGTGGTTCCTCAGGCTACTGGTTCCTCAGTAGTTTTAGTGCCAATACTATATGGCAAAATGTGCATGCATGACACAATTATTTTTTTTAACTGTAATGCCCCGTACACACGGTCAGACATTGATCGGACATTCCGACAACAAAATCCTAGGATTTTTTCCGACGGATGTAGGCTCAAACTTGTCTTGTATACACATGGTCACACAAAGTTGTCGGAAAATCCGATCGTTCTGAACGCGGTGACGTAAAACACGTATGTCGGGACTCTAAATGGGGCAGTAGCCAATAGCTTTCATCTCTTTATTTATTCTGAGCATGCGTGGCACTTTGTGCGTTGGATTTATGTACACACGATCGGAAATTCCGACAACGTATTTTGTTGTTGGAAAATTTTATAGCCTGCTCCCAAACTTTGTGTGTCGGAAAATCTGATGGAAAATGTGTGATGGAGCCTACACACGGTCGGAATTTCCGACAACAAGGTCCTATCACACATTTTCCATCGGAAAATCCGACCGTGTGTACGGGGCATAAGGGTAGCATTCTGTACACAACTGTAATGCCCCGTACACACGGTCGGATTTTCCGATGGAAAATGTCCGATCGGAGCGTGTTGTCGGAAATTCCGACCGTGTGTGGGCTCCCTCGGACATTTTCCATCGGATTTTCCGACACACAAAGTTGGAGAGCAGGAGATAAAATTTTCCGACAACAAAATCCGTTGTTGGAAATTCCGATCGTGTGTACACAAAGACGACGGACAAAGTGCCACGCATGCTCAGAATAAATAAAGAGATGAAAGCTATTGGCCACTGCCCCGTTTATAGTCCTGACGTACGTGTTTTACGTCACCGCGTTCAGAACGATCGGATTTTCCGACAACTTTGTGTGACCGTGTGTATGCAAGACAAGTTTGAGCCAACATCCGTCGGTAAAAATCCTAGGATTTTGTTGTCGGAATGTCCGAACAAAGTCCGACCGTGTGTACGGGGCATAAGGGTTCCATTTTTCCTACTGACCATTAATATAAAGAGTATTTTCCCCATTGAGCTCCAGTTTAACTGGTTTAAATAAAGGTTCCCCAAGATCTGAAAATTGTTTTATTGGTTCCTCTTGGGCAGGGGTGTCTAACCTTTTAAACCTTCCTGGACCACATTGGAAGAAGAGGAATTGTCTTGGGCCATTCATAAAATACACTTATTATTATACAGGATGTATATAGTGCCAACAGTTTACTCAGCGCTTTACAATATAAAAGGGAGACAGTACATTTACAATACAATAAAATACAAGAGGGTTAGGAAGGCCCTGCTTGTGAGAGCTTACAATCTAAGATGGCGGGGCAAGTGGTACAAAAGGTTATAACTGTGGGAGATGAGGTGATGGAAGTGAAAAAAGATTAGTTGAAGGTGTGATAGGCTTCCCTGAACAGGTGAGATTCAGGGATTGCCTAAAGGCAGCCAGAGTAGGAGATAGCCAGACAGATTGAGGTAAAGAGTTCCAGAGGATGGGAGAGGCTCCGGAGAAGTCCTGGAGATGAGTAGACAAGGGGACTTCAGAGGAGCGGAGAGGATGGTTTGGGTGATATTTGGAGGTAAGATTGGTTGATGTAGCTGGGAGCAGAGTTGTGAATGGCTTTGTATGTTGTAGTTAGTATCTCTTTAATTTTAATTTGCTGGGCAATCAGAAGCCAGTGTAGGGATTGGCGGAGAGGGGCAGCAGACGCTGAGTGGTTGATAAGGTAGATGAGTCTGGCAGCAGCATTCATAATGGACTGACGAGGGGATAGCCTATGGAAAGGTAGGACTATGAGAAGGGAGTTGCAATAGTCAAGGTGAGAGGTGACAAGAGTGAATGAGTAGCTTGGTGGTTTCGTTAAAAGGGGGCGAATTTTAGAGATGTTACAGAGGTGAAGTCTACAAGCTTTTAACAAAGATTGGATTTGGGGCTGAAAGGACAGGTCAGAGTCTAGGTTTACACCTAGTACCCAGGCGTTAGGGGAAGGATTGATGGTTGCATTATTAATTTTGATGGATAAGTCATGGAGGGGGGCACGGGTGGGGTGGGGGGGAATATTTATCAGCTTGGTTTTAGATCGCTTTCGTTTAAGGCAATGGTGTGGCATCTAGGCTGATATGTCAGTTAGTAAATTAGTAATGGGAGAGGAGACTGAAGGAGTGAGCACCTATATTTGTGAGCAACTAGTTTCAAGGGCTAACAATAAGGATAGCCGATGAGCTGATAATATTTTTAAATTTAAAATTAAAAGAGGGCAACATAAAATTAGTGCAATATTTGGCACTGTTTTTGATAAACTAACGCATCAATATCTGGTTGGATGGATGGAGTAGCAATTCTCAGTGAATTCTCAAGGTGCTCATCAGATATTTTCGTTCTAATTTTTGTCCTTCGTGTGCTTCATCATTGAAACTAGTCGCTCACAAATATAGGTGCTGCCGAAAACTGATGGCATGAATGAGGCTGATAATATTTTTTATTATAAAAGTAAAAAAGGGCAACATAAAACTGGTACAATATTTGGCACTGTTTTTGATAAACGAATGCATTAGTATCTGGTTGGATGAATGTAGTAGCACCTATATTTGTGAGCAACTAGTTTCAAGGATGAAGCACACGAAGGGCAAAATTAGAACCAAAGTTTCTGATGAGCACCTTGAGAATTCACTGAGAACTGCTACTACATCCATCTAACCAGATATTGATGAGTGGGAATTTTTTCTTTGGAAAGATAAAACTGATAAAAGTCCAGTAAAGAGACCGTGTAAATTTTTTCTTCGGCCGCATGTGTTCACTAAGTGTAAATGCATTTTCAAGTAAGTTTACAGTTTTCTGTTGGGCCGCATTCATAGCTGTCCTGGCCCGCAGGTTAGACACCCCTTGCTGTAGGATAAAAAGGTTGAAGAGGCATTGCTTTTGTCTATGAAAAGCAGCCATTAATTTCCCAATAAAATTTGCCAACTTAGTTAATTAGAGATGTGCAGTTACAATTCTTACCTTTGCTTATAGTATTCCATATTAACAAGATTTTAGGAAATAAATATATCCTTTAGAGCTCAGCCTACCTCAGAGAGCACTATAAAAAGGCATATAAATGCCAATGTGAAAGGGCCCCATTTTTGACACTGCTACTCCTGCCAGTGGAAGCGAGTAAATCCTGCTCCTCCATGTCGCTGATTAATGCACTCAATGCCAGGTATTTATTGACCCCCCCTACCATAACACAGTACTGCCCTTGTACTTGATAGTCTTCCTTTATTATGCAATTTAAAAGCTTTCTAATGCCCAAAGTTTTCAGCGTAGGTAATATTTAATAGCGTTGCAGTAATTAATATCTCATATTTGCCACTGTAATTGATGGCCTTCAAGGTCACTGAAATTAAAATTTAGTTGTTCCAAACTGTGGTTTAAGATCTTGCTGTTGAGATCAATTCTTCTCCATTGTTAATATAATCAATGCCTCCCCTATAATCATATCCTATCACATTACCAGAGTTCAAGGTAGAGGTCCACTGCCCGTTATCCTTTCACATTGTCTTGTAAGATCAATAAACCAAAAATTACATTACGTTATTTTCACATTTACATTTAATGTGAAGTTTACATTTTAACAATCATTAATTGCCTAAAAGAGCCATTCTAAAGTGGACACATTCAGACCATTTTAAGACTATTAGCTGTACTTAGAAGTGTATTAAAGCAGATGTATACTCGTACTATAAAATGGCGCACACAAGGTGGACAAAGAAGCCTCCAATAGAAATCAAGTTACAATTTCTTTAAAGAAAAAAAGAAAACCATCTTATAAATATAATTCTTCCTGATATTTATTAGCTATCATGTGACCCCCTTTCTCAGCAGCTCTCACAGTGCGTTGGTTGGAGCAGAGGATAAAATATGTCATCAACACGCCGAGAAGCTTGTTTCAAAGTCCAAAGCTCTTTATTCTTGTATGATTACATAAAAAAGCCTTGCTTTTCTATGTGATCATACAAGAATAAAGAGCTTTGGACTTTGAAACAAGCTAGTAAATGTGCTGGTGACATATTTTAATAATGATGTACACCATGATTGACCAGTCAGGAGTCACTGCAACACCCTTTCAACCACATGGTCAATTCCAGTATGGTGTGCAAAAAGGAATACACCACGGGGTTGGAGCAAAGGGGAACAGTGTGCCGAGGTGAACACACACACCTTTCTGGCGACATCACTCCCGCATTTCCAAGTTCAACTTCTGCCTCCTCTATTACTCGGCAGCATAAAGCTATACAGTTAGACTGCGCACGTTATTGTAACAATAGCGCTGCTTCGTTAAACATGCAGTGGGTGAGCGTTGTTACCCTTGAAAGAGAGGTGCCAATGATAATGCAATAAATAGATAATTAAAAAAAAAAGAAGCATAACAGCTGTAAATAACTGTAGGTAAGGTCTCATGTACACTGCTGCTGCTAAACAGATGTTTAGGAGCAGTTGGGCATTTTTTTCAACTGCTCCTGAACTCGCCTTTGTTATCTTATCAGTACATGTACATAGGGTTGTTTACAGTCGTTTCTAGGCAGTTGAGTTTAGAGGCTTTTTTTGGAATGCAAAAAAAGGGTTCATAAGCTGAGTTTAGAGGCTTCTAAACGCGTCAACTCACGTTTAGCCGCGTTTTGTTTACAGGCTTTTTTCATTTTTGGCTATTTTTTTAAAAAATGCTTCCAAACGTAAACGCGGCATGTAAACGCGGCAAAATGGACATTTAAACCTGGGTTACTATCTGTTCAGTTAAATCGTTAAGGAGAGGTTGTAAAAACTTCCTGTGTACATGAAGCCTAACACAGCAATAAAAGTTTGTGGGCTTTATACTGCAGTGTGTGCTTCTTTAAGGGGTTACTTACTTTGTGTGCTAGTGGCCAGCCTCATGGGGACAGGAATTAAGGGAATTCTACCTGATGGGGCAAATATGGCAACAATGATCATACTATTCCTTCCCGGTTTGAAATCTTTGCTCACATTACTTACCTTACTCAAATACTCACTGTAAGGATGCCACATCTTCCGGTCTCTGAACTTCTGGCACTACAATGGTTAACAGCTTAGGCAGAACAGCACTACTGAGGTCTGACGAGGACACGCCCCTTCCTGCCCTCTCCCCCATTGAGAAAAGTTCTTTAAATGATTACAACACAAAGAGGGGTGTGTCTCCATCAGACCATCTGTACTGCTGTTCTGCCTGAAGGTTTCAACAATTGCAGCACTGGAAGTTCAGAGACAAGAAGAGGACAGGCATCCCTCCAATGAAGATTCCTCCAGCATCCAGCTGCCTGCACCACGTCGGACATACTTCATTACAGGTAAGCGATGTAACCAAAACGTATGATTTTTTTTTTTTTGGCTAAACTTCAGCTTTAGGTCACATTCACACTTTGCGTTTCCTGAACCCACGACAAAGGAAACATTGTGCTTGCAGTGCCATTAATTGTTAATGGTACCCCAAATGCTGTTAGCAGATGCTAGTTTTGTCACTCTAAATGGTGCATTGAAATAATACGTGACACTTCATGTCTGAAAGGGTGTGGGAGCTTCTTTGGCACGCGTAGGGCAGCCTACTCAGGTGAAAGGGCTGCCCTATGCATGACGCGTGGAAATATGAACTAAAAACGCTTGTTCCCACTGTGCAAGGTGTGAATAGGGCCTTATGGAAACTTTTTTCACTGCCTTTGTACCTATTGTAAAGGTTTTCCTCTGACTTTCTGTCCAGGTGATCTGACCTTTTCTCAGACTCAACTACTACTAATTTTTAGAGAATTTTACTCCGTACTGTTCTATTTTTATTTAATCAGTTGGTATGTGTATAGTACCCCCCACCTCCACACACATCCATTTCCATTTACACCAGCCTGCTCATTCACCTAACATGAGTTCAGTTTCAGGCTGGAAGAGAAACCTGAACAGACATGCATGTCACAATAGTGACATTCATTCAGCAGGGAACCTATTCACAGATCTCCTGCTGACCTGAACAGATACCATCTATTAGAAGAAGTACTTAAAGTGATACTGAAGCTAAAAACAATTTTTTACCTTCATGCATTCTTTGCATTAAGGAAAAAACTTTTTCTATTTCTTTATCCTCCTCCCCTTCCCTGTGTGAAGCGGAAGAGAGGGGAGAATAGATTTAGCGTTGTGCACAGCTGCATCTATTCACCCATCTCTTCCTCTTCACATAGTACTCGAGCAGCAGCAGAAGCCATTGGCTCTTGCTGCTGTCAATCAAATCCAGTGAGGAGGAAGTAGTGGGTGGGACTAAGTCCGACTCTGTGCAATACCAATGTACTGAGCAGGTGAGCATAGCATGTTTTTATTTTAATGAAAAAAAAAAAGTTGACTTTAGTAACACTTTAAAGGAGTTGTAAAGTCAGAAGTTTTTTTTTGTTTTATCTTAATGCATTCTATGCATTAAGATAAAAGCCTTCTGTGTGCAGCAGCCCCCCTAATACTTTCCTGAGCCCCATCTCTGTCCGCAGTCCGAGACTCTCCCCCTACTGGTTGACTGAGACACAGAAGCGGGCCATTGGCTCCCGCTGCTGTCAATCAAAGTCAGTCAGGCAATTGGGAGAGAGAGGGGGTGAGGCTGGGCCGCAGCTCTGTGTCTGAATGGACATGGAGCTTGGGTGCCTTCATAGCAAGCTGCTTGCTGTGGCGGCACTCGACAGGAGGGAGGGGCCAGAAGCACAGAAGAGGAGGATCTGGGTTGCTGTGTGCAAATCCACTTCACAGGGCAGGTAAGTATAACATGTTTGTTATTTAAAAAAAAAAAAAAAGACTTTCCAATCACTTTAAGAGTACCCAAGGGAATAAGTTTTGCTAATAAGGGTACTTTCACTGGTGGAATTGCATTCAGGGCTGGTTCACACCAGATACGTCCCAGACACATTTAAAAAAAACACTGGAAAGTATGTACAAAGTATGTACAGTAAATACCATGTTTTACAATGGCCCTAGTTCACACCGCTTTTTTGACGATACAATGGTGATCGTGGGTGGCAGGCGGACATCGCGGCCCCTGGTCACGCGCATCGGCTCAGGCGCCGCTAGATACAGTGCATCCCCACTGTATCTATTACACAAACTGGCGTACAGCTGCGGCGATTCGCGTAATAGAGCCAACCTGCCGCAGTATAATGACGGCGGCTGGTCGGCAACTGGTTAAACGGAAAAGTTTGTCTCTTTGGGAATTTTTGTATGAAAATTCGGAATCTATTGTTGAAAGTAGTGTGAACACTATACGAAAATTGTACGAAAATTCTTTGGATGAAAATGTTCGCCGATTTTTTTAGTGTGTACGAGCCTTAAAGTGGTGTTCCACCCTAAAAAAAAAAAAATCATGACTGTGCCTAAAAAAAACTAGAAAAAAACATTTGGAAATTTTTTTTTTTTTTTTACTTACCTCTAAATGCCTGTTGCTAGGGGGTCCCTCGTAGTCTGCCTCTTCCAGTGCCTGGGCTGGTGACATCACTTCCCCCTCGGCACAGGAAGGGCTCGGCTCTGCTCCCTCCTGTCAATCATCTGGGACCCATTACAGGTCCCAGGTGACTGAGCATCCAAACACGGCGCGCGGCGCCGCTCGCACATGCGCAGTGGGTGCCAGGCTGTAAAGCTAAAGCCCGGTGCCCACAGTTGCAATGCCGGCGCCGCTGAACGGAGGGGGAGATGAGCGAGGCTTCGATCTCCCACATCGCTGGACCCTGGGACAGGTAAGTGTCCAATTAAAAGTCAGTATTTGTAGCTGCTGACTTTTAATTTTTTTTTTTTTGATGGGCCCTCCTCTTTAAGGTTGGCTTCACGCTACTGCAAATTGGATGCAGCTTTCCTCGCATCCAATTTTGCATTACAAGAGACTGTGACCGGCTCTCAATGGAGCCGGTTCGCACACCTCGGGGGCGGACGCGGTACGCTCTGGAAAAGCGTCCTGTGCGTCTTTGGCTCTGTTTCGGGTCCAAATTCAGGCAAAAATACAGACCTGATTCGCACCTGAAACGAAGAACAGGGACGCACCACCTTCTGCGAGCCACAACCTTATGTCTTTCAACTTGAATACTATGTAACATCATTATAGGGAGAAGGTACTGGTAATGGTGTTGTAGCCTTCCCATGATGCATCTGTGGTGCCCTGGCTACATCACCAGTGCCTCACTCAACCAGGAAGTTGGAAAACTGTAATTTTTAAATAAAGGTAAAAATGTTAGTATACCTCTTGGATGTAGAATGGTTTCTTATCATCACGGAGAGCTGCTAAATGGGGAAAGTTCTGCTTTAAATACAACTAGAGATTCAAAGATACAAAATGCACTTGAAAAACATGTCAATTTTTAATGGAAAAAAGAAAATAATTTTCTAGTATTCCGTTCTCTCTTAAAGCTCTACAACCTCTATTTTCCAGATGCTGCAGGGTTGGCGACAGGCAGAAATTAACACAGGCTCAGACATGTCAAGAAGAATCTATCATCCAGCAACAATCTTCATGGGCCGCCAAATGTCAGCCAACTCAAGCATTGAACATTGCCTTACACAGAGGAAATCTCCCCAGCCCACAAAGAGCTTTTCTATTTCTGACCCACATTCAGTCAGACAGGCAGCAATAAACAGCAATCTGACAGACAGCTGTGTAGTACCAGCTAATAGTGATACTCAGTGCTTAAATAAGCCTGACAAAATAGATGTGGAGGCATCATCCTCGCAGATTATGCCGGTCACATCCATCGCTTCTTCCGAGGACGCAGCGACACACCGCACAGAGATCCACAAGACTCACAGTGGTATGGAACACTTAGCCGAAAACAAGCAATCTGTACAACTTTGCACACAGACTCGGAAAAGATTAAGTCCAGAGGACGGAATGGAGGATTTACCGAAAGACAGTCCAAGCAACAAGGTGGAAGATTTGTTGGTGTATGAAAGGCTGGTTCATAATGAGGAGAGATTTACACACACAAGCCCCTCTGGATTTCCACCTGCTGTTGGTGATTGTATCAATAAAGAGACATCAAACACGTATAGCACTGTTGAAAATCTGACTGGTATGATGAGTTTTATATTTCTTTTTTTTTTCCTTTGCTTACCTTTTTTATGCATTTTTTTTTTTCAATATTTTTATCGACCAGTCTGTTAAAGACTTTTTGTGACAACTGGACCAATTTTTTTTTGTATACAAATGTATTAGTTTGGCCTTAAAGCATATCTAAGGGCTCATTTACACTTGTGGTCGGGGGGGGCAGTGAAAACAGGTGGTTGAGTCATGTTTTTACTGCCCCTCGACCACCCCCCTTAACTACTTCTCGCCCGCCATATAGAGAAATGACGACGGGCAGGATGCTCTGTAGTTCTGGGGTGACGTGGCTCTTTACCCATGTGATGCTGTGTCCAATCGCAGCCGATCACATGTAAACAAGGAAATGCCGTTTTAATTGGCTCTCCTCGCCTCACACTGACAGAGTGTGAGGAGAGCCGATCCGCGGCATCTCCTTACAGGGGAGACCTGTACAGATAATCAGGGCACTGATCATCAGTACAGCCCTAACAGTGCCCATCAGTGACACAAATCTATGCCCATCAAGGAGGCCAATCTGTGCCCATCAGTGATGCAAGTCAGTGCTGCCTTTCAGTGCCTGCTCATCAGTGCTGCCTATCCGTGTCACCTATCGTTGCCCATCAGTACTCATCAGTGCCTGAATATTTGTGCATCCCCATCAGTGCAGCCTCATCAGTGCACATCAGTGAAGGAGAAAAATTACTTATTTACAAAATTTTCTGACAGACTGACAAAAACGTGTTTTTTTTCAACATTTTCTGTCTTTCTTTTTTTCTAGCAAAAGATACAAAACCCAGTGGGGATTAAAGTGATTTAAATGCACTGGAGCCGAGTCACAGCTCCGTGTGTCCATTCAGACACTGAGCTCTGACCTGGCTCCTCCCCCTCCCTCTCCCTCCCCTGATTGGCCGACTAACAGCTGCGGGAGCCAATGGTGCCGCTGCTGTGTCTCAGTCAATCAGGAGGAGTGTCCCAGGCGACTTACACATTCGTGGACATCACAGGAGAGAGAAGGGGCTCTATTTGTGTGAAAAAACTGATAAAAATTTCATTTGGGTACAATGTTGCATGACTGCACAATTGTCATCCAAAATGTGACAGCACTGAAAATTGGCCTGGGCAGGAAGGTGGTAAAAGTGCCCTGTATTTAAGCGGGTAAAGTGGATGTAAACCCTCACCCATACCCAGTGAAGTGACTGGCCTCATGTGATACACTGAGATTAAACAAATCCTCCTATATAAGTTGTACCTGTTTATCTGCAGCGGTCTTTCCCCTACATCAATTCAAAGTGCAGAATTTAAACAGGATCTCTAAAAAGCAGGAGGTGGAGAGCTGAAGTTACATCAGTGAGGAGAGCTCTGAGAGCTGATTGGAGGGAAGGGGCACACCCTCTTCGCACAGCTCACAGGGCAGCTGAGGCTGTCAATCTGCTAGAGCTCCCTCCCCTGTCACCTTTTTCTGTTGTTGTCAGGAAAACTCATCAGAAGTGACTCATGCTTATAGCAGAGGAACAGGGCAGCTGACAGAAATGACACTTAGTGATCTGGATTGAGTCAAGTACATACTATAGAGCAGGGATATGCAATTAGCGGACATCCAGCTGTTGCAAAACTACAAGTCCCATCATGCCTCTGCCTCTGGGTGTCATGCTTGTGGCTGTCAAGAGTCTTGCTATGCCTCATGGGACTTGTAGTTCTGCAACAGCTGAAGGTCCGCTAATTGCATATGCCTGCTATAGAGGGATATGCTTTTGTTCATATTTTATGTCTGAGATTTACAACCACTTTAAAGTGATTTTAAACCCACAAAAAAAAACAAAAAAAAAAAACCTGCAAGACAAATGCATAATGAGCTAGTATGCATAGCATACTAGCTCGTTATGAAATACTCACCTTAGATCGAAGCCCCCGCAGCGGTGCCCCTACACTGCTCCGGCCGGCGACATCGCTCCCGGAGTTAGGCTACTTTCACACTGGGGCGTTGGGGGCATCGACGGGAAAGCACCGCTTTACCATCGTTTTAGTGGCGCTATTTAGCCGCTAGCGGGGCGCTTTTAAATCCCGCTAGCGGCTGAAAAAGGATTAAAACCGCCCGCAAAGTTGCCAGTGGTGCTTTGCCAGCGGTTCGGCAGCGCTGCCCATTGATTTCAGGGGCAGGGGCGCCTTAAGGAGTGGTGTATTCACTGCTCCTACAGTGCTGCAAAGATGCTGCTTGCAGGACTTCTTTTTTTTACCATTCTGCAAGCTCACCGCTCCAGTGTGAAAGCACTCAGGCTTCCAAACTGGAGTGAGAGGAGAGGCGCTTTACAGGCGATATGCAGGTGCTATTTATAGCGCCTGTAAAGCACCCCAGTGTGAAAGCAGCCCTACTTTTGGGTATCGCGGGCTCCAGTGCTGTGATTGGCAGGAGCCGCGATGACGTCACTTCCACGCATGGGTGCGGCAGCCGCCGGTAACGACACACTAGCTAAATCAACAGCACGAATGAGCCATTGCTTCAGCGTGCATGTGACGATAACGTTGGCACATGCTGATACAGGGGATATCTCCTAAACCGTGTAGGTTTAAGAGATATCCGGGGTAGCTACAGGCAAGCCTTATTATAGGCTTACCTGCAGTAAAAAGTGGATTGAAAGTCAAAGCTTACATTTGAATGTCATAATAACTTACCGTATCTATGATAACATTTTATCAGGGCTGTACCGAAAGTAATGCCGCGTACACACGGTCGGACTTTTCGACTGGACTGGTCTGACGGACACTGACGTACCAAATCCGGCGAACAATCCGATCGTGTGGGCTTCACTGGACCTTCAGCGGACTTTTCCAGTCGCAAATCTGACGGACTTTAGATTTGGAACATGCTTCAAATCTTTACGTCGTAACTCCGCCGGACCCAGAAATCCCCTCGTCTGTATGCTAGTCCGACGGGCAAAAACCAACGCTAGGGCAGCTATTGGCTACTGGCTATCAACTTCCTTATTTTAGTCTGGTGTACGTCATCACGTACAAATCTGTCGGACTTTGGTGTGATCGTGTGTAGGCAAGTCCGGTCGTTAGAGAGTCAGTTGAAAGTCCGCCAAAAGTCCGTCGAAAGTCTGTCGGACGGGCCGTCTGACTTTTGTAGCCAAAAAGTCTGACCACGTGTACACGGCATTATGCAAAGGTGGGCATAACTTTTTTTTATTAACTTGCATACCGTAGGTCGGTCAAATTTCACTTGTTGCTAGAGTAACTCTTCCTCTATAGCAGGGATCTGCAAGCTTTCTAAACACAGGGCCAGTTTACTGTTCCTCAGACTTTAGGGGGGCTGGAGTGTGGCCAGTGGGAGTAGAAAATGACCTGGCATCAGTGGGGGTAAACCAGCTTTAGTATTAAGGGGAGAAATAGTGCCCCATCATTGGTGTCACTGGGAGGAATCATGCCCCCATTATTGGGCAGCACAATGGTGTAGTGAATAGCACTTTCACCTAGCAGTAAGAAGGGTTGCTGGTTTGAATCCCAACCATGACACTACCTGCCTGGAGTTTGCATGTTCTCCCTGTGCCTGCGTGGCTTTCCTCCGGGTACTCCGGTTTCCTCCCACACTTCAAAAAACATGCTGGTAGGTTACTTGGATCCTGTCTAAAATTGTCACTAGTATGTATGAATGTGAGTTAAGGACCTTAGATTGTAAGCTCCTTGAGGGTAGGGACTGATGTGAATGTACAATGTATATGTAAAGCGCTGCGTAAATTGACGGCGCTATATAAGTACCTGAAATAAATAAAAATAAATACATTATTGGTGCCAGTGGGAGGACTAGTGCCCCCATTATTGGTGTCAGTGGGAGGAATAGTGCCCCCTTTATTGGTGTCAGTGGGAGGAATAGTGCCCCCATTATTGGTGTCAGTGGGAGGAATAGTGCCCCCATTATTGGTGTCAGTGGAAGGAATAGTGCCCCCATTATTGGTGTCAGTGGGAGGAATAGTGCCCCCATTATTGGTGTCAGTTGAAGTAATAGTGCCCCAAGGGCCAGATAAAGGTAAGCAAAGGGCCGCAGTTTGGAGGCCCTTGCTCTATAGTATTTATTGCAGTGAAATAATGGATTTCAAGCAGAAACAACATGCTGTGTTTAAGTTCCACTTACTGAACTTAGTGTGTTAGTGGTCTCATTTGATGATTTCCCACTGTGGGGTATATCATCAGTGCTGGTTTCCCCATCTTCTTAATCCATCTGTGCACATTGGTCTTGTCAGTGTTGTCATCTCCATCAACATTCCAGAGCCTTCTGCTGAAGTCAGACAGCCTGTACCCCTCCTTCATCAGAACTTAATGACAGCATGTTGCTTCTGCTTGGAATTTACTATTTACCTGTAGTGAAAAAGAAGAGTTGCTATAGTGAAAGAATTACTCCACCAACGTGTGAAATTTGAAAACCTATGTAAGTTAATAAAAATGTTATGCCCAATTTAGCATTACGTCTGGTACAGTCCTTGTATTTTTTTTAATGCGATGATCATTTTATGAACATTTTGTGTCCCCACAGCTTTTATATATTTAAAAATACAAATAAGTGCAGCGCAACATCAATAATGTCCTTCAGTTTCTAAAATATCCACCAAGGAGCCACAAGTCCCAGAAAGGAAATAGTGGAAACTCCAATTCACTAGTAATGAGTGACAATCCCTCCACCGACTGAAAAGTGAAGGCTTAACAGAGCGAGTGGACCCCTGAATCACCAGGAAGTCAAATACACTTGTCTCCACAGGAGAATTGAAAATGGATCGCCAGCACTCCCATAGTGTGGAACAGCCTGGATGTTAATGCGAAGCTGTCTCAAACGCTATATAAGTGTATCCTTGGCGCACAGAACAAACGCGTCAATATAACCATATACCCCATTCCTGTTGGATGGACTCAGCTCCTGTAGCTGTAACTCGATGCATTGCTTACAGCTGTGGAGGGATTGTCACTCATTACTAGTGGATTGGAGTCATCTTCTCACATGGTTTCCCTAGTTCCTTTCTGGGACTTGTGGTTCCTTGGTGGATATCTTAGAAACTGAAGGACATTATTGATGTTGCGCTGCACTTATTTTTATTTTTATATGTATCTGAGGTGATGTGATCAACCTGAAGTTCAGCTTGCAACTTTTTGTAAATACATTGTCTGCGCTGATTGTCTTATATCAAGGTTAGGCAACCTCAGCATTCCAGTTGTGCTGAAACTACAAATCCCATCATGCCTCTGCCTCTAGGAGTCATGCCTGTGATTTTCAGGGTCTTGCAATTTCTCATGGGACTTGTAGTTTCACCACAGCTGGAGGGCCAAGGTTGCCTACCCCTGTCTTATATATTACACAGTTTTTATAAGTTGTCCCACTGTTTTCTATCAATAGGTAATCATCAGCTATCAAAACAAGAAGATGATGATTTTTTTAACAGCAGTAGTGACCTCACAGTCTCCATCACTGATTCAGATGAGATGTCTGCTGATGAACTCTCTGAGGCCATAGACAGGAAAGAAGGGTGTTCTACAAATGCTCAGAAATCTAAAGCTGAGAATGTGGAATGGATATCTAACAAAAGACTTACTGACAAACATTTGGAAAGTACAAGGGATCAAAATTCACATGAAGAGTCTTCATCTGTATCTACAATAAGCAGGTAAGTCTAGGAACTATAGTACTATATAACAAAGTATCTTTTACAATTGGTGTTTAAAATGAAACTATAGCCAACACCTTTTTTTTCCTCTGGCCCCCACTGAGAGACACAGGAATTCTAAAACCTTTGAGTTGCACTGCTTTCTAGCAGTGTCTTTGACTGCCCTGGGTATAACCCCTCCTATTACCAACATATCCTAAAGAGGCATGCCTTAAAAGAGCTCTGGCATTTCTTCTTTTGTGGGTCACAGGAGTGCATTTCGTTCTGCATTTCTGTGACCCAGATTCAGTTGACAGCAGGCTAAAGCCCACTGTAGACATCCTAAAACCATGGGCATTAAAGTAGAACTAAAGGCAAAACCTTTTGGATTGAGCAAGGGGGCATTATAATCCTCGTCAGGGTTTTTTTTGTTACCATCGGTGTCCAATGATGGACTTGATACTGCTCACCCACTACCTCTTTCCTTCCCAGAGCCAGTCCCGGGGGGCACAGGACGGTGTACGGCCTGCGCTATGTATCAAATCTATTTTGGAGGTGCTTGCACGGGCCTCGTCCAAGATGGTGGCAGCATCAGTCTCTCTACTCTGCGGCCCGCCAAACAGCCTATACCTGCAGCAGATGGTCAGTCAGATACAGACCTGGGGTTTACTGACTCTGTGCCTCCTGATCTACTTGGGCAGTTCGAACGGATGCTCACTAAATCACTCAAACAGACCTCTGATCACGTAACTGACAAATTGTCCCGGGAAATCAGGGACAACGTACTGCTGAACTTGAACAGGGAGTTGACGAACTGGACATCCATGCTCACAACCACAGAGATGAGCCTGAGGCCCTCAGAGTGGAAAATCTGACGCAGGACTTTGAGAACAGGGCCCGATGATCAAATCTCTGCATCCGCGGACTTCCTGAGTCCATCATTGATGTACAATCTACCGTAATTACCCCTTTTCAAGAATTGGCCCCTGCAATATCATTTGAACACCTAGAAATGGACAGGGTCCATCAAGCCCTAGCCCCGCGTCAGAGAGACAGTCCACCTCGTGACAACATTGCAAGACTACACTTTTATTGCTCTAAGGAAAAGCTCCTGGCCGCTGCTTGTAACAAAGATTCTCTAGTCTTTCAGGGCCATTCATATCAACTCATTCACGATCGATCCAACCCATCTGGACTATTTGGATTGACTCTAATCAACAAGGAGCTCTGGTTTTCCAATTTTGTTTTTGCAGCCCATCTGGTGCTCTGGTTGGAGGTTTGACTACCAGCTGTTGTTATTGTTAGATTATCCCACATTGTGGTTGCATGATAGATTTCAGTTGGGCTGTAGTGACCCTAGTGTTGGTCACTGCGTTCCCCCACCTAATCCATATATCCTATTTTGAAGAGGTTTCATGGACCATTTTTTGTCCCTTGAACATGCGGATCTCCACTAGTCCTAGGGACCCAAATTTTTCCCTCCACAGCTTGTGTTTGTTGGTGTTTTTTTTATCCTTTTTGTCTTTTTGCTCTTATCTCCTTATCTTTCCTCTGCTCTCCTCTTTTTCCCTCCCCAAGCCTTTTCCCGCCACATCTAGAGGACCCCAATCGTACAAGTTGTACTTCTAGATTATTTCTTATCCTATCATGGGCCATTAAATATACTAACCCTTCATTCCAGATGGTGCAAGCTCAATTCTCCTTCCAATAGTCCAATTCCATCCCTTATCTTGGGATTGCGCTTACTCCGACATACTCAGCCTTATATGGAGCCAACTATCCCCCTCTCATAAGAACCCTTACCCGATTGCTAGACTCGTGGTTGGATATATGCTATAAAAATGACTCTCCTGCCAAAACTGCTTTATCCCTTTAGAGTTTTGCCTGTTCTGGTTCCCCTGCATATCCTTTGCTCATTGTAGCGTCTTCTTTTCAAGTTCATTTAGGGCCCAGTCAGACCTAGATTGAATAGACACCTACTCTATAGAACTAAGAGGGCTAGAGATGCCGAACATCACTTATTACAAAGCAGCTCAGATGGTTCCTCTTGTTCAACTATATGCGGGAAAGAAAGCACCTATCTGGACCCTTGACATAGTGGACACTGATCTGGTCCCACTCTCTTCTATACCCTGGCTCCCGCTCCAGTTGCGCCCTAAACCTTTAAACCCTGTCCTGTCTCATACCTTTGGTATGGGACTCTATAAAATACTCGGCCCATCTGATATCACTGCACCTCCCTCTTCTTGAAATATTTAAATCCCCTTTATTCCCCAAGGGATTGGAGAGTCCCCAGAGCTACCATTGGTAGCGCAGCAAGGGTTTGACAACGGTTCAGTCTGTGTTGTCCACTCGGAGCATTGTCACCTTCCAATACCTCAAAGACAAATGTGACATCTCTAAGAAATTGCATTACCTCCAAATTTGCCATCTGTTGGAATCCCTGACAAGAAACCATGATTGGACAACGACAGTATTTGAAAACAGATGTCAGATGGCCCCCACAACCCAAGGTCTCATTTCTCTATGCGTTCCCCATCCTACTGCACCAACTGGGAAAAGGACTTTAGTTCCACGCAAACCCCCGAGACCTGGAATAAAACATGGGAGGCATTATTTCGTTCCTCCCATAACGTAACAACATTAGAAAACTCTTTCAAAGTCCTGCCCCTGTGGTACTTTACTCTGGCTAGAATTGCTAAATGTCTTCCAACTACCTTCCCACATGCTTTAGGGGATGCTCAGACCTAGGTGATGTGAAGCATATATGGTGGACATGCCCAAAGCTCAAACAACTGTGGATAAGAGTCTACAACATGGTCAATTCGGTGCTACACATACATTTACGAAAAGACGCTTGGGAGGCGGTTTTACACAAAAAGATAGAAGGCGCTACCAAATGAGAGCGCACTTTTGTGACCCATATATTCTCGACCACAAAACAGACGATTGCATAAGTGTGGTAGACACGGATTCTCAACTCCGTTGGGTATACGATACTCTAGTGAATGAGAAATTGATGGCGACTTTTAACTGATACCCACGATAAATTTCTACATACCTGGCAGCGCTGGTTGGCTTACTTCCCATCAACACAACCGCCTATGTGCTTCCTTGAATTATAATGGCATGTTAATATCTCTGTAGCGAGCCTCCAGGACAGGGGTGGCCCCCTCTCTCTTCTTGCACTATGTCAGTGCCTATGTTTTTTTATCGTTTCTAATAAAATTTGAAGTGGAAAAAATATACTAACCCTTAATGTCCAGGGGCTCAAATCCCCGCATAAAAGAACCAAGGCCTTTAAAGCTTTTTCACCCCCTGTTCCACTCCCATATTCTTTAGTCCAGTTTATCCACAGGTGTATACGGCGTCAGCCAATACTAAACGTAGAGGAGTTCTGATAGCCTTTCATCGCACCACTCCTTTCACACTCCTGGCGGAGATCAAAGACCTAAAGAGCCCCTATCTTATTCTTTCAGGTCTGCTACTAGACACTGGCCTTATCTTCACTTTATACTTGGATATTGAGGAATCAGCACACATTTTCTTTACCTGGATATACTACCTTGTATACCCATCCTACAGCTTATGTGCGTTATATGGGCTACAGATCTGACCCTTTTGCTATTAAACGAGGTACGCGGTAGGGCTGCCCGCTTTCGCCGCTCATTTATGGTCTAGCAATTGAGCCCCTAGCCCATCTGATCCACGCCGACCCCAACATTTGTTTGTCATCCCCACTGATTTCTGCTCTCAGTTTTCTTCAACTCCTAGACGACTTTGGCCGCATCTTGGGCCTAAAGGTCAACCCTCTTAAATCCACAGCTCTGAATATTTCTATACCCACTGATGAGCTAGTCCAATTACAGAGTGCTTTGCCATTAACCTCGTCTTCCCATGCCATCTCATACGTTGGTATTACATTGACTGCAAGCCTATCTGATCTTTATTCAGCTAATTACCCTCCTATGTTGACCCACCTTACCAATCTCATGATCAAATGGTCTAACCTTCCACTAGCCTAGATGGGCAGGATTACAGTGGTCAAGATGGCCATCCTTTCTAAGATACTATATCTCCTTTGGGTGCTGCCTATCCCGGTTCTGGGTTATTTACTTTGTTACAATAGTGCACATCCTCATATATTTGGAGTTCCATCAGTCCTCGCATTTCCGGCCATACTCTCTCTATGTATCTAAGCTAGGAGGTAGCTTTGGCCTCCCTAACTTTACAAAGTACTTCTATGCTACCCAATTGGCCGAACTATCCAAGTATCATGCTACCTCTGAAATACCCTTATGGGTACCTTTAGAGTCCGTTGAGTGTGACCCCCTCTCAGTTGCTAACCTCCTTTGGCTTTCGCCCTCTAACCATCACACCATACTCAATCCGATTACACATCAATCCCTTTCCTTGTGGGACCTCCTCAAGTCAATCACCCCATAACCCTATGTTATCCTTTCTCCGCAAATCTGCTTTCTACCCAGACTTGACCTCTCACTCCCCTTATTTTCAGCCTGGTAATAAGCGAACCTCTTCCGGGCTCCCACTGGAATCAAGCCATCCCTCTCTGTGAATCGCATGGCATTCCTTCCTCCAAAATTTTCCATTGCCTTCAAATCAAGCACTTTCTTACACCCTTGATACCCAGAGACCCCTTTGATTCCTTGTCCTTCTTTGAATAAGCCTGTAAAATGAACCTCATAGACGAGGCCTAATATCTTCTCTTTATTCCCACCTTCTAAACACTGGATCACCCTCTACCCTTTCTATGTCACTAAGTGGGAAAGAGACTTAGGACTAACGCTAGATGTAGCTGACTGGAACCAGATCTGCCAAGCTGCTAAGTCCTCTTCATAGAAGATTGTGGCATTAGAGACCAATTATAAAGTCATAACCTGCTGGTATTTGGTCCCCGCCAGGATCGCTAAGTATGTCCCTCATTATCCTTCTTACTGTTTTCGAGGTTGTGCAACTGTAGTGGCAAAATTTGCAGCCCCCTGGACACTGTGGATGACACATTATCTTCCACCTAACTTTGATCAGTCCCTATTACTAGCAACTCCCTTTAGTCTTTTTAGGGTTACATTTTAGGCCTCCTCTAGAAGTACCTGGGACTTTCCCTCTCTCTCTCCACAGCCGCCTTCTTTTTTCTGCCCTTTCTCCTCTATGCCTTTCTTTCCTTTTTTATCTTTCTCTTACTCTTCTCTCTCAACCCTCTTTTTCCTCTCTATCTGATTTTGTTCTGTTTGCCATTTTACATTGGATGCTAATGTCATCCATTTGAGCAATAACCCCCCCCCCCCCTTTTTTTTTTTTACATGCTACGTTGCACAGTCTCCAAATTGTTGGGTTAAGCCCATCCTCCCCATAGAATGCATGAAGATAAAAAAGAAACTTCTACCTTTACAATCACTTTAAGCTGGCCATAGGCGGTTCAAAAAAAATGTGGTTAGAAAAATTTATATATTCCTCCATCCACCTCGCTGTGTGGGTTCCCCAAACCCGCCTGTTGGAAAATTTTATCCTGACAGCAGGACCCAGCACTTTCTGAATACACTGATCAATAGCTGCAGCTGATTGGCTGATCAACAATAATATTCAAACTTGTCCATTCAACAGACCTCAATCTAGCAATCTACTTTTGTTGAACATCGATTGAAATTTGGCTGGTCCCTGCTGAACCAGTCGCATTTTGATCTGTCTATGGCCAGCTTTCCATCTTCTAGGTTCTATTGGTCAATGTGTCTGCCTCGGCCAATGCTGGTTTTGTTCAATAGGTTCTGCAAGCAGCTGTTTATTGCCCTTGGCTTCCCTTTTGCCTTGGTGTGCTGGTTTGCCTTTATTGTTTTGGTGTGCCCATCCCTTAATTCAGACTGCTTTTGCATGTCTCTTGGTTGCTTAATATCCAAAAACTATGTTCCTTAATGAACAATACTGAAAATAGCATTGTTGTACGTGCAATAAACTCCTTTTCTTGGTGTCCATTGAGGGACACAGCTCCCTTTCCTCTTCTGCTATCTTCTCTTTGGACAGCTTGCTAAACCTGAGCAGGTGTGAGGTGGGAGGGATATAGACTTGAGGATTCTGCCTTCAGTTTCTATGCGTTTAGTGCCCATTTCTCCTGCAGGTGGCAGTGTAACCCATGGCTGCTTTATATCCATAAAGCTGTGTTCCTTAATGGATGTTGGAAAAAGGATTTCATGGTGAGTACAAAAATAATATCTTTGCTGACCTGCATTTTAGGTGCGCATCAAATGCAGGAAAATTATATCCATTGACATGAGCCCTAACAGAAATCTGGCCCTGGTATTTGGGCTTTTTTTTCTACTGTGTCCTTTTATTACTTTCATTATGTTTTTCTTTTTTTTTTTTTATTCTCATCTATTATGTCGATATGATCTTATTGTTTGTTTTTTCTTTGCAATGTTTTTTTTTATCTAGCTTCTCTGATATCTTGTGTGATTTTCTCAGCCTGGGAGAGTACTAGTGGAGGTTGTATACTTTAGGCTCAAATGTATTACAGCAGTCCTAAATACTTTTAAGCTCCATTTAAATTTGTGCAATTTGTCATGCGACTTTGGACATAAAATTTGCATGACAAGTCACAATCCATTCTTTTCAATACAGTAAGAAATGGAAAGAGGAAGACCAAATATAAAAATACCACATCCCAAATTTTGGCAAATAGAGAAAATGGACTTTGAGGTGAACAATCCTCTGGACTTTAATGGTGTTGTAGAGATATCAATTCATAAATGTTCGATAAAACAAGATTTTATTTAAACAATGTTTAAAAACATGAGACAGAATTAGACTTTTTGTAACTTTTTGTATGAACTTTTTGTATCTAATTCTGTCATGTTTTTAAACATTGTTTAAATAAAATCTTGTTTTATCGAACATTTATGAATTGATATCTCTTATTATCTCTACAACACCATTAAAGTCCCGAGGATTGTTCACCTCAAAGTCCATTTTCTCTATTTGCCATTCTTTTCAATGGCACCCGTTCAAATCGGTGCGACTTTGAAATGGTGCTTGAACTACTTTGCGTCTCTTGATGCAACGTGATCCATTGAGTGTAAAGTCGGATCAATTTCACATCGAAAGTCGCATCAAAATCGACCGTGGAGACGCGCTAATGTGAATGGAGCCTAAGTCTATATTGTCAGCAATAGAGGTCGACCAATATATCGGCCAATGTTTGGCATTTTTTAATTAATTGGCATCGGCCTATTGTGCTAATAAAAAAGGCAGATTTAAAACTTCAGCACGACTTGCCAATTATTTCTGTAATAGAAGTCAATGCAAGTTGCCTGAAGTCTTCCCATGGAGGGACTTGTCTCTCCTATCTGGGCATCCTGCCAAGTCTGAGAAAAGAAGCAAAGAGATACAATGTTTATACTTATCAATGGACTGAACTCCTGTGTAGGAGTTCTCAGGTTAACCATTTAAAAACTAAATCTTTTCTGACACTTATTGCTTACAAGTAAAAAATCCTGTATTTTCTGCTAGAAAATCACTTAGGACCCCCAAACATTATATATATATTTTTTTTTAGCAGAGACCCTAGGGAATAAAATAGCGGTTGTTGCAATATTTTATGTTACATGGCATTTGCACAGCGGTCTTTCAAACGCAATTAAAAAAAAAAAAATACACTAATGAACTAAAAAAAAACTAAAACCGTAAAGTTAGCCCATTTTTTTCGTCCAAATGTCTTGATTATCTGTTTTTGTGTATTTAATATTTAAGATATATATTTTTTTAAAATCTAAATTATACATACAAGTGAACTGATTGGAGGTTTGATTTGTTTAATAAATGTTTAAATGTAGTTTTAGCGGCGATTTACCTTCATTTTAGCGGCGCTATTCGGCTGCTAGCGGGCGCTTATAACCCAGCTAGCGCCCGATGGAGGGGTTAAATGCGCCCATGTAGCGCCGCTGCCGAGTTGCTTTCCAGGAGCTTTGGCAGTGGTGCCCATTCATTTCAATGGGCAGGAGTGGTGGAGGAGCGGTATACACTGCTCCAAAGATGCTGCTTGCAGGACTTTTCTTTTAACATCCTGCCAGCGCATTGCCTCAGTGTGAAAGCGCTTTACAGGCGCTATTTTTAGCCCAAAAGTGCCTGAAAAACGCCCCATTGTGAAAGGGATCTAACTGTTAGATTTTATGAGATGAAGGGAAAGAAAAAAAAAAATCAGCACAACATATCAGCCCAAAAAAAATTGGCATCATATATTCGCAATTTCTAAATATTGGCATCGGCCAGAGAAAAACCCATATCGGTCGACCTCTAGTCAGCAACCAACCACAGAAAGCTTATCACATGCAGTCCACTTCCTTTTGTCACTTACTACATTTGAGACAGGAATTGGAGAGGAGCAAGAATGGGAGATATTATCTCTTTACTGCCCCCTACGGGATGTCCTATGATGCGAAATGCTCATCTGGCCTTGTGGCAGGTGTGACCTAGTTGCTGCTGTGATTTGTAGGTAAATATAAATCTTGATCTAATAAGAAAACTGTCAAGCCTTATGCCTTTTTTTTACATGTTGTCCTTTTCTAGAACAAATGCAATAATTTAAGGGATGTGTCCTATTTACATTTTTAATAAAAGCACTGACAGTCATTGTTAACGTAAAATATAATTGCAGTGCTTGTGCTGCCAAGAAAAAACGGTACCCCCCCTCCATCTCCTGCACAGCTTCAGCTGGATTGAAGAGGGCCATGCACAGATGTATTGTCCTCAATAGAATGTAACAGATATAATTCAAGCTGTCAGCTTAATCAGACTGTTTCCAGGAAGCAACCTGTAAAAGAGTGGAACCTCTTGTTTGCTGACCTCTGATCCCGAGCCTGCTGCAGATTGTCATAAATTCTGTTCTTCTTTCTGTTAGTGTCCCTTCCTTACCCTCCTCCTTTATTATTACCATCCCTTTAAGCAGCACCCAGAAAGGACCACCCAGACATAATCACAATGGTGGAAAGTTCGCTATCTAGCCAAATAAAAGTTTGGTGAGATTGGTTAAGGAAGCAATGAAAATCCCTGCTTAGTGGCACATAGGTTATAATGTAACTTTTTTTTTTTTTTTTTTAAACCTAAAACAAATGCCCTGTTGATGCACGCACAGCTGTTTCCAAACTCTTCAGTGAATTGTCTTAATTTGTCTTGCCAGACAAAGTCCTTTAGGCTGCATGCATTTGTCAGTTTAATTTTTTATTTTACAGACCAAAATAATGGTTTTATAATTCTGATCAAGAAATCTGCTTCAAAGCAAGCCAGATTTGTGTGTGGCTAGGCAGAAATCTGATTCTTGTAGTGCCTATTTACGTTAAACCCTACACAAAGCAGGCGGTCTGGAAGTGAGGCCTGAATGGCTATTTACAACGCTGTAAAAAGGATTAACAGATTTCTATTGTCACCATGTTTAAATCTTAATTTGCATTATTAAACAACTGAAGCCTTCACCAAATCCTCATTTGTCCAGCACAACAAGTAGATATGTGTGTCTGCAGGTGGTCCTGAGATGTGATCTCTTACCAAGAGATGGCTGGCACTTTGTGCCTCGCTGCTGATCAATTGTTCCTGCCTCTCAAGACTCTAGCGGATGCACTGGCAAGTACCTCTGCACTCCTACAAATTATTAATTATCAGCTCGCCTCTTTATGTTTGAAGGATTTATATATTATGATCCCTAATCATATTTTTAGTAAATTTGCTGCACGACAGGCAAACACATTAAGATGTTCAAGTCCACTTGAGAACAAGAGGCCTACCCTAGCGATCCTCACAGCCATTATACCCCTTTTATTGATATTGCTGGTACGCTGCAGTCAATGATAAATGAATTTTCAATAAAAAGGTCAATATAAAGGTCCGCTTTACTGTTAGACCCCCCTGCCCGCAAAATAAGACAAAAAAGAAACCCCTAAAAAGAGCTTACAGAAAACAATTTAAAAATACTTTCCTCCTCCCTGTCTTCCATGAGGATGCATGCCAACCCTTTGCAGCGATTCTGAGTGCCAAAGCTTTCCTGTGAGGGTATGGTAATATTTTTTTCATTTATTTTTTTTTTTTGTAAAATTACATTACATTTACTATTATTTTTTTTTCTAAGCTATTTGTGCTTGAAGGGTTGGGGGGGACAAGATTCTAAGATGACGGAAGCAGAGAGAAGTTACGTAGAGCACATGCTTCAGGGAGTAAGCTACTAATGTCCTGCTTCTGAGTTCTACCAAAAGTGGAACTTCCGCTTTAAGCACTCCTCGCCCCCTTACATGCCACATTTCGCATGTAATTTTTTTTTTTTTGGGGGGGGGGGGGTGTACCCTTTTTTTGTGGGACTTCCTGTCCCAGTTCCTGCTTCCTTTCTTCGGCCGCCTAGGCGTATCCTCCTCTCGCCCCAGGTGGCCCCTCCCTTCCAGCAATCTTCTTGGACACAACTCAGGTCCCAGAAGATCGGCTAGCCAATAGGAGAGCGCAGCGCGACTCGCGCACATGCAGTGCGCGCCCGGCCGTGAAGCCATAAGCTGTCACGGCCGGGTGCCCACAGTTAACATGATGGCGCCAAAGAGAGGAAGGGGAGAGGAGCTAGCCTCCGAGCGGCCACATCGCTGGACCGTGGGGCAGGTAAGTGTTGGTTTATTAAAAGTCAGCAGCTATGCTTTTTGTAGCTGCTGACTTTTAATAAAATAAAAAATGGATGGAACTCCACTTTAAGTTGTGGCACTTCTGATAGCCAGGGCTGCCAGTATTCTGTATTGAAAGGAATAGATGAAAAATTTGGTGCAAATGTTGTTGCTTACCCCAAGTGGCAAATTGGAACAAGTTCTCCAACCAGCTTGATTGACCACACACACACACAGTACTGTACAAACATTTTGGGAAGGTATGAAAAAATGCTGTAAAGTAAGAATGCTTTTCGAAAATATATATTTTAATTGTTTATTTTTCTCAATCTACAAAATGTGAGTGAACAGAAGAAAAATCTAAATCAAACCAATATTTGGCCTGGCTACCTTTTTGGCTTCAAACCAGCATCGATTCTTACACTAGCACACTTTGTACACTTGTACAAAGTCAGAAAATGTTTAGGATCAATTTCATATGTAGTCTGAAACACACTCATTAACTGAAACAGAAACATCTGTGTAGGAGGCTTAAAACTGGATGAGGAACAGCCAAACTCTGCTGCTAATCTGAGGTTGTGTTTGACAGTTTCATGTCACAGGTCATACTCCATGGCAAGACTGAACACAGCAACAAGAAACAAGGTAATTACTGCATCAGCAAGGTCTTTCCCAGTACAAACAAATGGCCACGGCCTCCATCTGTAACTGGCCTTTGCCACAAGGAGCATATGGAAGGGTGACGCATGTCAAACAAAAAACAAAGAAAATTCTCAACCCAACTTACTGATCAGCCAACCAAATTATCCTGTCTAATAGTATGCATTTAAAGCAGGGGTTTAGTTTGCACACATTTGTAAATACATGCATTAGCTGCAGAATCACTTCACAGTATTACCTGCTGTCCTAACTCTAAATTTTGAGAGCCTCCATAGTAGAAGCACATGCATTATAATTGGTAGGCAGAGGGCAGGTGAGCCCAGTGGGAGCTCAACCCTCCTTAAAGCTACAAAGGCACACTGGACACCCAGCAAATAGCACAATGGCAGCAAAGGTGTCCAGTGCATCCCCTCACCAGTATTCCAACAATACAAACAAATGGCTACTGCCCCCACCTATAACTGGCTTTTGCAGCAAAGAGCACATATAAGGGTGAGGTGTGTCAAACAAAAACAAAGATTCCCAGCTCAATTTACTGACTAGCCTGCAACCAACCAAATTATCATGTCTGACAGTATGCGTTATATACAGGGGTTTAGTTTGCATACATTTGCAAATACATGCGTAAGCTGCAGACCCACTTCACGGCACCCCAGTATTATCTGCAGTACCTCCCAGGCAAAGATTTCAAAGCAGACTGGAGTTTCAATGTGTGCTGTTGAAACTCTTATGAAGAAGCACAAAGAAATGTGCAATGATGAGGACCATAGATGCGGTGGTCAGCCAAGGAAACTTATGCAGCAGATGAAAGACGCATTATGCTCAATTCTCTTCAACATCAGAAGTTGTCCAGCAGTGCCACCAGCACAGAACTGGCAGAAACCAGTGAGATCTGGGCAAACCCATCTACTGTCCGGAGAAGTCTGGCCACAAGAGATCTTCATGGAACAACTGCGGCCGAAAAGCCATACCTTTGACGTGGAAACAGGACTAAGCGACTCAACAATGCATGAAAACAAAAGAACTGGGGTTCAGATAAATGGCAGTAGGTGCTCTGGATTGATAAGCCCAAATTTGAATAATCTGGCTGTAGTAGAGGGGCAGTTTATTTGCCAAAAAGCTGGAGAATAGTACAGTATTGAGTGTCTGCAGACAACAGTGAACAATGATTGAGGTTCATTGCAAGTTTGGGGCTGTATTTCTGTAAATGGAGTTGGAGTTTTGGTCAGGATCAATGGTGTCCTCAATGCTGAGAGATCAGGGAGGCGTGTGATTGGCACCAAATTTATTCTGCAGCAGGTCAACGGCCCCAAACATATAGCCAATGTCATTAAGAACTATCTTCAGTGTAAAGAAGAACAAGGGGTCCTCACAGATCCCTGTTATCAACATCATCGACTCCAGCTGGGATTACATGAAGACACAGAAAGATTTGAGGCAGCCTACATCCACAGATGATCTGTGGTTAGTTCCCCAAGATGTTTGGCTGCCTGCCAAGTTCCTTTAAAGACTGTGTTTATAAAAGCAGGCGTTTGAGAGGCGTTAAAAATGCCCCTGAAATGCCTATACAAATGATACAATGGACAGCAAATAGTGCTGTTCACACTATCACAACATGAAGCGTTAGCGTTGCTTCGCTTCAAAATTGAAACCTTATTTAGAGTCAGGAGGCATTTGAAGCCTTTCAACGCCTCCCATTCAAGTCTATGGTAACACTTCACAAACGCTCTTGCAGGCAGTTGCGGGGCGTTTAAGATTAGTTTATTAAGTGTAATGGAAGAGAACGGTTTTAACGTGCCTTAACACTCATTAAGTGCTTCAATACTGCCCATTGGGCATTGGGGAGCATTTTTAACTTTCATAAAACACCAGTCGAACGCCCATACTAAAGCTCATTGACGTCAGTCTAATGCCCATACTAACGCTATAGGAGTGTTAAGCGTTAAATCAAGTGTAAATAGGCCCTTGGTGTACCTAAAAGAATGGATTCTGTTTTGAAAGCAAAGGGTGGTCATACCACATATTGATTTGATTTGGATTACTCTTCTGTTCATTTGAACCAGCCATAGATGGTTCAGATCTCGGCTGGTTCAGCATGAGATTTCAACCATGCATGGGCGGGCTGAATGTACCCAAGTCGATCGATCGACCGACTTGGGTACAACCAGCCTGTTGGATTTTACATGTTATTATTGCTGGCGGCTGTTATAGCCACTAGCAATAATAAAAGTGTTCTCCCGGCGGGTACGGCTTCCCCCACCAGGAGAACACAATGGCTCAATGTAAGGGATTCCCCCATCAACACTGGTGGTGTTGATGGGGGAATCAAGCAGTTTTATTTCCTGCAACCCGTTGTTTTTGGCTGGCCTTACTTTCCATTTTGGTAGTTGATAACAATAAACAATTAATTAACACCTCTATTTCTGAAAGAATTCTTAATTTACAGCATTTTTTTCACACCTGCCTAAAACTTTTGCACAGTAGTGTACACATATCTCCAAGAGTAAAGAGCGTATCTTTCTATAGTGTGTACTTGCCCTGATCTGGAGCTCCTAATGTGATTTCTGTATCCTCCTCTCATTCCTCTACTATGAGTCACTTCTAATTCCGCGTACACACAAGCAGACTTTTCGACCGGACTGGTCCGACGGACCGAGTCTGGCGGACAATTCGATCATGTGTGGGCTTCATCGGACCTGCAGCGGACTTTATCAGTCTAAAATCTGAAGGACTTTAGATTTGGAACATGTTTTAAATCTTTACGTCGGAACTCCGCCCAACCCAGTTCCTATCGAAAAGTCCTCTCGTCTGTATGCTAGTCCGACGGATGAAAACTGACGCTAGGGCAGCTATTGGCTATCAACTTCCTTATTTTAGTCCGGTCGTACGTCATCACGTCTGACTTTGGTGTGATCGTGTGTAGGCAAGTTCGTTTGTTTGGAAAGTTTGTCGGAATTCCGCCGAAAGTCCATCGGATAGACCGTTGGACCAGTCTGGTCGAAAACGCCGCTCGTGTGTATGCGGCATAACAGTCTATACCGACGCCAGAAAATCCCAGGAGATGCCCACCTCCCTTGCAGCACGCAGCAGGTGATTGACAGCCTCAGCTGTGCATGTTTTCGTATGAGACTGTGTAGAGGGGTGTGTGTCCTTTCCCTCAAGTCAGGTCTTAGATTACACTCAACTCTCTGCTCTCTGCTGTTCACTGTGTGAAGCCAGATCCCCACCCCCAACCTTCTGGAGCTGAGAAATGCTGTTTAAATTCTGTTCTTTGAATGGCTGTACAGGAGAGAGAGAGATGCATATAAACAGGTACAACTTATGTAGGGGAGAGGGATGCAGATTAACAGGTAAAACTTATGTATTAGGATTTTTTCAACTCTGTGTATCACGTGAGGCTAGTCATTTTAGTGGGTACAGTATATATTTAAAAGTTTACAACCACTTTAAGGCTTCTCTGACAGTTTTTCTTTATAACAGATAATAACTTTTATTTGACCTAATAATGTGTTTTATATCATTTTGATTTTGATCTTTAGAAATAGCTTGTCTGACAATGGATTCGTTCATTTGCTTCAGTCAATAGAAGATATGATACTGCAAATTGGCTCCAATGACATGCAACTGTACCAGACTACTAGCCTAACCCCTACAAAGAAGGATTATCTCGTAAAGTAAGTTTACTCTGCAAGTTACAGTAAAAAAAGTTTTTTTTTGTTTTTTTAAAAGCACACAGTTTAACATTAACACACTAGGGTCATCTACAAAGCTATAGGTCTTTATTATTTCAATCTAGGTTGAACTGGTGGGTTACGTCTTCACAACCATTGCCATCTTTTGATAGATTTTCTTTCTTATTTTCTATTACACTTTGTGATTTTCTGCTGATCTGAAAAGATCATAGAGTGTCTAAAGAAGTATATACCTCCACATATCTCTTGCCTTGAGTCATTCCGGTCTTCAACCGGTAGTAGCTAGCTACAGCACCCACTCACTCTTAAGCCATTTTCAGGAACGTGTGTGAATGTGTGTTGGGAATATTGCTTTGGGCTGTCTATTGCTGGATGCAGCAGATCACAGAGAATGGTATAGGAAAAGAAATTGGCCATGTACCATGTGATTGCTGTGACTGATCACATATGTAATTGAAGGCTGCATGTTGCAATCAGCGATCTGTTTCCTCTCACATCAAGTGGCTGTGAGGGAAAGCAGAGTGTTTCCACAGTGATTGGCAGCTGGATTTTTTTTCTTTGTTACACAGTACAGTGTTACCATACCATGCAGCCAGCCAATGTCCCTGATCACTAGGGTCACCATTCCAATGCAGTCAGCCAGGGTCCTTGATAGCTATCCATACCAGTACAGTCTCACCATACCAGTGCAGGAAGCCAGTGTCCCCGATCACTGCCACACCAGTATAATGTCACAATACCAGTAGAAGCCAGTCAGTGTCCCTGACAGGTAAACTGTTATTGGCATAAACTGGTCTGGTAACACTGGGACCGGTGTGGTGGCCATAATACAGTATACAACAATCACTCTAAACCCCTTGACTGGTTTAACTAAGAAAGAATTGGCTGCACCAGTGATCATTTTTTTTACTGTAATTATTTTAAATCACTTTACTAAGGTCTGTTTTCACTTTGACTTTAACCACTTGAAGAATGTACATGTTCAACCCCCTTCCTGTCTAGGCCATTTTTCAGCATTGTGATACTTAAACTCGGCGGTCCCCAACCTTTTTGCCACCAGGGACCGGTTTCACGGCATAACATTTTGCAGGGGAACGGGAAGGGTAGGGCGCAAGGGGGTGGGGGTGTTGGTTGGTGGTCGGTGGATACGGTGATTGATGGCGGTGTTGTCGGGAGGAATCGCTGGTTATCAATAATTGAAGTGCATTATTTCTCTTATCACATTGTCATATATAATGAAATAGTTCAACTCACCATAATGCAGAATCAGTGGAAGCCCCGAGCTTGTCACTTGCCACCGTCATCTGCCACCAGATGCAGCTTGTAACTGGCTAAAGTTGCTTGCCAACTTCGCCTGCCACCAGATGCAGTGTGTCACATGCCACCATCGTCTCCCACCAGATGCAGCATGTCACTTGCTACCAGGTGCAGTTTTTTCTGTGCAGCGTATGAGCAGTAACACCTCCCCCCCACGCGCTGTAGCTGAAGAGATGCAGGGGGGGGGCAGTGTGGCCCAGCATCTGACAGACCACGGACCGGTACTGGTCCGAGGCCTGAGGGTTGCGGACCTCTGCTTTAACGGACAGTTACTCATCATGCAAAACTGAACTCAAATGCTAACATAAATCTTTTGACTGAACTTTGTTTTATGTATGGTGCAACCTTATCTGTTTTGAGAACTCTTTCTTATATTTGCCTACTTGATTGATATTTTACACTGACCATGAGTTTTTTTTTTCTGCTGTGATTTTATTATTAAAACATCATTAATTTTCATAGTGTTACCTCCATGTTTGTGTTATAACAGTTGCGCAATGTGTACAAATATGACTGCCCTGTCCAGTAGACATCAGATTTTTGACCAAGATTTTGACTCTGTAATCTAGCGGACCTGATTATATACCCATTCTCCTTACCTAAGCGATTTGTGATGATGGGTGTAGCCATTACTACAATGCCTTTAAAAAGTATTCACACCCCTTGAAAATTTCCACATTTTGTCATGTTACAACCAAAAAACGTAAATGTATTTAGAAGATTTATCTTAGAAGAAAACCTGTTAGAGTCTGCAAATGACTTGAGACTGGGGCAGGGGTTCACCTTCCAGCAGGACAACGACCCTAAACATACAGCCAGAGTTACAATGGAATGGTTTGGATCAAAGCATATTTATGTGTTAGAATGGCTCAGTCAAAGTCCAGACCTAAATCCAATTGAGAATCTGTGGCAAGAATTGCTGTTCACAGACACTCTCCATCCAATCTGACAGAGCTTGAGCTATTTTGCAAAGAATGGGCAAAAATGTCACTCTCTAGATGTGCAAATCTGGTAGAGACACACCCAAAAAAGCTTGCAGCTGTAATTGCAGCGAAAGGTGGCTCTACAAAGTATTGACTCAGGGAGGCTGAATACAAATGCATGCCACACTTTTCACATATTTATTTGTAAACAATTTTGAAAACCATTTATCATTTTTCTTTCACTTCACAATTATGTGCCACTTTGTGTTGGCTCTATCACATAAAATCCCAGTAAAATATATTCACGTTTTTGGTTGTAACATGACAAAATTATTGAAAATTTCAAATGGTATGAATACTTTCTGGTCTGTGAGTATTCCTGGGATAAATTGGGTGGCTTTTTTTAACTGATTGGTATCATCATGCATACTAAACAGAGGGGTAACCACCCTGTGACCATAGGTTACTCATATGACCATTGACACAGGTCAGTATTGTGCCTTCTGCGTTCCTCACAGATCACAGTCATATCCACTTGCTCTGGCAAACATTTCTGATCTCCTTGCTCCTTTTGCATCCCAAGGGGCCTCATTACTTTTCCTGTCATACAGCAGAGGTTTTTTCTTCAGTTATGTGAGGTTCGTGTCTCATTTGGTCCATCTTGTGACCTACCCTAATTCTGGAAGATTCTTCTGTTCCTTTACTTAACATGGTGTCTGGACTTGATTCTTATAGGCTAAACACTCTACCAAGGTATTTTTTCACAGATTGGAAACGCCTAGACATACAATTCCTTGTCCCTTAGTGGTTATTGATGCTCTTAATGCTTTGAGGAGAATTGGTCAGGAATTTGGTCGATGGCCGTTTCTCACTTTTGACAAAACTTTGACTGTACCTTTAGAAGACGCTCCTTCCTTTAAGGACCTTGCTGACCATTTCTTACTTCATTTATGCTTTTGGTGGCTGTGCCCTTCAACCCATGCTTGCCTTTGAGCTCAATTCTCAGACTTAGGCTAACTCACAAAGCAAGGATTTATCTGCTGCTGGTATTGACATTCCACCTATTAAGTGGCGTCAACCAAATAATTGTGCACATTCTAAAGGTACTATGTGACACAACGCTGGACGCCATCTGGGTTCAGGTAACCTTTTTCTTTTGTGTATATCCCAGGATCCTTCAGCTTAACTACTTGTTGGCAACAACTGCAAAGAGTCTTTATTGCGCTTAACCTTCATGGGCCTTTTCAGTTCATTCATTGGATTAAAATAATTTTAAACACGATAAGGAGTAAGTACTGTACCCATGCAAAGCTATCCTGTATCAAAATGTTCCTTTCGTTCCTCTAAGTTAGGCTTCTAGTTCTCAGACCCACAAGTCCTCTTCCTCCTCCTAAGGCTTGGGAGGTTCAAGATATGCTTAGAAAACTAATGGATAATTCACATGAATGTCCCCTCACCATTTCCCTTGAGAGGCAGTGGACTTTTGTGGCTTTTTACAGAGTTTTGAAATGTTCAAATAGTCGATGCATGTTGTGGGGGGTAGTTCCAAAAAGTTATAAAATAGTTTTACCTCTGTCCCCCTACATGATTCTTCCCTTCTTCCCTTTGCATCTTCTTGTGTCTCAGCAACATCGGATGGACCTCCTTTCAGCCATTCAGGGATTGTTGACTCCATCACTTCTGTTCCCGCAACCGGCAGTTCTTTTTTTCAAGCCTGCTTACACCTGAAACCCAAAGTAAACTTCAGACCTGTTCAAGTTGTAAACACCTTCATTGTCTTTTGTATGTCCACAAAAGCTTTGTATGGACTCTGTTTGGCACTTATTGCTTTCCTTCATCACGAAGAGGTCTTGGATCAATCAAAGGAAACAAAAGGGAAGCAAATTTACCAGTGGCATACTTAGCATATCTGGCACCAATAATATTTTTATAGCATGAGCCCTGCAGTGCCATGCCACCACCACCAAAATATGCCACAGTACATTACACTTAGCTTTTCAGGTCATCAATGATTACTTCTTTCTGGAAGGTAGTTCCACTACATGTTTGTGGCTCTTCGCTTTGACCTTGCCTGTACCCTCAGAGAGTTTTACAAAGGCTCTTGCACCACTTCTTGCCCTTTTGAATTTCAGAGATATTACAATCATCAGAGACTTGGAGTATCTGTTGCTGCAAGAGCTGACCTCCCCGGTCTTCAACTCCAATGTGTCAGTCACGCTGTAGACCTTGAAAGGCTTTCAATGAATTCTAAACATCAGTCACCTTTGATTCTATCACAATGCTTGGTGTACCTTTTAAGCCAAGGTCTTCTTTTAAGCCAAGGTCTTCATGCTTTGAGGGAAGTTTACAAATCAGCTTGGTCTGGTTCGGCAACTTCAATCCAAGCATCAATACTCCTGGGCTGGGCTGTCTACCTTTTGTAGCAGTTCCATCTGCTTAATTCCACTCAAGAACAATTCTCATGGTGTCAGACAAATCCAGTCTGTCTCTGAGTAGGGTGATTCAGTTGCATGCTGTCATGCTGGCTTTCGCCCCCAGTGTTGTCAACTGGGAAAAAAAATTCCCTTTCTGACGGAAGATTTTTATGACAGACGCCAGTCTTCTGGGTTGGGGCAGAATTCTGGACTCTGTCTTTTCAGGGATGTTGTTGTTCCATTGGACTGGACCCTCATGACTGGTCATCCAACCCAAATTCATTGGACAGTGCCACAGCTGTGGCTTACCTCAAAAATCATGGGCGCATTAGGAGTGTTGTGACGTTGATTAAGGAAGATTCTATCCTATCCAGGATGGAGTTCCAGTTTCAGTGATCTACGCAGTGCACATTCCTAGAGTGGAAATCTGGCAGGCACAACAAAATGTTTGTACTCAGGGGAAGGGTCTTTTCAATAGAAGATGTTCAGGTATACTGTATACTGTATTTCTGTATTGGGGATTGTTGGATGCGTGCTTGTTAGCTTAAACAAGAAGCTAAACAGATCAGCTATATCTTATTTGAAGAACCAAACTTCCATCTTGTTTGAGGGGCTTGGATGGCCTGGCTTTTGAATCCCATGTTTTAAGAGACACAGGCATTTTAGATTCAGTAATTCAGACTGTGCTCAAAGTTTGTAAATTTACTTCCTATAAAGCAGGGGTCTCCAAACTTTCTAAACAAAGGGCCAGTTTACTGCCCTTCTGACTTTAGGGGGGCCGGATTATGGCCATTGGGAGTAAAAATTGTCCTGGTGTTAGTGGGAGTAAACAACAGTGCATCTTTGGCATTAAGGCGAGGTGTAGTTACCCATTGTTGGTGTCAGTGGGAGGAATAGTGACCCATTATTGGTGTCATTGGAAGAAATAGTGCCACACAGCTGGTGTCAGTGGGAAGAGTGGTGTCCCATTGTTGGGGTCGGTGGGAGGAATAGTGCTAAATCGTTGGTGTCAGTGGGAGGAATAGTTCTCCATGGTTGGTATTAGGGGATGGAATGGTGCCCCATCTGTGTCACTGGGAGGAATAGTGCCCCATTGTTGGTGGAAGGAATAGTGCCCCATTTGTTTCAGTGGGAGTGCCCTACTGTTGGTATTAGTGGGAAGCATAGTGCCACATTGTTGGTGTCAAAGGGAGAAATAGTGTACCATTGTAGATGTCAGTAACCGCAATTATGCCCCATTGTTGGTGTCAGTGAAAGGAAAAGTGCACCAAAGGCTGGATAAAGGCAAGCAAGGGGCTGTAGTTTGGAGACCACTGCTCTAAGGTTTATCAAAACTATCTCCCAACGTGCCTTCCCAGTGGGCTGTGTTCTTTCCTTTGGCTGCGGGTAGAACAAAATATATCCCTTCATGCTATCAAGGGTTAAAGGAGTTGTAAAGGCAAAAGGTTTTTATCCTAATGCATTCTGTGCATTAAGATAAAAAACTTTTGTGTGTATCAGCCTCCCCAGCACCCTACTAATTACTTACCTGAGCCCCATCTCTCTCCAGCGATGTCCACGAATGTCTAAGCTGCCTGGGACACTACTCCTGATTGGCTTAGACACAACAGCGGCGCCATTGGCTCCCGCAGCTGTCACTCAAGGTCAATTAGCCAATCAGGTGAAGGGCGTGGCCGTGTCGGGGCTCCGTGTCTGAATGGACAGGCAGAACCGTGACTCGGCTCCAGTACCCCCGATAGGAGGGAGGGGCCAGGAGCAGCAAAGAGGGACCCGAGAAGAGGAGGATCCGGGCTGCTCTGTGCAAAACCAACTGCACAGAGGAGGTAAGTATTACTTCCCCTCGGGTCATCCGATTGTGAGTGGCATCGACCCGATCACGTCCTGGGTGGGCAAGTATATTGACTATTTCCTTCAGCCCCTGGTGCAACAGGTTCCTTCGTACTTGAAGGATACGAGACATGTAATTAATTTACTATCACAGTTTAAACCCGAGAAAACATACTCTGTTGGTGACAGCAGATGTCACATCCCTGTATACCACTACAATTTCTAAAGATGGAGACAGTTTTAAGACCATAACTTATTTAAAAAAAAATGATCGAAATGCGTTCATTTCTCTTGGGAGTTGTCATCATGATTCCTGTCTTAATTCAGTCCCTAAAAGCCAGTTTGTGAGAATGAGACACAATTGCACGGTGGTTGACGATCAAGTTCAGGCAGACATTTTGAAAAGGAGACTAGAAGAAAAGGGTTATGACACTGTCTCCTTACAGTACGCGATTCAGTAAGTAGCGAAGATCGACAGGTCCACCTTACTGGAGGAGAGAGCTGGGAAACGAGAACAGAAGGGCACTTTTTTAGTGCCCTTTGTTACCACCTTCTCCACTCGGCATCACCGAGTTAGGAGTATTATTCGCAGACACTGGCACTTGTTGGGTAATGATAGGGTCATCAAAACTTTTTTACCAGCAAACCCACAAGTGATATTTAAGGAGTTCCCTCTCTCAGAGACAGGGTGCCAATGTTGTGAATCCCCTACTAAAAAGTGAGCTTTTTTTCAAAACCTCACTGGATACCACCAATGCCATAGGTGTTAAATTTGTTCTTTAAATAAAAGTAGAATTAGGAAGCTGGATAGTTTCATCTCTACTAGCACCTCAAAGGAACAATGGATTGAACCTTTCATCACATGTTCCACGACAGGTGTAGTGTATTTGTTGCAGTGCCCATGTGGGCTGCAATATATAAGCAGGACCAAACGTACCATGCAAATTCGCCTTGATGAGCATATCACCAATGTCAAAAATGGTTTTAGACACCATTCGGTTTCTAAACATTATGCAATTCATCACAATAAAAATCCGGCCAACACCTTGTTTATAGGGATAGACAAATGTAGTTCTCATTGGAGGGGGAGCTCTTTAGTCAGGGAACTGTCAAGATTTGAAATTATCCACAGGGGAGGGCATGGCGGATTTAGTGCTGCTAATAATGATGGTTCAAACCGTAAGATGTGGGCATCCGCCAAGTTTCAATATGGCGGATATGGAATATAGGACACTGGGAGCTTGGAACAGGGCGGAAGTGTTTATTATGATAAGTATATAAGGTGGTGAGTCAGTACGCAGTCCGTGCCCCAGGACGACATCAGGTGTGTGTGACGAAACATACGTAGGGAGGAGTGACGTGTAGACGTCACCACGTGTACGCAGATCCCGGAAGCAGCGGGCTGCTATCGAGAGCCGGCCAGCTCGATTCTTAAAGCTGTTTTTAAACAACATAACTGTAAGTGCAATCTTGCCCTTTTTGAATCAAATAAATTAAGGATTTGCACTATGTTAGCCTTCATTGCTTTTTCATGGGGACCTATTGAACGCATCTGTACATGAGGCTTTTTTCTGGGTGAGGATGCTGGGAGCATTGGGTCACTGTATAGAGACCTGAGGCGGGGGAATAAGCCACAAGTGTATCTGATCACTTACAGCTGGAAAGCGGCAGTGTGTACAGAGGTGGAGGCACTATCCCATTTCCTATTTTGCACTTTTCTTGTGGTGTTATGTTTGTGTGCCACCGCGGAGGAATATATTGATGTACCATTTTCAGCATATGAACTTTCTTGGCTCTTTTTTCCATCAGTGACTTTTTAATCAAATGTATTATTTTGTGTCACCTTTTTTTCACAGGATTGTCTATTAATTTATTTTTGTGTCATTCAATTGGTATTATCACTTAGAGAATATTAATCAGCGCCACCAAAACCTTTTGATAAGTATAACATGTTTGTTATATTAAAAAAAAAGGGATTTTACAATCACTTAAAGTGTCTGCCTTGTCACTTTGGCTTGAGGCGTTTCTCACTCAAGCATTGTCCTGTAGCGAGGCCTATTTGATCTTATATATAGACAAGGTTGTTTTGAGACCAAAGACCTCCTTTCTATCCAAAGTAGTTTCTGCTTTTCACCCTATTGAGGATATTGTGTTACCCTCCCAAGGAGATTGCTGTCTTCATTGCCTGGATGAGATGTAGGCTGTCAGGGACTACCTTTTCGGGTCAATGTTTCCTGTAGGCAGACGGTTTGTTTTTTCAAAAGGTCCTAAGAGTTTCTCCGACATCCTGATCCACTATTTCAAAGTGGGTTTCTCAGGTTATCATGTAGGCCTGTGAGTTGCAAGATAAGTGCCTTCTTTTTCTAATAAAGACCACTTTAATAGAGCAGTGAGTGTTTCTTTTCTTTTTTCACCAACAGGTCCCAGTGTCACAGATTGCACTGCTAGATCCTTGACTTCTGTACACTTTCTCTAAGTTTTCGAAGGTCCGTGTGTCTGCCTCAGCAGATTCTATTGTTGGCAAAAGATCCTGCAAGTGGCTAATTCATTCCCTTGGTTTACCTTTTTCTTTTGATCCTGACTTTTTGGGCTGGTCACCTATTTTGTTGCGGTGTGTCTGCTCTTCAGTTTTAACTGCTATTGAATGGCCCAAGATTTCCTTCTATCAAGCTTTGTCCCTCAATGGATTGTCAAATTATTTTCTGAGTTCTTTGAAGGACAACTTCCTCCCTTCGTATACTGTCTCGGTCTCTCTTTGGACTGCTTGCTGTAACTAAGCAGGTGCCAGGAGGGAGGGTTTGTAACCTTAAAGAGGGAAGGATTTGGTTTGCCGTGTGCTTAGGGTCCATTTCTCAGAACATTGTAACACTAGGTTTCTTACTATTGGGCTGGACTTTACAGTGACTACAAAAATCCTATTTTGCGCCCAATACGGAGGTGCCAGTCAATTAGTCAACCATTTATGCTGGAGGGAGGATAAGGCTGTATATTAATCCCTGCTGGCACTGGAGGAGATTGGTCTGCATGTTAACCATACCCATAGGGAGATAGGAGGTAACCTCTGTTCCCCACTGGCAGGGCTGATGCTCTTGTCATGATAATAAAAAAGCAATTCGAATGCTTGAACCTTTTTTTTAAGATGAGGTAGGAAATTGGTGATTACATACAAAGGGAACAAGTGTGCCACCATTCGGCAATCGCCCACTCTGATTAGAGGATTGCAACCTTGACAAAAGTACAGTTTGAAAAATTAATATAGGTGTTGATCAGAAGGGCTTACAAGGAGGGCAAATACATTTTACTGTACAATCCCCTATTCCAAAACAGCTGGCACACTGTGGAAAATCTACAGAAATTCTAAATGCAATGATTTGCAAATCTCATAAACCCATATTTTATTCACAATAGAAAACATATCAAATGTTTAAACTGAGAAAATGTACCTTTTTAGGTAAAAAAAAAAATGTAATTTTGAAATTGAACGGTGGTTGGAATCGGCATCAACAGTACCAGACCTTGGAGCTGATTGATCCCTAATATCAGTATTAGGTAATGGTCCACCACTGCTACACGCATGTCCCCCTCTAGTATATGTTTATACATGCTGTTGAGCACTGTACGCATGTATTAGCCATGGCAGAGAACTTTATGCACCCACCTGTGAACCAATGAGGTACACCGTAATGACTATAGCTTGAACATTTATCTTTTGTTGTAAAACTGAATTTTACTTACCACAAAGCTTATGATGCATTCCAGAGCTATCTGTACACATTGTCATATTTCTGTTATCTCTGTTTACCAGAAATAAAAGTTTGTTGGATTTAAAAAAAAATTTGAAATTGATGGCAGCAACTTGTCTCAAAAAGCATAATTTTTCTCTGCGTGAGAATTTTTTTTGGAGAAGAATGCACATGGTTGACGTTTCTTCTCAAAGGATTGAAGAAGCACAGCTCCCACCTCCATTGAAGAAGCATCCACTTCAATAAAAAATGGATCCCCAGGATTAGGTCTCAAGAGAGGTCCAGAAACAAAGGCCTGTTTCAAATCATGAAATGCAGAGAAAGGTACAGGAGACCACTCCTTAGCAATAGCACCCTTTTTGGTCAAGGCGATAATAGGCACAGCAGTGGAAGAGTAATTCCTAATGAACTGCCTATAATAATTGGTGAACCCAAGAAAATGCTGTGTGGTCTTGAGGCTGGCAGGAAGAGGCCAGTTGGTAATGGCCGAGACCTTTCCAGGATCCATACGAAGACCCAAACTAAAGACAAAGCAACCCAAAAACAGGACCTCAGAACATTCTTTTCTTTTCAATCTTATTTTATTTCAAAAAAAGCAAGAAAATAAAGGATTTAACAGAGAAATACCGTTCTTTACAGTAGAACAGCACATATAATATACATAGAGTAGCGAGGTGTATCATAACCATACATATACAGGAATGAACAGTCTGACCTGTATCTTTCGGTGAGTTACTGGTATATCATATTGTACATATAGATTTTGATATAGGAGAGGAATAACATGCGAGTGGGAGTCAACATGTATTAAACCTTACGGTTTCGCGTGTTAGTGTTATCTGAGGGCTCCTTTTCATCAAATTAGAATGCTGTATGGATCGTGTATTCACCTAGTATATATATTCAAATCATTTAACTATTCTGGGTATATGATCTTTAGTTACATGTATGTGTTGTTGGTTCAGTACTTAATAAAAAAGAAAAAGAGAGAAAGTTGGAAATGAGATTGTGTGTAGAAGGAAGGGGTGATTCCTGAGGTGTTAGGCACCCCAGCATGGCTAATCGGGGGTTGAGGGTGGGATATCTCTGACCCATATGGAGAAGTCATCAGAGTAGCGAAACATTGCCCACGAGGCCCAGGTGGTGAGAAACTGTTCCTCCTTTCCCGCCTCCTGCGCCAACAGACGCTCCAGATCTCTTATCTGATCCACTTCGACAGCCCATTCTCCCAAGGAAGGCACATCTGCCGTTTTCCAATGTCGTGGGATCACTGTCCTAACTGCTGCCAGAAAGTGGCGCAGTACATCTTTTTTAATTGACTTGAGGGGGCCCGGGAGTATAGATAATAGGGCTATCTCTGGTGTGGGCTTAATTGATGTCGCCATCAGCCTGCTGTATAGGTCAAATATCTTTTGCCATAGTTTCCAGATTGGAGGGCAAGCCCACCAGATGTGAAGCATTGTCCCGCTAGAGGACAGGCATCTCCAACAAATGTCTGTCAAAGAGGGGTTAAAACGTTTGATATTCACTGGGCATCTGTACCACCTCGTCAATAACTTAAACCCTTTTTCTTGAGTCTTGGTTGCCAGGGAAATTCTATGCGTTAGGATAAAGCTTTTTTGCCAGCCAGTGGGGGAGATGGAGTGTTGCAGCTCCGTTTCCCATTTCTGTGTGTATGTTGGGAGGTCAGGGGCAGATATGTTCAATAGTAGGGAATATAGTAGTGAAACTACATGTGTTGGTGGGTCAGATTGTAAGAGCAGCTCGTCAAAGTCTGATGGGTCATCTAGAATCTCTGAGATGGAGGGGAAAGTGCGTATGTATGACATTATTTGACTCCTTTGTAGCCACATTGTTGAGGGCCCTAAGTCCGTCCGAGAGGGTATGTCCGTTCTCAAGGATGGGTCAGCCCGTAACACCTGTGCCAGACGTCTATGGTTGTCCCTACCCCAGGGCCCAAATCTCAACGTATTTGCTGCCGGGGGGAAGGCCGGAGTACCAAAGAGAGGGGTCATCGGGCCCTGGAGTTTGGACAGTTTACTCGCTGAAATCAGGCGGTCCCAAATCTGGAGAGTTTGACGAGTAAGAGCAGCGGAAAGTAGGCCGTCCCCACGCCGAGCCGCAGGAGTCCACGGCAGGGCGCAAAGATCAGCCTCATTAAGATATTTCTCTAATTGAACCCAAAGTTTGGAGGAAGAGTGATGAAACCAATCTACTATACGCACAAGTACCGCTGCCTTATGGTATGTAGAGGCATCAGGGACCCCCGCACCCCCCCTGACCTTCGGGAGAATCATTGTGTCATATTTTATCCTGGGGCGATGTCCCTGCCATATGAATTTAGAAAAGATCTGGCGAAGTCTTTTGAAGAACGAGGTGGGGATATGGATAGGAATGGTCTGGAAAAGGTATAGGAATCGAGGGAGAACATCCATTTTCAAGACATTCACCCTACCCAGCCAGGAGAGCTGTTTAGAGGCATATGTGGCCAAGTCCGCTTGAGTTCTAAGAAGTAAAGGGGTGAAGTTGCTGGAAAATAATTGAGACGCAACTGTTGGAATATGAATTCCTAGATAACGAATAGATGTGGAGCTTGTCTTAAAAGGGAAGGAAGACGCGAGTTGTTGGAGAGCCGCTGCTGGGAGTGAGATGTCGAGGATTTCCGACTTATTAAGATTAACTTTAAAGTTAGTAACCGTTCCATATCTCTGAAACTCCTGCATGATGGAGGGTAGGGAAACTTGCGGTTGAGTTACAAATATGAGTAGGTCATCAGCAAACAGGGCAATTTTAGTATGTAGGGGGCCTATACTAACACCATGGATATCCGGATTATTTCTAAGGGCAACGGCTAGATGTTCCATAACAATCACATAAAGAATGGGGGACAAGGGGCACCCCTGCCGCGTTCCATTGTGTATAGTAAATTTTGGAGATAGGGAGCCGTTTAGTCTAATCCTAGCGGAGGGAGATGTGTAGAGGGACATTATTCTGGAAATCATATTTTGGCCTAGACCTAGTTGTTGTAATGATAGGCGGAGAAATTGCCAGTCGACACGGTCGAAGGCCTTTTCTGCATCGACTGTGAGAAGGCACAATGGGATATTGTGGGCCCGAGCATAATAATGTTTTTAGGGTGTTATCTCGCGCCTCTCTTCCACTCACAAAACCAACCTGATCTAGGTGTATTAAGCGGGGTAACAATGGTTGTAACCTGTTAGCTAGCACTTTTGCATATACCTTTAGATCTACTCCTATTAGCGAGATACGTCGGTAATTAGCACAAACAGTCAGGTCTTTGTCTGGTTTGGGGATGAGGGTAATATGTGCCTCTAAGGTTTGTGGCGGGAACACTGATCGCTCAGAGATGGAGTTAAATACTTTTGTCAAGAAGGGAGTAAGGAGGGGGGCAAATTGTTTGTAAAATTTTGGGGTAAAGCCATCAGGACCCGGGCTTTTACCAGACGGGGTAGAAGCAATGGCGCGGGCAACCTCGTCTTCCGTAATCGGGGCCTCAAGATCCTCTATTGCTTCATTATCTAGAGTGGGTAGTGCAGTTTGCGCAATGTAGGAGGCTTTTGTTTCCGCTGCAGTAAGGGGAGATTCAGTGGGGCTTGCTGTAGGTATATTATATAAGGATTGATAAAAGTCCCGGAACACCTGTCCCATCTCAGATGGTGATGAGACAGTTTTCCCAGAGCTGTCCCGTATGAGGGGTATGAAGGTGTTAGGTTGTTTGGTATGTAGGGTGCGAGCCAGGGATCTACCACATTTATCCCGAAATTTGTATTGATGAAAGGCTAATTTGTTCTCAAACGTGCGGGCTGATGCCTCATATAACTCTCTAAGTTGAGTGCGAGCGGAAGAAACCTCCGCGAGCACTTCCACCGTCGGGGAACGCTTATGAGTAGTTTCTAGTGTCCTAAGCTTGTGTATTGCCTTAGCTATCGCAGCTGAGCGTTCTTTTTTCATGCGGGCTCCCATTTGAATAAACCTACCCCGTAATACCGCCTTCAATGCCTCCCATTTAATGGGTGGTGAGGTGTCATCAGAGGTGTGGTCTGTGAAAAAGTTTGATATCGTCTCCGCTATCTGTGTATCAAACCCTGGTTCAGTCAAGAGAGAGTCATTTAACCTCCATGTCCATTCTTTTATTGGAGTAGAGGGGATTGTAAGCGTCAGGAATATAGGTGAGTGGTCGGACCAAACCATAGTGTCTATTTCACAATTGGGGGACCAATCTAAGCAGCTGTGATCGACTAGGAAATAATCTAATCGACTGTATGATTGGTGTATGTTAGAGAAGTGTGTGTAGTTTCGTGAGTCTGGATACAGTATTCGCCATACGTCAATGAGATGCATATTGTGGGTGGCCCGTCTTAGGGCCCGTATTTTCGGGAAGGATATAGAGGAACGGGATGTCGATGAATCCAAAAGTGGATCCAAGGGGGTATTGAAGTCCCCTCCGAGTATGATCTTGCCCTCCGCAAAACCCGCCAAAATCTTTAGGTACTGCAAGGGTGATGGGACTTGGTGTGTATTAGGTAAGTATATGTTAGCTATTGTCAATTTAGTCCCCCATAGGGAAATTTTCGCAAAAACATACCTGCCCTGGGGATCTGCAACATGATCGAGCAGCTCAATAGGGAGTGTTTTATGGAACGCAATAGATACTCCCTTAGATTTTTGTATCGGGTTGGTACTGTGAATCCATCTATTAAAATATCTATTGGAGCAGGAAGGAGTGGAGTCAGAATGGAAGTGGGTCTCCTGTAGCAAAAGTATGCTGACCTGTCTTTTGTGCATCTGATATAGAATTTGCCCACATTTCGACGCGATGTTAAGTCCGTTTGCGTTATACGAACAAAGTTTCAGGTGTGGGCGCAAAGTCACCGTGTGAGCCATGCTGGAGTGCCAAAGGCTGAAAAGGAGAGAGATTAATAGGATATAGAGGGAAGGTATAGGGAGCATAAAAGGAAGAAAAAAGAGAAAAGAAAAAGGGAAAAATGAGGGGAAGAGAGAAAAAAAAAAAAGGGAACAGGGGAGGAGGGGGACAGGGGGGGGAGAGGAGGAAGAGATAAGAAAGGAGCGTGTGTAGAATGGAAGAAGTAAGGTATAAATGAAAAGACACCTAAAAGGATGTGTCTGGGAAACTAATGTGTTCGCTAATGCAAAACGCTGCGTGAAAAATCACGTTTTAGGCACGAACTGTGCCTGTCCTATTGCGGGGGAAAGATCACGATGGATGGACCTGAGCCGTGATCCCGACAGCAGACCAGGCATGTAAATAATATGTATGGCACACTTAATATTTAATAGTAAACAAGTGTGGGGCATAAGGCAGCTTAACAGCAACAAGTAATAACAGTCAACCAAGTATGTGCATTGGATTCAAATAATTAACCCTAGGGTAAATATAGAACAATTACCTTGGCTCTGGCATATAAAGAAGGTTATGGAGCCAAAACAATATTGTGAGTATATGGAAGGTATAGGGAGCGGGGGGAACCTCCTTAGGGGACAACCTGCTGCTCCATGCATGGCGCCCTTTAAACCTGTATCCTCTGAAGCAGAGATTGAGTAAAACCAAATGCCAGACCCCCCCCCAGGGCAGCACCCCCACCCCCGCCACACATCCCTCACTGTATATAATATCAGGACAGGGTGAGAGGGATCAGTCTGAGACAAAACAGAACATCTTTGGAAAATAAAAAAACCCAAAACAAAACATTGGTACACATTTGCTTTACCTGACGTTCGTCATAGTGAGAGGCACAAAAGTGGATTCAATCCATGTTCTCACCCGAACCCCAGCCAAATAGTATATTGGCAAAGAGCAGGGAAAGAGCCAGTAGATCCGAACCCTATATTCACTATAACCCCTATTAGGCTTACTGGAGGTCTTAGCTTTCAAGTAGGAAAAGCACAGTTAAGGGATCGAAAAACATCTCATGCCACCTGAAAAATGCAGCAAAACTACCGGGAGCCTATGGAAATATAATTGGCATGGCAAGACATAACAAGCCATCAGTCCCCAAATAGCTACTGAGTTAATCTTCTGGAGAAGTAGGTCTTCTTATCCCTGGGCCGGAAGAAACTGATCTAGACCTAGGACGTCTGCGGCGCTGTGGAAGTGGGCCAGGTCCCAGCTGTCTTGATCTATCCTCTGGAGGGTCTAACCAGTTTAATACATCTATCGGTTCCTGTTCAATAAAGAGAAAGAAGTCGGGCAGTTGATCTGGGTCAGAAAGCGTGAACCTGCTGTCGCCCCGTGTCACCTTGATGCTGAAGGGGTGACCCCATGTATAGGTAGCTCCGGCTTGCCGTATAAGGTCAAGTAGAGGGCGCTCCACTCGACGCATGTACAGCGTGTTGCGAGATCAGGGTATAGGTGGATAGGGGCTCCAAAGAAGTCCACAGAGCCCAAGTTCCATGCCTTTCGCATGATCTCTTCTTTTAAGGTGAAATAGTGGACCCGACATAAAACATCTCGGGGGCGACCGTCTCGGGCCCCCCCTGGCCCTCCCACCCTGTGAACACGATCCAATTCAATTGGTGATGCTGCCTCTCTTCCCAAAACTTTATTGAGGATAGTTATGACAGTGGGCTTCAATTCTGCTCCAGATGTTGCCTCCGGTATGCCTTGCAGTCTAATGTTATTTCTGCGACTGCGATTTTCGCTGTCTTCTATGCGGAGTTGTTGGTGGCGTAGGCGCCGCATATGCGTCGCGGATGAGGATTCAAGGGCTGCTATACGTGCTTCATGGTCATCTTGAGCATTGGTTAAAACCGATACTGCTTCCTCATTAGCTGTGACTTGTTGCCTCAGAGCATTCAGCTCCATATGTAGGGAAGCTTCCATTTTGTTAGCCCATGATTCGAAATCAGTTCTGAAAGCAGAGAGGAGGGCAGCAGCTTCCGTTCTAATGGGTTCTCCTGATAAGGGATGTGTAACTGACTGGGATTCCCCGATGCCTGTGAGCTAGCTGCCGCCATGTAGTATGCAGGTGTGCTATGTTATGGAGATAGCCTGTAGCTGTCGGGATAGCACGGAACTCAGGGGCGCGGGTCCTCAGCCATCCATATTTGGTCACTCTCCATCAAAATCCAGCCTCCACGTGGACGAGGGGGACTGGGGAGGAGGGGCAGACCTGCAGGAACAGTGGCTTCACCCCGTCAGCTTGGGCGCAGAGCTTAAACACCTTGTGTGTGGGGATTCGTAAGAAAAATCGCTGTCTAGGTAGGGTACTGTATCCGAGGGTGCAGGCCCGTTTCATAAGCTAGGCCGCAAGATGGCGGCCGTCAGTGGATGTCTCTGAGGGGACCTTTACTCAGCTTTCTGGGGTCAGTGAGGGGTCCGTGTAGGCTATCAGCCTGCTGGTTATGCCCAAGGGGTGGTCGCTGTATGTGGAGGTGAGTGTACTGTCCCCCTTACCTCCGGCCGCGGCACCAAAGACTGGCGATGTTGGAGGCCTCGGGCCTGTTGTAGGCCGCGGATGTCCAGGGCCTGCTTCCTCTGTGTTTCCTGGGGTCCCCTCACAGTCCGGTCTGCTCCGGATACGGCGCGCCCAGCCGCAGGCCGGCCGATCAGCCTCCGTACCGCCGATCGCGGCACTCGAGGCCGGGGATTCTGAGTGTCCCGTAGGCCGCAAGATGGCGGCCGGCGTCTGTGGAGTGAGGCCGGCCGCGGCCCGAAAACTGCCCAATCCGCCGTCCAAACCGCTCAAATAGCCCCCGGAGGAGACTCTGCTAGTGCCCAATGGCTGCAGGGTAGATTTTGGGGCAAATTCTGATGTTTATTGGCTTCGGATGGCAGTGGATTGCAGAGGGCTAAGCGGAGCTCCTCTGCAGTGCGTCCATCCACCTCAACGCTCGGACACGCCCCCTGACCTCAGAATATTCAAAAGAACATTTCTCCAGCTTGGCATACAGATTTTTCTCTCTAAGACGCTGAAGTACAATCTAGACATGGTTTCTGTGGACAAGCAGATTTTTCAAAAAGATGAGAATGTCATCCAAATAAATGACAACAAATTGATACAGCAGATCCCTGAAGATTTCGTTGACAAAGTTTTGAAACACAGCTGGGGCATTACACAAACCGAAAGGCATAACCAAGCATTCGTAATGCCCATCTCTAGTGTTAAAAGCGGTTTTCCATTTGTCACCTTCCCTTATCCGGATCAGATTGTATGCACCTTTGAGATCCAACTTGGTAAAAATTGAGGCACCTTTCAACCTGTTGAATAGCTCAGATTTTAAGGGGTATCGATTTTTGATTGTCACCGCATTTAAACCTTGATAGTCAATGCGGGGTCTTAAGGTACCATTTTTTTGGCATGAAAAAGGACCCTGCTCCCGTAGGCAATGAGGATTTACAGATGAAACCTCTCTAAATTTTCAGCGACATACTCGGACATGGCCTGGGTCTCTGGGATGGACAGAGGGTTGGTACTTCTGGGTCCAATACTCCACCTTCCAGATGTATTAGACCCGAGCGTTTCTGGGACAAAGCGAGCAGGAGTCACGAAAAAGCCCCTTGCCCCCACACTAGGGACGCAGGCCCAGAGTTGTGCGCTTAGCACGTTCCTCAGGGGTTAGCCTGGTCCGGCCCAGCTGCATAGGTTCCTACAGCTGGCAGAAGATGTTCCACGGGGCGAAGGGAGAGGAACTCAGGCTGACTAGGGACCAGGGAGTGCTGGCGTCTTTTCTCTAGGGACCTCTCCTGAAAGCGAATATCGATCTGGTTACACAAGGAGATGACATCATCCAGATCAGCGGGGATGGTTCTTCCCGCTAATTCATCCTTTACTCGGTCAGAGAGGCCATGTAAAAAGGTTGCAACTAAAGCCTCATTATTCCAGCTCAACTCAGCTGTTAGTATACAAAACTTAAGAGCATACTGTCCCACAGAAGAAGACTCTTGAAGAAGACGTAGAAGGGCACTTGCCGCTGAAGAAACCCGACCCGGTTCCTCAAAGGTATTCCGAAAGAGCTTCAGGAAGTCAGGCAGGCTAGAAACCATTGGATCATTCTTCTCCCACAGGGGGCAGCCCAGGCTACAGCTTCACTGGTGAGGAGGGAAATAATATAGGCTACCTTTTCCCGATCAGACGAGGAGTTTAGAGGCTGAACCAAAGAAGAAAACTAATGCGCAAAACCAAGGCGAGCCAAAGCAGCTAAAGAGGACTAAGAAGCTGCCACACATGCGGCAGTGTTCTCACACTTGCTGACCTGCTTGCTGACCTAAAAGCTTGTGCTTGTTAAAAGTTTGTGCTTGCTTGAAGCTTATGTTTGCTTGAAGCTTATTTTTGCTGAAAGCTCATGCTTGCTTAAAGCTCATGCTTGCTAAAACCGCATGCTTGCTTAAATCTTATGCTTGCTAAAAGCTTATGTTTGCTAAAAACTCATATTTGCTAAAAGCTTATGTTCGCTAAAAGCCTATCTTTGCTAAAAGCCTATCTTTGCTAAAAGCTTATGTTTGCTAAAAGCTCATGCCTGCTAAAAGCTCATGTTTTCTAGAAGCTTTTCTTTGCTAAAAGCTTAAGTTTGCTAAAAGCTTAGGATTGCTAAAAGTTGGAGTTTCATAGATACATGTTGCATGTTTGCTTATATACATGGCCACTTGATGCATAGACACATGCTTGCTTAGGTGCCCCCCATCACGTCACTTCGGCCCATAGCTCTTAAAGGGATACATTTTTTTTTTCAAATTTACATTTTTTTTTATTATTTTAGTGTAAATATGAGATCTGAGGTCTTTTTCACCCCAGATCTCATATTTAAGAGGTCCTGTCATACTTTTTTCTATTACAAGGGATGTTTACATTCCTTGTATTAGGAATAAAAGTGATAAATTTTTTATTTTTTTAAAAGAACAGTGTAAAAATAAAAAATAAAAAGTAAAATAAATCTGAAAAAAAAAAAATTTAACACGCCTCGTCCCGCAGAGTTTGTGTACAGAAGCAAAGGCATACGTGAGTAGCGCCCGCATAAGAAGACTGTGTTCAAACCACACATGTGAGGTATCGCTGCGATTTGTTAGAGCCAAAGTAATAATTCTAGTCCTAGACCTCCACTGTAACTCAAAAAATGCAACCTGTAGAATTTTTTAAACATTGCCTATGGCAATGTTTTTGCAGAGGTCACTTTTTGAACCAATTGGGAGATTCTGTTAGTGCTTTATCTCAGATGGTGGCTTCTTTGGTTGCTGTCACTTCACTAAGTGAAGTGTCAGAGTTGGCAGCTCTTTCATGCAAGGAGCCATTCTTGGTCTCGCATCATGATAAGGTGATGTGGCGTCCTCATCCATTTTTATTGCCTAGAGAGGTGTCTAGTTTTCACTTGAATCTAAACAATACTTGCCTTCTTTTCTGATCCTCAGTTGGCAGGAGTAAGATCACTGCATACTCTGGAGGTATTTCAGGCAGTCAGAATTACTTGAATTGTCAGCGCAGGTCAGGAATCCTGGTTTGAGCTGCCAGTAGAGCCCAGGATGGGCAGGAGGCATCCAAGTTAACTATTTTTATTGGATTCGCCAGTTAATTATTTGAGCCATGGCTTGAAAGGGCAAGGTCCCCCACCCCTTTTTTTGGTAAAAGCGCTCGCTGCCAGGTGTGTGGGGGCATATTGGGCCATCAGGTGTAATTGGCTCGGGATTTTAAGGCCATTATGCATGGTCTTTTGTTCATATATTCACAGAATTTTACCAGATAGATATTAAAGCCATGGAAGATACGATACTGTTTTGGCCACACTATGTTTTGGGCGGCAGAAAAGTCCATCTCAGGTGGCAGTTTCTGTTATTGTGTCTCCTTGCCCTCAAGTGCATTACTTTAGGACATCCCATATAGTTATTATTATGGTTGCTCCATTTCCCGTTATGTACGATAAAGAAAGTAGGACTTTTTCATCATGCTTACCTGTAAAATCCTTTTCTTTGAGTACACCATGGGACACAGAGGTCCCTCCCATCTTTTTTGGGATATTCATTGCTTTGCTACAAAACGGAGGCCCTTCTTGTGTAGGAGGGGTTATATAGGGGAGGACTTCCTGTTTGACTATCTGCCAGTGTCCATTCCCCTTTAGGTGGCGTATAACCCAGATAGTCCTTATTATGGTTGCTCTGTGTCCTGTGATGTACTCAAAGAAAATGATTTTACAGGTAAGTATGGTGAAAAAAATCCTACTTTTCCTAAAATAGTACATTTTCTGAGCTAAAACATTTGATATGCTTTATATTTCCTATTGTGAATAAAATATGGGATTGTGAGATTTGCAAATCCTTGTATTCAGTTTTTGTAGATTTTATATCCCCAATTTTTTTTTGGAATCGGGGTTCTCATTGTATACAGCCAAGTGAATAATTAGTCCAACTAGAATTTTTTTGGTAAATCACCTCTTTATAGCCTACATATAAATCCCTGATACAGTATTGTAAAGTGAGCATGAGTATGTTCAACATATAACTTTTTAAGGCCTAGATGTCTTTTTTTTTTAATATATAGCTTATTGTTGCTGAAATTGGTATGTGCTTTTAATAGTGTTGTGTGTACTTTTTATCTTTTAGTCTTTGTAATTACATGAAGCCTTTGAAAAAAGAAGACCTTGAAGCATGTTGTGCACTTGTTGTCCAGTATCTCCAGACAGAAGGTAGCAAAAGATCTTTCCTTGAGAAAACCGATCACACACACAGGAAGGATGAAAATAATGAGAGGTATGCGATTCTCCGTAGAAAAACTAATCAGCTTCTTGTGTTTCATTCTGTATATCTGTTGCTATATCAGTAAGTATTATGATTGTCATAGCAAGAAGAACTTTTGTAGTGTATGACACTTTGTAATGGAAAAAAATGTAAATGATCAGCTGACCCCTCTTCCTGGGATCTATCAGCTCCCCAATGGAGTGCACAGTCCATGTTGCCTTCCACACCATAAACGCAAGTCCAGAAAACGGATCAGCACTTCACTTTTAATTCACACATTTAAAGCGTATCTGCAAAAGTATAAAAAAAACAACCACAATCCACAATATGTTTGTGTTTCTACCTAACGAGGTCTGATTCGTACAAACAAGCAACTAAAGTGTGGGTAAGCATTTAAAAAGAACAACACCCATTAAGGCATTACTGCTTGGAAAGTATAAAGAGGCGTACCAATAGCAATCAATAACAAATTTCCTAAGTGTTTACCCCCTACGTGTTAGATGAGTTGAACCTATTTTTACTAAATACGCACGCATACAAACATACAATAATTATTTTTAATACCCTGTGAATAAAACTGAAAATTATATACTCACCTGACAGTAATTTTCCTTCCCTGACATTTTAACATGATGGCATACACATATAGGCTCCACCCCCTGCCCAGTCACAGACAACCCCACAAGATGGCTTTCTTACTATACACATATGGAATGTAGTACACAGAACAAGGGAGGGTAATGCTGAAGTTTTTAACCGCTTCAGCCCCGGAAAAATTTACCCCCTTCCTGACCAGAGCACTTTTTGCGATTCGGCACTGCGTCGCTTTAACTGACAATTGCGCGGTCATGCGACGTGGCTCCCAAACAAAATTGACGTCCTTTTTTTCCCGCAAATAGAGCTTTCTTTTGGTGGTATTTGATCACCCCTGCTGTTTTTATTTTTTGTGCTATAAAGAAAAAAATAGCGACAATTTTGAAAAAAACGCATTATTTTTTTCTTTCTGCTATAATAAATATCCCCAAAAAATATAAAAAAAAACATTTTTTTTTTCCTCTGTTTAGGCCGATACGTATTCTTCTACATATTTTTGGGAGAAAAAAAATTGCAATAAGCGTTTGTTTTTATTCTGGGCTGGGAGTGGCTTAGGGCAGGGCTGGGAGTGGCTCAGGGCAGGGCTGGGTGACTCACAGGTAGCATCACTGTCACCTCCCTCTTCTTTCAAGAAGGTGCAAGAAAGAAATAAAGGAGAAGAGGAGAGGTGGAGCTGCCTGGGGTATTCTGAGTAGCCTTGACCAATCCCCAACTTGGATTGGCAGGGGCAGGCCTCCTTAAATACCCAGGGTCAACCCAGCTGGGGAGGAGTTGTCAGGTGGAATTGCTTGAAAGAGAGTGGAGGCTGTCGGGGTCCATGGGGAGCTCCCCAATCTGGGGTGGGGGGGGGCTTGGGTGCAACCAGGAGGAGAAAAGAGATCCTGGAAGGAGAGGCACATGAGAGAGCAAGGAGAGAACACTGCTAAGGGACTCCAGGGAGAACAACTGGTCGTAGCCGGGGGGGATGGTGAGTGGAGCACAGTTGGGAGAACTGGGGAGGCACGCCTGAGAGAACTAGGAGATTGCAGTTTAAGATGGGTGCAGAACCAGAAGAGAGGACAGGGCAGTGGAGAGAGGTCATTGCAGCCAGGGCCTGAAGAGAGCTATCTGGGATTGGTAGCTGAATAGAGGACATTTAGCACCTGAACTATTTCTACACCACAGGGGCCCGAGGTTCCTGCCCGCAAAAGGCAGTATACTGAGGCCTGCCTGAATTGGTGTCAGGCCTAACCATGCGGTGCTAGCTAGTCTGGAGGAGTAACAGTCTGTAGCAAGGGAAGTGCTGGTGGAGTAACAGTCTGCAGTAAGTGAAGTGCTGGAGGAGTAACAGTATGCAGCAAGTGAAGTGCTGAAGGAGTAAAGGATAAGAGGTCTTAAGCAAGAGTTTGTGCTAAAGAGAAGACTGGAGTGTATATAATGGAGTGTATATAGAAGTCCCAAGCAAGTTGCACTGAATGTTCCTGGACATCCCATAATTTCCCATCCAAGTTCAATTCCCTCAAAAAAAAAACAAAGCTTATGGACTGTTCTATTTCTCTGAGTGTCTGAGAGATGGATGTAGTGTAGTGTCTGTGATAGACAGACACAATAGAACATTATAATTCAGCTCCACCCCAAACTAGCACAGCAAATAGTACACAACAGCATGAGACAACACACAATATATACACACAACATTGTAAAGCAGTCACTATTTTTAATATGGCACATACAGGTTCCCAGAGTTTTGTGTTTTGAGGGGATATGGACTTGAATCCAAAGTAACATTACTTCCAGGGTCCCCAGGCATACAGATCACAACGAGCACTGTTCCCCCAAATGCCAGGGCCCATAATCTGTAGGCAAGAAGTTGGCTTTCAGTCCCCTCCTTACAGGAAATTCGTCCTCTGTTAGTTGAGGGCAGAGGCCAGCAGCACTCTGCCCTGTTGCCAGCCCTTCTGCTGGAAACCCCACACCATCTGCTCTGGCTAACTGTTGGGGATGGAGGCCGGCTGCCCTGGCTCCCTGGAACTCTGTAGTTGTTGCCAGTGCTGGGCAGAGGTTGGTAGCACTCTGCCTGATTGCCAGCGCTTCACAGGTGTGGGGCAGAGGTCTTGGACCCTCTGTCCGGTGACCAGCTACTCAGCTGGGGAAGTTAATTGCAAATCCACAGATACTGCTGTTGGTGCTGGGCCGAGCACACTGAAGTTTGGCCCTGATACCAGCTCTTCTGCTGGAGGCTCATCAGGTTGTTCTTCCTCAGCAGAAAAGTCTATCAAATCCCCTGCCTCTGCAACTGGTGTCTGGGGATAGAAGTTCACAATGTCATGTCCGTGGAACCCAGAAGATGCTATCAGTGCTGGGCAAAGGTTAGCAGAACTCTGCCCTGTTGTCAGCATTTCAGCCTTTGGGGATGGCAATCTCCAGATTTTCCACTGCCGATTCCCCAGCCAGGATTTCGGAGTTGTCACCTGGCACTTCCTGATAGTCCCAGGCAAAGGGAGCCCACCCTGCTGCTGAGCAGAGTCTAGCAGCTGTCTGTAGGCGACCTCCAGCTCCCAGTCCTGAATGGCCAGAAACTCCAAATCTTCCTGTGCCCAGTGCCCTTCCGAGACATTCAGTCTTCGCTCTCTGTAATCCATTATTTCCTTCAAATGCCACTCCCGATCACTCCCAAAGTCAGGGTCCCTGGACAGCCTCCAATACAACAGTCCTAGGCCATCATAGTCAAAGCCTTCCGTGAGACTGTCATCTGCTGACCACGGGCACTCTTGGGCTACATACCACCGGAGGGCTCTGTAGCTCTCGTCCAACGGCATCCTTGCCTGGATCAGCCTGCTTAACTCAGCTGTCCACTCCTGCTTTGGTTGTTCCCTCAATAACAGCATTCATACTTCATACTGCGACCAGTACTTCACATGGGTGGAGGGGAGAACTTTTCCCTGGTGTTGCTGCTCGAGAGCTAGCACTTTCTTCCAGAGTTTGCAGCGGATAGAATCAGACCATCCCAGCAGGACCTGCTCTGATACTGGTCCTCTATTCTGTATCTGCATCTCTCGCAACCTCCTTCTGAATTCCTCTTCCATGGTGGCTGGTATCTGTACCTCTCCTCTCCTTTCAGTTGGTGCTGCTGTGACTTTTGCTGCAGCACCTCTTTGCTGTAGCCAATTTGCATCCACAGCTGCTATAACTAGGTCTATGATCTCCGCTGTAGGGTTAGGACTATAATGTGCCAGTCTTATTTTAACAGCCCGATCAAACCGTGCCTCTTCGGGTGTCCTGTCTGTTATGATAGGCCTTTCGGTTATGTTGGGTCTTTCGGCTCTATCCATTTCGACTAGTTCTGCGATAATGTCCCTCTTCTTACGGTTGTTGGCCGGTCGGCCCCAGTTCTCCAGTAAGTCCTTGAGGGAAGAGAGCTTTAGCCATTCACACTGTGCTTCCATTGTCCTGTGTCTTCTTGTAGCTGTCCTTCTGGGCTGTGGGAATGATCCAGCTGCTTGCTGCTAGTTGTAATGACACCCCGAGTATGAAAGGGGTTAAAGCCGTTTAGGACATTCCATACCCAAACACAAAGGCAACTACCGAACACTTCCATCAGCCGAACCAGGAACCCATACAAATAATTTTCCCCCAAGTACGAGACAAGATGCTCTGTCTTGAGGTTCAAGCAGGAATGAATCTTTATTCAAAAACATGTTATACAGATTCTACTTCAAAACACTTCCCCCCCTACCCTTGGAAAACAGGGCGGGTTAAACTGTCAAATGACAATGGACACACAGGTCAGACATGTTTAACGTCTCATCAGTACACAGTCTTATCAGCAGGGAGAGCTGTTGGAGGAATCCCCCCTCCCTTCATAGAGATACACATCCTGTGATAGACAGACACAATAGAACATTGGAATTCAGCTCCACCCCAAACTAGCACAGCAAATAGTACACAACAGCATGAGACAACACACAATATATACACACAACATTGTGAAGCAGTCACTATTTTTAATATGGCACATACGGGTTCCCAGAGTTTTGTGTTTTGGGGGGACATGGACTTGAATCCAAAGTAACAATACTTCCAGGGTCCCCAGGCATACAGATCACAACGAGCACCATTCCCCCAAATGCCAGGGCCCATAATCCATAGGCAAGAAGCTGGCATTCAGTCCCCTCCAAAAGCCTCTGTCACACCTTGTATATCCCTGTATGTTGTGGTCGTTGAGGTGCTTATCTAATAGTTTTTCCGTAACTATCGATTCCCACCCGCTGAGACCACCGCCTGTGGAAGGGAATTCCACATCCTTGCCACTCTTACAGTAAAGAACCCTCTACGTAGTTTAAGGTTAAACCTCTTTTCTTCTAATTTCTATGAGTGGCCACATGTCTTGTTAAACTCCCTTCCGTGGAAAAGTTTTATCCCTATTGTGGGGTCACTAGTACGGTATTTATAAATTGAAATCATATCCCCTCTCAAGTGTCTCTTCTCCAGAGAGAATAAGTTCAGTGCTTGCAACCTTTCTTCATAACTAATATCCTCCAGGCCCTTTATTAGCTTTGTTGCCCTTCTTTGTACTCGCTCCACTTCCTGTACATCCTTCCTGAGGACTGGTGCCCAGAACTGGACAGCATACTCCGGGTGCGGCCGAACTAGAGTCTTGTAAAGTGGGAGAATTATGGCTTTAGCCCTGGAGTTAATCCCTTTTTTAATGCATGCCAATATTCTGTTTGTTTTGTTAGCAGCAGCTTGGCATTGCATGCAATTGCTGAGCTTATCATCTACTAGGACCTTTTCCATCCTAGATTCCCCCCAGAGGTTCTCCCCCTAGTGTATAGATTGCATTCATATTTTTGCCACCCAAATGCATTATTTTACATTTTTCTACATTAAACCTCATTTGCCATGTAGTTGCCCACCCCATTAATTTGTTCAGCTCTTCTTGCAAGGTTTCCACATCCTGCGGAGAAGTTGTTGCCCTGCTTAGCTTAGTATAGTCCGCAAATACAGAGATTGAACTGTTTACCCCATCCTCCAGGTCATTTATGAACAAATTAAATAGGATTGGTCCCAGCACAGAACCCTGTGGGACCCCACTACCCACCCCTGACCATTCTGAGTATTCCCCATTTATCACCACCCTCTGAACTCGCCCTTGTAGCTAGTTTTCAATCCATGTACTTGCCCTATGGTCCGTACCAACGGACCTTATTTTGTACAGTAAACGTTTATGGGGAACTGTCTCAAATGCTTTTACAAAATCCAGATACACCATGTCTACGGGCCTTCCTTTATCTAGATGGCAACTCACCTCCTCATTGAAGGTTAATAGATTGGATTTGGCAAGAACGATTCTTCATGAATCCATGCTGATTACTGCTAATGATGCAGTTTTCATGACAAAAATCTTGTATATAGTCCCTTATCATCCCCTCCAAGAGCTTGCATACTATTGATGTTGGGCTAACTGGTCTGTAATTCCCAGAGATGTATTTTGGGCCCTTTTTAAATATTGGTGCTACATTGGCTTTTCTCCAATCCGCTACAGTATCTACAGTGAGTACACCCCTCACATTTTTGTAAATATTCTATTTTATCTTTTAATGTGTAACACTGAAGAAATGACACTTTGCTACAATGTAAAATAGTGAGTGCACAGCTTGTATAACAGTGTAAATTTGCTGTCCCCTCAAAATAATTCAACACACAGCCATTATTGTCTAAACCACTGGCAACAAGAGTACACTACTAAGTGAAAATGTCCAAATTGGGCCCAATTAGCCATTTTCCCTCCCCGATGTCATGTGACTCATTAGTGTTACAAGGTAGCAGGCGTGTTAAATTTGGTGTTATCACTCTCATCTCTCATACTGGTCACTGGAAGTTCAACGTGGCACCTCATGGCAAAGAACTCTCTGAGGATCTGAAAAAAAAACGTTGTTCTACATAAAGATGGCCTAGGCTATAAGAAGATTGCCAAGACCCTGAAACTGAGCTGCAGCACGGTGGCCAAACCATACAGCGGTTTAACAGGACAGGTTCCACTCAGAACAGGCCTCGCCATGGTCAACCAAAGAGGTTGAGTGCACGTGCTCAGCGTCATATCCAGAAGTTGTCTTTGGGAAATAGACGTATGAGTGCTGCCAGCATTGCTGCAGAGGTTGAAGGGGGGGGTCAGCCTATCAGTGCTCAGATCATACGCCACACACTGCATCAAATTGGTCTGCATGGCTGTCATTTCAGAAGGAAGCCTCTTCTAAAGATGATGCACAAGAAAGCCCACAAATAGTTTGCTGAAGACAAGCAGACTAAGGACATGGATTTTTGGAACCATGTCACATGAAAAGATATAAGATATTTACAAAAATGTGAGGTGTGTACTCACTTTTGTGAGATACTGTATATAACATGACATATTGGCATTACAGCTGTGCATGGTAGCCAATCAGCTCCTAATTTCAGCTTGTTAAATTAAGCCTTGACAAAAAAAAAAACTTGGAAGCTGATTGGTTTATGTGCAGAATAGCACCAGATTTTGCTCACTCCAGTTTTAGTAAATCAACGTCACTGTATCAGTGTAATGCAGGATAGTGGTTGGTTTCTTAGATGAACTAATTTTTGCATAATCATAACATTGTTACCATGGGAGAAGGGCGGGGAAGACCTTTACTGGGCAGGGTGCTGAATGGTCAGGTGGGGCATCTTCCTTCATGTCATTATGGGTTGTGGAAAACAATTCCAGGAACCCAAGGGGGTGATTGTCCTCTGTCCTTACTGAAAATGGCTGCAGAAATAACAGCAGTGAAGATAAAAACAATACGATAATCAAGGTAATCAAATGCATGCATGTAAAAGTACATACTGTATATTGTTAGTAATAGCTATTTCCCAACCCTTTTAAAGGCATCCCAATTTTATTTTTGAGGATTCGGGTGAAGGTCCTCTAAAATTAATGAATTGTAAATGCATTGATAAAGGGGGGCTCTGACCCACCAAAACGTTGGTGACTAAAGCCTTGAATTATTTATGCTCTTCAAATACCTATGAGTGCCCTGAGCATCATGTTCACTTGTTTATAATATGAATTTATGCAACTACATCACCAACGCTTGTTTTCATGCGGCACACCATATACATTTTTTATTTATAAATACACACATACTGTATATATTAGCCTCTTATATTGATAAATAGCAGTTTTTTTTTTTTTTTTATTGGAGTTGATTTTAGCCGAAAAAAGCTAGATACTAGGGTATACAGAAACAAACACTAGTCTCCAGGAGGATGGGAACAAAAACCACTAGATACCAAGAGGTTCTAAAACCCACTTCAAAGTGAAATTCTGCCTTTGCAGCTGATTGTTGCGGTTGTTTATACGCTCAGTGTCTCTGAATGCTGATGGAAACAGCTGTGAGTTACGCTGTGGGAGTCTGGAAGCTAAAAAAAAAAATATTCTTTAGATTGCAGACACCATGCCATACATACTGTTTGGCTGCATGTTAAGCTAAGGACTGTAGTTCCACAGCAGATCTAGAGCAACAAGTTGCAGAAGCCTGCTTATAGAGAATTCATCTCTGTTCTGAACATTAAACACAGTTCCCTGTCATCATCTTGGTGCATTCTCTGGCTTTTTGCGTAAGTGGAGCATAAACTGCAACAATTAATGGCAGACTATGCAGCTGGAAAATTGGATGTCAGAGGCATTGCAAGCTAGTTGGAATATTAGTGAGGCTGGGGGAAAGGTGTTTGCAAAGTCTTTATGAAAACTGTCCCAAACAATAGGCCATTCCTTGTGTATATATACTGTATGTGTGTGTAGGGATGAGTATGAAACTCTTTGCTTTCTGCGTCCCTGCTGGTTAGATTTGCCTTCTGTTTGTTAAGACAGAGGGTGTTGGGAAATTAAACATTTTACAGTTTTTACCAGAATAAAATGTGAGAAAAACTGTTCCATTAGGAACACTTGTTCTGGAGCCAACTCACTTTAGACAGATTTTCAATCACCTCATGTTGTATCTATGGGACAGGAAGTGAAGGGAAATCTCCCTGACAGAACACAGACTGTAAAAAAAAAAAAAAGAAAAAGATATAGGTGAATTTTTTTTTTTAGACTGAATTTTAATCATTCTTTATCATATACCAGGGTTCTCCAAACATTCTAAACAAAGGGCCAGTTTACTGTCTGTCAGACTTTAGGGGGGGCAGATTGTGGTCATCGGGAGTAGAAAATGTCCAGGTGTCCTGTCGAGAACTGTCCCCCATCGGATAGTGTCCGCCCTGTACTGCGCAGGCGCATCGCGTGCGCATTACGGAGGGCAAAGGAGACGCCGAAAGTCTCTGAACAGCTGTTCATGAGCTGTACACGGTACATGCGCAATTAAAGCGGTTTTATACCCGCTCTTTTTTTTTTTTTTTTACACCTGCAAGGGAAAAGGCATAATGAGATAGTATGTACCGCATACTAGCTCATTATGAGATACTTACCTTAGAACGAGGCGCCGGCATCTCACCTGGTCCACGCCGAGGGAGCTGACATCTCCCCTCGGCGTGTCTTCCGGGTACCACTCGCTGTGAGTGGCCGGAGCCGCGATGTTGTCACTCCCGCGCATGCGCGCGGGAGACTTCTGCCCGGCAAGCTCCGGAGTTTGCCAGGCTGTCAGCCGAGAGTCCCCTGTGCGCATGCGCCGCAGCAGTCAGCGGCTCATTGCGAGGGAACCTTACAGGTTTAGGAGATATTTTTTTTACCTACAGGTAAGCCTTATTATGGGCTTACCTGTAGGTAAAAGTTACAAATAAAGGTATACAACCACTTTAACACTACATTGTGCCACATGCTCTCACACGCTGCCGATGCTCGTACAACTCTGCAAGGGGCGGGTGTAGGGGCGGATGCATACAGAAGATGGCCATATAATTTACACGCTTCTCAATATTACATCCGCCCCTTTGAGAAATCCTCACCCATCGTATGAGCTCTGGGCATCTTCTGTATGCATCCGGCCCTACACCCGCCCCTTGCAGAGTTGTATGAACATCGGGAGCGTGCGGCACAATGTAGTGTTAATTGCGCATGCGCCGTGTACAGCTGATGAACAGGTTTGGAGACTTTCGGCATCTCCTTTGTCCTCTGTACTGCGCAAGTGCTGCGCCTGCGCAGTACAGGGCAGACACTATCCGATGGGGGACCTGTCTCGGCAGAACACCGGCATCAGTTGTAAAGTAAACAATGCCCCATCTTTGGTGTCAATGGAAGGAATTGTGTCTCATCATTGGTGTCTTAGGTAGGAATTGTTCCCCATCATTGGTTTTATTGGGCCACATTGTTGGTGTCATTGGTGGGAATTGTGACCCATTGTGTCCATGCGAGGAATTGTGCCCTGTTGTTAATATCATTGGGAGGAATTGTGCCCCATCATTGGTGTAGTTGGGAGGAACTGTGTCCCATCATTGATGTCATTAGGCGGAACTGTGCCCCATCATTGGTGTTATTTGGAGGAACTGTGCTCCATTATTAGTATCATTGTGCTCCATTGTTGGTGTGATTGGAAGGAACTGTGTCTCTTTTGTTGGTGACATTGAGAGGAATTGTGCCCCTTCATTGGTGTCAATGGATGATATAGTGCCCCAAGGGCCAGATAACAGCAAGCAAAGGGCCACATCCGGACCCTGGTCTGCAGTTTGGAGACCACTGTCTTATACCATAAAAAGAAAAAAAAAACTGTTCCTACCTACATATCGCAAGTAAAGTCTATGTGTATGTGTGCCTATATTTATTTATTGCACACATGGTTTAGAATGTGTATTTTTAAAAGTAACAATATAATTACTATGGTAAAAAAAGTGGTGTTTCTTTTAACTCATAGTTTATGCATAATCCCATTTTGATAAATTTATCTGGCAATGCAATTCCATTATTTTAGTACTATTTCTCCGCTTCCTAAATATGTATGCTTTAAACCAGCAACAAATACAGACACCTCCATAAATCTAAATATCATTTGCATGCATAGATAAAAATAATTTACAGGACTTACTGCAGGATAATTTATAGAAATGATTGTACAACAATGGGACAGTTACCATAGAAACACCCCGTGTAGAGCAGCGGGGGATAAAATCAAGGTACAAATGCTAATAGAGGTATATAATTGCTTGATCAAGTTCCAACTGCAAGTGATCACATTGAGATAGAGCAAACCTACAAACTGCATAAATCAGGGAATAATTAGCATGAAACAACATTTATAGGAGGTTGCAGTAACATAAACCTTTATATAAGTTAAACATAAGTAAATACAAAATTTTGTAAAAAAAAAAAAAAAAAAAAAAAAAGTTGGATTTTGTGCCATTGGTGAAAAGATAAACTGGGTGATGTGGAGTCATTGATTAATTGTAAGAATAGAAATACACTAGTTTCATTTTGACAGTAGTGATTGTTCATGTTACATGCTGAGATGCAGTATCTCACATAAGTGAGTACACCCCTCACATTTTTGTAACTATTTTATTATATCTTTTCATGTGACACTGAAGAAATTAAACTTTGCTACAATGTAAAGTAGTGAGTGTACAGCTTGTATAACAGTGTAAATTTGCCATCCCCTCAAAATAACTCAACACACAGCCATTAATGTCTAAACTGCTGGCAACAAACGTGAGTACACCTCTAAGTGAAAATGTCCAAATTGGGCCCAAGGTGTCAATATTTTGTGTGGCCACCATTATTTTCCAGCACTGCCTTAACCCTCTTGGGCATGGTGTTCATCAGAGCTTCAAAGGTTGCCACTGGAGTCATCTTCCACTCCTCCATGATGACATCACGGAGCTGGTGGTTGTTAGAGATCTTGTGCTCCTTCACCTTCCGTTTGAGGATGCCCCACAGATGCTCAATTGAGTTTAGGTCTGTAGACATGCTTGGCCAGTCCATTACCTTTACCCTCAGCTTCTTTAGCAAGGCATTGGTCATCTTGGAGGTGTGTTTTGGTCATTATCTTGCTGGAATACTGCCCAGTGGCCCAGTTTCCGAAGGGAGGGGATCATGCTATGCTTCAGTATGTCACAGTACATGTTGGCATTCATGGTTCCCTCTTGCTGGATTCACAGGCTGGATTCACACCTCGGACGGATGCGGCTCTCAGTAGGGGTCTGGTGCGTCCCTGTTCTTCACGCAGCCCCGTCTTGGGGGTGCGTTTGGGGTCGTTATCATGTTGGAATACTGCCCTGCGGCCCAGTCCCTGAAGGGAGGGGATAATGCTCGGCTTCAGTATGCCACAGTATATGTTGGCATTCATGGTTCCCTAAATGAACTGTAGCTCCCCAGTGCCGGCAGCACTCATGCAGCCCCAGACCATGACACTCCCACCACCATGCTTGACTGTAGGCAAGACACACTTGTCTTTGTACTCCTCACCTGGTTGGCGCCACACACTCTTGACACCATCTAAACCAAAAAATTTTATCTTGGTCTCATCAGACCATAGGACATGGTTGCAATAATCCATATCCTTAGTCTGCTTTTCTTCAGCAAATTGCGGGCTTTCTTGTGCATCATCTTTTTAGAAGAGGCTTCCTTCTGGGACAACAGCCATACAGACCAATTTAATGCAGTGTGCGGCGTATGGTCTGAGCACTGACAGGCTGACCCCCTCTCCCCTTAAATCTCTGCAGCAATGCTGGCAACACTCATGTCTATTTCCCAAAGACAACCTCTGGATATGACGCTGAGCACGTGCACTCAACTTCTTTGGTTGACCATGGCAAGGACTGTTCTGAGTGGAACCTGTCCTGTTAAACCGCTGTATGGTCTTGGCCACCGTGCTGCAGCTCAGTTTCAGGGTCTTGGCAATCTTCTTATAGCCTAGGCCATCTTTATGTAGAGCAACAATTCTTTTTTTCAGATCCTCAGATTTCTTTGCCATGAGGTGCCAGGTTGAAATTCGAGTGACCAGTATGAGAGAGTGAGAGCAATAACACCAAATTTAACACACCTGCTCCCCATTTACACCTGAGACCTTGTAACACTAACGAGTCACATGGCACCGGGGAGGGAAAATGGCTAATTGGGCACAATTTGGACATTTTCACTTAGGGGTGTACTCACTTTTGTTGCCAACAGTTTAGACATTGCTGTGTGTGAGTTATTTTGAGGGGATAGCACTGTTATACAAGCTGTACACTCACTACTTTACATCGTAGCAAAGTGTCATTTCTTCAGTGTTGTCACATAAAAAAGGTATAATAAAAAATGTACAAAAATGTGAGGGGTGTACTCACTTTTGTGAGATACTGTATATCCTCACAAGCTCTATAGGGGATGTCTTAATCTACTATTTCAGGTAAAGATCTTACATTTATACTGTTGAACGTTAGTATAGAGAGTCATTGTGAAATGAAAGGTCTGTTGTGGTTGTCTTAATCAGTAGTGCTCCATTTTTTCAAGAGAATTAAAGAGGTTCTTCAGTTAAAATAAAAGCTAGAGTTGTAAAGCCAGCAGAACGTCTACAAGCACAGGGAAAGTTCTCGACAAACAATTGATGCAATCCATAAAAATATTTGGTGTTATTACATTTCTTTTAAAAACGAAATACATGGACAATTTTCTTTTCTTTTTTTTTCTTCTATTTTACACTTTCAATATACATTGCAATCGGAAAGTAGCATTACAGTCACATAGTATTGGTCATGAAAAGAGGAGTGGTACTTCAGTACATAGAGGATTATCATTCATGGCCTATATTACATAAGAGTTGTGCCAGGTTATGAAATCAGTAGTATCTGCAAAACCCTGAGTGTCAAAATGTTTACAATGAGAAAAAATGAAGGTGCTTTTTTGATCAGATATTGGATCGTGAAGAAGAGAGCGCAATGCTACCCTAGTATGATATTGTTTAATGCCAAAAATGCAGATTCAAGTTAAAAGGGTTACACTCACAAACATGGATCAGAGGGTCGCATGTACAGCAAAGTGGATGTCTCCTCTCCTGGCCTGAATGAATGGGTTGGCTCCCAAAAATGAGTGATATGGATGGGGATGTTAGAGCGAACTCCGCTTCCTCATCGTGTCAGGCTGTGTTTGCTGTATGACATGCGCACGGTCCAGCCGGTGCAGCGTGACGTCACTCGTGGCCGTAAACGGAGGACCAAGTGAGTGAAGTGACTCCTCCCAGCTAGCAGAGCAGTTGCCACGACAACATGTTTCGGAGTTGCGGCCTCTTTCTTCAGGTCATGCCCTTCTCTCCTCTGGCCTGCTTTTGTATGTGAAAACCTTCCGCCCCACCTACGGAACAGCCAATGCCATTCAACAGGTCAGGATCACGGAGCTCACAAAAGGAGCTATATCTAATATATATTTAAAGAAGGAAGGGCCTGATACATAGCAACAGCGTTCAGGAAAAAAGAAATATATATACTAGGGCTGTTACTGATTAAAATTTTTGTGTTCGATTAATTAATTTTTTTAAAATGGATTAATCGACTAATTTCGATTAATTATAACGCACATACAGATCCAACTACTCCGGTCTAACTAATCACTCTCACCTTATGGCATGGACTCCTGTGCAAACAGGTGGTCATGCAAGCGGGTATCAAAAGGGTTAACAAGGACCATAAACTTCTCTCACGTCTCCTTAGATCTCAGAAAAAACGCCAGGTCATGGGTAAAAAGAAAAGATCTAAGTGCTCACCGCTTAAGTATAAGATTTAATTTTTGTGTTCAAACACAAACTACTCACATAAAGATGATAAAAACACAGCATGTAAAGCCGACAATCGTGTTAGTTCCGTAGGGCAGCAGCGGGTGACGGCATGCGTAGATCCTCCCCCGTACGCGTTGCGTTTAATCAGAACTTCCTCAGTACTTCCTCAACGGGGCTACGGCATCATCCTACAGTCTATTTAAATAGCACCGTTGTTATGGCTATGGCTTAAGCTGGACATAGCGGGACATGGCTAGGACGTCACATGTCAATCAAAAGCAAGCGCCGCCGTCATGGTAACAGCAGAAGCCGATCCACACGGCAAAAATATCACCACTTATCAGCTTCTAAGGACAACAATGTTAAAAACGGGGGTTATCAAATTTGCCTACACTTAGCTCACTGAATGATCCCAGTTAACCACATCCATATTTACCATCACTGTCCAGGCTGTCCGGTGACGTCACGGACATCGACATCACCGGACTCCTCCCACTTCCCTTCGTTAGCAGACGAAGGCACTTGGGGAAGGGGGGAGGAGTCCGGTGAGGCCGATGTCTGTGACGTCACCGGATCTTCGACGGAATTCCCTGAAGACCTGGAAGCCAGCAGAGAGGTGAGTATCGATTTAAAGAATTTTGATCGATCAAAAAAATTAACGATTAATCGAGGAATTAACCGTTAATTTACGCAGCCCTAATATATGCATATACACATTTAATGCATTTGCTTTAATGGAATTAAAATATAAAAATTCAAAATAGATATAATGTTTAGTTATACTATTTGAAATACATAGAACTTTTAAAATATTTAAAAAATGATTATATATATGTATAGATATATATACATGTGCATTGAACGACACACACATACACATAGAATACAATATAATATAATAAAATAGAAATAAAATTTGATTCTATTTTGAATTTTTTATCTTTTAGATATAGCTCCTGTTGTGAACTCCGTGCTAGTGACCTGTTTAATGGCATTGGCTGTTCCATGGGAGGGGCGGGAGGTTTTCACATACAAAAGCAGGCCAGAGGAGAGAAGGGTGTCACCTAAAGAAGGAGGCCGTGCCTCCGAAGCATGTTGTCGTGGCAACCGCTCTGCTAGCTGGGAGGAGTTACTCCACTCACTTGGTCCTCCGTTTACGGCCACGAGTGACGTCATGCTCCGTGGGCAGGACCGTGCGCGTGTCATACAGCAAACACAGCCTGACACGATGAGGAAGTGGAGTTCTCTCTAACATCCCCCATCCATATCACTAGTTTTTTGGAGCCAACCCATCCATTCAGGCCAGGAGAGGAGACATCCACTGATCCATGTTTGTTAGTGTAACCCTTTTAACTTGAATCTGCATTTTTGGCATTAAACAATATCACACTAGGGTAGCCTTGCGCTCTCTTCTCTTTGTACATTTTAGATCAAGTCCGCCACCCTGTGGATTCTTGAGAGAGCTGCAGCACCTAGAGCTAAGAGAACTTTTTTATATACAGACTGTTATATTATGTGCGTTGCTTATTTGGACAGCGCTGGTCTGGTGTTTTTTTTTGTGTGTATTGGAGATCATGACCTAGAGTAGTATGTGGTGTTGCATGTGTTAGGCCTGCCATAGACGGTTTGAATCTCAGCCAGTTCAGTAGTTCACCATGTATGGGCAGGCTGAATGTACCAAGCTGATCGATCAACTTGGATACAACCAGCCTGCTGGATTTTACTTGTGGTTATTGCTAGAGGCTGCTATAGCAGCTAGCAATAATCGCTGTCTTCTCCTGGTGGGAATCGCTTGCCCTGCCCTCCCCCCCCTAATCAGGAGAATACAATGTCTTGGCAGGAGGGATTCCCCTGTCAGCATTGTCTGTGTTGAAAGGGGGAATCGTGCAAATTTCATTCCTGTAACACATGGTTGCAGTAAAAAAATTTTCACCATCTATGTCCTGCCTTATGGAAAACGAAAAGGTAGTGTGGGACTTTGATTATACGTTCTGGGGTGTATTAGACACAAACAACGAAAATATGTAAAAAAAATAACAGTTTTATTGGAAATCACAAAGATTAAGGTTAGTTTTAAAAACATATTCACGAATAAAGTATCCATATGGGTATCCATCTTGGTCTTTGGGATCCAGTTGATTAGCCAGTGCAATTCCTGGGAGAACCTGCTTCATCAGGGCCTCAGATCCTCTAAAAAGTACCGTAATCCTATACAGAGAAAAAAATATATATATATGACACCTGTTTATTAGGTATCAAGAATGTCATAAGATATTTCATATACAACTTTTTTTTTTTTAACAGAAAAGTTTTATTAATTAGCAAAGCATTTACGGAATTCATTTGTAAAACAGTGAGGTATATGATACATAAAAACAACAGGTATACATACGGTCACATGTATATTTCTGGTGAGAATAAAAGGAAATAAACCATGACATAAAATTTGAATATCGGAGTGTCCTCAGTTATCGTCTAAAGGTCTTGAAACAGAGGGTTAATATAGTCTGTAAACATACAGTTGTGCTCATAAGTTTACATACCCTGGCAGAATTTATGATTTCTTGGCCATTTTTCATAGAATATGAATGATAACACAAAAACATTTTTTTTACTCATGGTTCGTGTTTAGCTGAAGCCATTTATTATCAATCCACTGTGTCATGGGGAAAGAAAAAGAATTGTCAAAGGATCTGCGGGAAAAGGTAGTTGAACTGTATAAAACAGGAAAGGGAAGGTTCTGGAGTGGCCATCTCAGTCTCCTGACCTCAATATCACTGAGCCACTCTGGGAAGATCTCAAATAATGGAGACCCGTATCTCCCATGCTGGACCTATTCCTGGCATCTTCTACAACATGTAAAGCTTTAATAAATACGATCTGATTTAAGAAAACACAGCTGGAAAGGTCTATGTTTAGGGATGTTAGGAGCCCAAGGCCGTTAAAGGTGAACTTCAGCAGGCAGCTAAATACACAAATAAAATGTATATCAGAGCTGTTTTTCCTTAGGATCTGTGTTTATTTTTATCCAGTCCTCATCACACAGCACAGCCAGGTGAATGACACAACTTTGAGTAAAAGAATACATTAGTGTCCTCTCTCCAACCAATACTAATGAATGGACAGCCAAAGAGCAGCAGCAGAGTAATAAGTCATCTCTATACTCTCTAATCCTATCAATTTGTTCCCTGTCAGCATAATTGAATGTGGTAGGCCCGATTGGCTTTCAGTCCTGCACATCCCCAGTTTGACTGGTGCTGTATTGAGGATTGCAAGGTGCAGTACAGGTTTGTGTTAATTTGTGTCTTTTATATCTGTTTCAATTTTCATTAATCATACAACTGAACACACCAGTAGGTGTGTGTTCTACCAGAGACCTCCTCATGGAAATTTGTACTTAGCTGCATGCTGACCCCTTGTTTCAACCGCTAGGTTTAACCTGCTCTAATGTGTGGAAACTAACCCACACTAGTAGAAGCAGATGAGCACAGGGGAATACTAGTGGCAGTGGTGAAGACAGGAACCATGCTGCAGAGAGGGAATGAAGACTGCAGAGCAGAATGGAGTAGGTTTAGACACAAAACAAAAGCACACATGGAATGGAATGAAATGGAAGAGCAACCCAGATCAAACTATAAGATGGCAGAATGTCTATGTCAATCTGCAATGGATCGCTTCTCACCACGTGGCAAAGGGGTGGCTGACAGGCAATACAGCCACCTCCTGATTGCCTGTTTTTTTTTTTTTTTTTTTCAATGACAGACGAATTAACTTTTTTAATGGGAAGTTCAACAATTGGCTCACGATTGTGGCATGAGTCTATTCACCAGAATAGGTTGTGTTTGGTGGTGGTACTCTCCGCCAAATGCAACATGGGGCAGTAATTTTTGCTGCAGCACAAATCATAGCGTCCACAGCATATGCATACCCCTGTACAGCTTAAAGGAGAAGTGTGGAAATATAAAAGAATAAACGTTCCTATTTACTTACCTGCCACAATATTGGTCCAATGCTGCAAGCTGTCCTCCATGGGTTTTAGGTCCAAGAACCAAGCGTTCACGTGATATCTGATCGCTCAGCTCTTGGGTCTGCTCTAAGCAGACAGATGTGACTGTCAATCATCGTTCTCTGTTGTGCCATGTAGGAGATGGGGCGGGAAAAGCAGGCTCAGGCTCTTAGCGGCACACTGAGAGACTGCGCCAGCTTGCCTGTAAGGCACCTGGGAGAAACTCAACACCTTAGCCCAATATCCACTGATTTCGGGTCACAAGAGAGCACAAGTAAGTGCACTCCTGTGACCCACATGATAAGTATGGGTAAAAGAGCTTCGGGGCTCTCAAAGTTGCTCACTGTGGTTCCTGGGTTCGCCCATTAAACTAGGGAACCTGGAACCATGGGTATCGGCTCCTGCGGAGTAAGAAGGAAGAATCCCTAATGCAACTAATAATCCTAGAAGATTACGTTACTTCTGGGGTTGCAGTTGTGATTCCTCAGCTAGTGTAGCCGAAGATGTAGCTATTCCAGCAGGATCTGTGCTGGAAAAGCTGCATAGGAGAGCAGGGGAGATATTGGGGGTCTAAAAGACCCCTAATGACCCCATAAAGAGCACTTGACACCTGCCATTGCTATCACATAGGGAACTTGTTAGCCGTCTTGTGATGGCAATAAAGTAAAAAAATAAAAAATATACCTTTGGAGAATTTTGTATACCATAGTTTTTCTTGATTCCATGGGCATGCACAATTTTAAGACTTGACATGTTTGGTATCTATTTACTCGATGCAACCCCATCTTTTATACAAGGGGTCTTCAAAAGGGCACTTTTATATGTAGCACTGCCCCCTTAATTACCTGCTCATCTGCCCGGCCATGACCAAGTGAACCTTCCAACCCACCTGACACTCTGGGTTCAGACATTCTGTTAATACTATAAAGCAAGAATCAAGCAACTCAGTAGTATAAGGTTCTGAAATGTTTTACTTGAATCAAATAGGAAAAGTTGTACAAAGAAAGGAGTAAATCCGCTGAGCTGTGATAACTCAGCAAAAAGAGTCCTCCCAAACACAACAATGGTTGAACAATGAATATATGATATATACGCAAAGGTACACTATATTCAGATCCTAGGTCACCTTCTAGTGAATGTTCCAGCTAAATACACTTGTGGCCACACTGAGATGAATGCAATCTAAACGCCCTATACTATATTCATGGAGTCAACCCCCTTCTCATTTGGCACAACACTGAACCCCCTGCTCATCTGCCCTATCACTGTACTGTACTCTGCTCTTCTGTCTCACCACTGAACCCCCTTTTATCTCTGCCACCACTGTAACTCCTGCACTTCTGCCAAACCACTGTACCGCCCTGAACATCTGCCCCACTGCTGTATCCCGTTCTACTATCCCACCACTGAACCCCCTTCTCATCGCTCCCACCACTTTAACCTTCTTTCTCATCTGCCCCACCACTGTACATCCTGCACATCTGTCTCACCTCTGTACCCCCCCTACTCCTCTGCCCCACCACTCTAGACCTTCTACTCATCTGCTCCACTGCTGTATCCTCCTTTCATGTATGATATTCGCAATATGCAGATTGGTGCAAGGAAGCAGAGATAAGACACATCTACCTGTCCTGGCACACTCATGCCCACTGAGACACCTCTCACATCCAGCCCACGTGCTTGTTTGTGATGTATGTGATGTCACATACAAGCATCTTGAATGGATGTGCAATAATGCTCAGGTCAGGGGCATTTTCTGAAAGCACTGGGCCTGTGTGCAAGATCAGGCCTCCCGCAGCTGAGAAAAAATGCGGTGCCGAGCACCACAGCAAAGTCTGGTGTGATTTTCATTGCGCTGAATACTGGCTGTGGCTTAAAGGGACACAGAGTGCAGGGGTTCAGTAGTAAGTGAAGCAAAGTTCAGGGGTCAGGTGTAAGTGATGCAGAGTTCAGCGGTTGGGAGTAGGTGATGTAGAGCTTGGTAGTAGTAAATGATGCAGAGATGAGGGGTCAGTAGTAAGTGACACATAAACACAAACACACACACACACACACACACACACACATATGATATATATATATATATAGTTTTTTTTTTTTTAATAAAGTTCCCAGAAGCTCAACAATAATTCCACAAACTGTCACCTGATTGTGGTTTTCTCAATCACAGTGAAATCCCTTCTTTCTGAGATTGGTAGTGGCAACCAAGCGAGTCATCTTCCCCCAGATGGTGAGCGGGGCTAGCAGGACTGCGATCGGCTTTGGCAGTGGCCATCACAGTCCTCCTCCTCCTGGAAACAGGGACCACCCACCTAGCAGAACTTCACCCAGTCTCTTCCCCATCACAAGAGCTGACGATCGCAGCTACAACAAAGTTAGTTAACCAGTCAATGTTTCCCATTATTTACAATGTGTGGGGGCAGAGTGCCTACTCCCCAGTGCAGGTGCGGCAAGGGGAATTGTGAGAATGGAATGCCTTAGCGTCTCACTGACACTTCCCTGCACTGCTCAGCTGTTGGGGAGGGAGTCAGGTGCCCGTAAAAGAGGCTTTGTGTGCCGCTTGCGGCACTAGTGCCAGGGGTTGCCTACCCCTGTAATAGGGTTTAAAAAAATTGCTGAAATTGCTTTTTGAAAAACCCTCATATTTTACCCCAAAATTGGGCATAACATTATGTTTGTTTGTGCTAAAATTCATTTTTTTGTATTTCTTACTGAAAATAGGAGGATAGAACATCTCTTAGGTTTTATTGCATTCCATGTCCCTTTTGAGGTGATTTCTTCTCCCACTGACAGGAGATTAGAGGGGTAGGAAGTAATGGGAAATCAAAGGCATTAGTATCCCATGGCAATCTCAAATGAATGCATGGCTTAATGAATTCTAAAGTCTAAACATGTTTTACCTTAATGCATTCCTTGCATTAAGGTAAGATATGTGTAGGCATCTATTTTGGCCCCTCACCCCTCCTTAATTTTACCTGAGCCCTCATTCGATCCAGCGCTGTGCACGGCTGCAGCTCTTCTCTCACTGGCTTTGCTGGGGCACAGAGTTCCATTGACCCCCAGTGCTTTCAATCAAATCCAGCGTCAGTGGATGCAGCAGCGGAACTTGGGAGCTATCGAGCATGGATGAATGCCCCCATGGGAAGTGTCTTCCCATGGGGCACTGAACAGAGAGGAGGAGCCATTAGCACCAGAGGGGGGCCCGAGAAGTGGAGATTTGGGGCCGCTCAGTGCAATTCCATTGCACAGAGCAGGTAAGTATAGAGATGTTTTTTTTTTTTTCTAAGAGGACATTTAGACATAGTTTGGTATCAACCAGGTCTGAGCTAGATTTCACAAGATTCTTTAAGATCAAAGGGGTTGTTCTCAATTAAATCTGTGTCATAGCAGAAGAAATACTCATTGCAGCTAATGCAGCAACTCATCTGCTTTTTGGTTGACCGTTGTCCTCATCACAATCCGCGACCTGGGTCATGGTTGAGCAGATGTCTGTGAATTGGTTGTTGTTGCCTTATTTTTTAGATGTTTCTCCATCAGCTCCCTTTGCTCAGGTTTCCTCTGGTGCATTTCCAGTGTATTGCTGTTTTTCCATCCCACATACCTAAAGTTCAGATACCTGTATCAGTTTGCCCTTTATGCCCTCAGGTGTCCTCTAGAAGTTTGACTTTGGTCATCTGCACATCAGGTTTGACTTTGATTGGTTAGGTTCCCTTTATTTAAGAGCTATTTGATCCACATCTAGTTGACTGTCGGAATTATTTGTATTTGGACTCACCTTAACTGATCCTTGCTACATACAATAACTTTATTTGCTCTTTGCACTATACTTTCTGACTAGGTTCCTCCCTGACCCTTTTGTCCCATCTCCCCATGACTGGATAGGATCCTTGCTTGTGCCCGATTATGAACTTGTCCAATAACTGGTACTTTAATTTTGCTTCTTTAGCTACCCTTTCTGTGAGCCAGTCCATCTCATGAACCACATTGTTGGAGTGCCTGCCACCATTAGGGGTTCCGGTGAAGATGTGGTACTGCCCTGTTCTATGTTCCTGGAAGCTCTGAACATAATATTTGCTATTCTTCTTGGGTTTTATCATTCCTCCTTCATCCTGAAACTTTACAAAAAGAAAACTGTTCTTAAAAACTGGAAATCATAAGCAAGAATACATAGGGCCTCATTTCAAAATCTGTATGGGTCACACTGTTGCTTTAAAAAATGTATATATGTTTCCCATTAATAAAGCAAAGTGCTGTTCCTTACAAATGTGCATTGTGCTGCTGGCTTCAGGAAAACTGGAGAAAATTTGTAGTGACAATATGAGAGGTTTTACAGTGATTATAGTTGTGTCAGTCTTCTGACTTACTAGTAACTCACAAGTAGTTTGTCATGCACAGATATAAACTGATGTTAAAATAATAGGAAGAGAAATGTAAAGCATTATTCCACCAGAATAATAATTTGGTTATGAACAGATCTTGATGGCTTGGACTACCCAATGGCTTCATCTCCAATGTACAGATGTAATATTTTCCCTCTGGAATATCTAACTCTACTTATCCCTCTGTAGAATCTCATTCCTCTTGCTATAGGTAATGGTAATGGCTCTCATATACAGGAGTTTAAAAAGGGCCATTCAGCCCATGGGCAGTCAATGTAAACTGAGGTATATATTAGATGAACTTTATTTCTTGCAAAAGTCTGATTTTTCTCAATCTGAATTTCAAAATGTTTCAGTTGTTTTCTTGCTTGGATTAGAGTGAAAAGTGTTCATGGGTTATTTACTGCTGAAAGTATAAAACTGAATGACCTTGGAATAAAAGATAGTGTAGTAGAATAGCAGCATACGTTTTAAATGGATATTTTATGTATAACGCAAACAAAAAAATAAAACAAGCATTTCGTTTTTAATTTACACTGCTAATATACAGAGATACATAAGATAGGGATCTTCTTAGTTTGTCAATTTTTATTTCCAGGACTATCTCTCCATTATTGAGAAACCATCTGCTTGGCCATGTATCTTTCTTGAAAGAACGTGGGATTTTGAAAGGCGGTGTTCCAGCAGGTTTTGCCAGCGCATTGATACTGAATGATGAAATGAAAACTCAGCAGGTAGGAGATGCCTGTTTTGATAATCAATGTGCCTAGTTATTTTAACAAGTTGGGTTTTTGTAAGATTTCCTGTAGAGCAGAATGTTCCAACTTTAACCATTTTGGCATAAGCAAAGGTTTGAAATATGTTTTTCTCATGTCAAAGAACATGTTAACAATCGACACTCTATAAGCAACATTCTGTTTTTTCTTTTTTACATTAAACTATCCATTAACTATTCTTCATAATGTCCTCCTGCTCTATTTAGGGCTTGTTAGAGTTGTTGTTTAAAGCAAAAGGATCTTCAGGAAATAGTTGTGCTCAAAAGTTTACGTACCCTTGCAGATTTTGGCCTGATAACATGCACACAAATTGACACAAAGGGGTTTGAATGGCTATTAGTCATGGGGAAAGCAAAGGTATTGTCAAAGGATCTGCGGGAAAAAGTAGTTGAACTGTATAAAACAGAAAAGGGATATAAAAAGATACCCAAGGAATTGAGAATGCCAATCAGCAGTGTTCAAACTCGAATTAAGAAGAGGAAAATTGTGAGGTTCTGTTGAAACCAAACCACCGTCAGGTAGACCAACTAAAATTTCAGTCACAACTGCCAAGAAAATTGTTCAGGATGCAAAGAAAAACCCAAAAATAACTTCAGGTGAAATACAGGACTCTTTGAAAGCATGTGGTGTGGCTGTTTCAAGATGCACAATAAGGAGGCACTTGAAGAAAGATGGGCTGCATGGTCGAGTCACCAGAAGAAAGCCATTACTATGTAAATGCCACAAAGTATCTTACAATATGCCAAACAGCACAGAGACAAGCCTCAAACCTTCTGGCACAAAGTCATTTGGAGTGATGTTACCAAAATTGAGCTTTTTGGCCACAACCATAAACACCACATTTGGAGAGGAGTCAACAAGGCCTATGATGAAAGGTACAGAGGTGGATCGCTGATGTTTTGGGGAGGTGTGAGCTGCAAAGGCACAGGAAATTTGGTCAGAATTGTTGGCAAGATGAATGCAGTATGTTATCAAAAAATACTGGAGGAACATTTTGCATTCATCAGCCAGGAAGCTGCGCATAGGACATACTTGGACATTCCAACATGACAATGATCCAAAACACAAGGCCAAGTCAAACTGTCATTGGCTACAGCAGAAAAAAAAAAAAAAAAAGAAGCAGAATAAAGTGAAGGTTCTGGAGTGGCCATCTCATTCTCCTGACCTCAATATCATTGAGCCACTCTGGAGAGATCTCAAATGTGCAGTTCATGCAAGACAGCCCGAGAATTTACAGGAACTGGAGGCTTTTTGCCAAGAGGAATGGGCAGCTTTACCATCTGAGAAGATAAAGAGCCTCACTCACAAATACCACAAAAGACTTCAAGCTGTCATTGATGTTAAAAGGGGCTATACACGGTATTAAGAACTGGGGTACGTAAACTTTTGATCATGGTCATTTGGGTAGTTTCTGTTGCCATTATGATTTAAAAAGAGTAAACACAGTTGATTGATAATAAATGGCTTCAGCAAAACACAAACCATGAGTGAAAGAAATTTTTTTTGTGTTATTCATATTCTCTGAAAAATGGGCAAGAAAATATTAAATTCTGCCAGGGCATGTAAACTTATGAGCACAACTTGACTTGCCAAATTGCTCCCTTCGCTTTTCCTGTTGGATTGTAAGCATGCACTAGTACCTTGACGTACCTCTAGCATTCCCTTACCACTGTAACGCTGTCGTGTTTATTTTTTTTTAAGGGTACTTATGGGTAAATGAAAAACATTTAGATTCAATCTGGTTTTCCACATTGTAGCGCTCATTGCCTAAGTGACCTGTTGCCAATTCTGGATTATCATATGCAGATACTATTTTTCAGATCTAGACTAACATGTCAAGAAGGGGCATAAATGTAAACTTGCTAAGCAGTAATGATGTGATCTCCCACTGGTCAGCAATAAATGTAAGATTCGTAGCCTTAGAACTTCTACTGTTGCCATCAGACAGTTCCAAGGTTTTGAGAGAAGAAAATGGTGGGGAGCGCTGAGAATAGGTATATAAACCAAGTGTTGAACACAAATAATGAAATTCTTATATATAATACACAATACACCAGCCTACCTAAGTGGACCAAAAATAAATACATTTGAGTAATATGACTATAACCATCAAAGGTGGTAGTACAAAGTGATTGCTAAACAGCCATAGCACAATAAGTGATTACAATATAAATAAATCAGGTGAACAAACAACATGTAGCAAGTGATTTATAAATAAAAAACATAAAAGTCCATCAATAGATAACCAAATGGTTGAATTGAAATCCTTGTCTGAATCTTGGCATCAAAGCGTGGACAGCAGAATACCTTCACCATCATTGTAAATCACCCAAAAAAGTGCTCATAGAACGGGTGTCAGTTTACCATATGAAGTTGACCAATTTAATGAAAAAAGGTCAAATCGGCTTTAGCAAGATAATGCTTGCTGCATTGGAGAAAGGTGGACCGGACTCCTGTCCTCACATCACAGGGTCTCACGTAAGGGATATAAAACAGATGGAGAGGAACCGAACATAGTGTAACACCGTTTGTTGTAAAAATAGATAAAAACAAACATAGCCAAAGGGCTACTCACATAACAAGTGCCATCGCCTGGCACTGAGGCTGGAAAGCGTGTCTATGACAATGGGTAACCTGCTCTGCATGAAGTTCCCAGCAGATCGCGGCAGCAGCGTGCGTTCCACCCACAACAGACAGACAACCACGGGAAGCCGGATGTGATGTAATTGCGTGACCAAGTACCGCCTCTGCACTGATGACTTTTTCATCCAGTTAGGGTGTAGCTGCTATTATTACACTTTATTTAATTTATCAACGCATTTTGGCGCAGAATTTTGTTTATATATTTTTTTTCTCACTAGTTCCAAGGTTTTGGATATGTCCCCATATATTTACAATAATTAACTTCTATACAGATTCCCAAATTATAGTTCTTTATGCCGCATACACACGGTCAGATTTTCCGATGGGAAATGTTCGATGGGAGCTTGTTGTCGGAAATTCCGACCGTGTGTAGGCTCCATTGGACATTCCGTGTGTACAAAATTCCGACGCACAAAGTTCCACGCATGCTCGGAATCAAGCAGAAGTGTCGCACTGGCTATTGAACTTAATTTTTCTCAGCTTGTCGTACGTGTTGTACGTCACCACGTTCTTGACGTTCGGAATTTCCGACAACATTTGTGTGACCGTGTGTATGCAAGACAAGTTTGAGCCAACTTCTGTCGGAAAAAAAAACATGGATTTTGTTGTCAGAATGTGCGATCGTGTGTACGCGGCATTAGAGTGGTACTGCTGTGGTTTATTGCAAGTCATTCGCATTTACATAAAGGCAAAGTTTTTTATTTATTTATTTTTGATAGAGTGGGGAACTGTTAGATCTTCTGTCAAGTTTTTATTGCTGTCTATGTCCCTTTTAAAAAGAATCATCCCTTAATTGGTCCTGGTGACCATTTTCATGCGATCGAAAGTGAGAGGAAAAATCAAATCTGAGCTTCCACTAGAACAGTGGTTCTCAACTCCAGTCCTCGGGACCCACCAACAGGCCAGATTTTAAGTATTACCTTGGGGAGTTGCAGACTAGAATACTGCAATCAATGAGCAGCAAGTGATATCACCTGTGATGTATTTCAGCTATCTTGCAAACCTGGCCTGTTGGTGGGTCCTGAGGACTGGAGTTGAGAACCACTGCACTAGAACAAGATGTGAAGTTAAATCTTCCTATGGCGAAATTAAATTACAGCAATGAGTGAGGGGAACTGCTGTGTCCAGAACTCCTGGGTAGTCACCTGTGGAGACACAGCATACAAGCTTCGGGGGCCAAATATGATGTCAGAAGACCGCGCTGGGTATCTGAGCTGCAAGAGATGGAGAGTCCAAACAGGGCAGAGCCTCACATCCGAGCCCTCATAATTCGTTTTTGTGATGAGTGTCACGTTACTTGAGAAAGCGCATGCGCATGAAATCCGTTCTCATAGGGGTCTTGCAACACCCTGGTGTGCATTCCACCCGACACCATTTTTAGCAGCTCCTCCCTGGCCTTGCCCAATCTTGGTGCTGCCTTGTGACGTTATCCTCAACTCCCGAAGCTCGGATGTCAGGATCGGCCCTGTTTTGACTCTCCGGCTCTAGCAGCTCGGATGCCTGGCACGGCCTTGTGACGTCATCTCCGGCCCCCGGACCACGTATACCGTGTCTTCCACAGGTGACAACCCAGGACTTCAGGACACAACCCTGAGCGGTTCCCATCGCTCATTGCTGTAATTTCATCAGCCGAAGGTTCCTGGATACTATCTCCCCCAGCCGTCAAGTAAAACCTCCACATTGCCATCTTGTGACAGGACTTGGGTCTACAGCTGTTTATGTTACATAGTTTATTATAAGAGGTCCACCCAGACAACAGTACACACACAAATTGTTTTCCCCTCAGAGGCCAGTGTGGCCGTTTTAACAAAACTTTTATGGTTGATTAATAAATATTATGTGGTTTACTATACTGGGGCTTCCATGAACTGAATTTCCACCCTAGCAGGGAACTATATATTCTCAGGACTTATTCAATCCAAAGTGCGTGAGCACAGCAGAAGTTCCAAGCCCTTGTAAAGAGTTACATTGATGACAACACATTGGTGACAACACAGGTACTTGGCAGAAACTCACCAAGGCAGGGAAGTATTTATGAAAGAAGATCTGAAGAGACACAAGGATTGTTTTAGTTTCCAACACTGAATGTGCTTAAAGGGGTTGTGAAGGTTCATGTTTTTTCACCTTAATGCATCCTATTCATTAAGGTGAAAAAACACCTGGCATTCACCGGCCCTCTAGCCCACCCCGCCCCCAGTTTTGCTTACCTGAACCCCTTCATTCAGTTGGCGGGGATGCGCTTTCTTTCTCTCCAAGGGCTCCCGACTCTTGATTGGATAGATTGATAGCAGCGCAGCCATTGGCTCCCACTGCTGTCAATCAAATCCAATGACGCAGGCGTCGGGGGCGGGGCCGAGTCCATCATTCTGTGTCTATAGACGCAAATGCTGGACTTGGGAGCACGCCGGAAAGGTGGCCCCCTCAGGGAAACTCTCCTCCGAGGGGGTTATCAGATGTGGGGAGGAGCTGCGAGAGCCGCCGGGGGACCCCAGAAGAGCAGGTTTGGGGCCACTCTGTGCAAAACGAGCTGCATAGTGGAGGTAAGTATGATATGTTTGCTATTTAAAAGTCCTTTACAGTCACTTTAATTCAGGAAACTTATTACTCCCATTTTGGAATATTCAAATGATGGATCCTTCTTCTAGTTATCTATAAAGGGATACAAATGTGAATGAATATTATAGGCTTAAAAAAAGCATCCTGAGGTTGAGGAGCCTAGTAATGGTGCTGGCTGGGAGCACGCCGTAGGAGCTCTGGGTCTCCGATCCCCTTTAATGGGATAACACTAGGCTGCTTATGCCTTGTCTCGTCTTGGACCTGACCTAAACTCCCTGCCTGTGCTGTACCTTCTCCTGACCTGGTGTGAGCCGGGGTGAATGGATGTCCTTGAGTGGAGTGTGGATCATGGATGAAAGAGATGAGTCCTTCCTGTCGGTCCCGCTTGGACGGTCTTTCCCCCTTCTGGCTGAACGCCGAGCTGCTGCGTGGAGACGGAGGGGAACAGAGAGAACTCAGGAAGAGTGTGGAAGCGGGGCTGAGGCGGAACGGAGACGCACCCCCTTTTTCTTTTACTTCGGCCAAAGTACAGTGAGCAGGGATTGCGAAGAGTCAGATAGCGGATAGCCAGCTAGACTCGGGGGTGACTGGAAAGAACAAGAGGAGGCGGAGGCTCTCGGGCACTCGGCTGCTCGGAGATAGCCAGAGAGAACTGGCGGTAATCGGGAGGAGAGCAGAGATGGCCGAATAGAGCCGAGTGGAGTCCCCGGAGCGGGGAGAGCATCCCGCGGTAACACCGCGGGGCAGAGACGGACCACCCCACTTCACTGTTAAGTTAAGAGGTATTCGGGAGGCAGCAAAAGACATAAATAATCATAAAGGAAACATAAACACACAGAACAAAGTGGGAGTGGTGAGTACATCCTGCACACTTGTCTCCTGCATCTATAACGTGTGGCATATAAATACATATGGAGGCGTATTTTTGAACAGACTTTTGGCGCTGTATATATAGTATACCAAGATCTATACGGTGTGGTCTGAAGAATCTGCATTTCTCTTAGTATCTCCTCTTTTTGATATATATGTATAACTTGATGAGCCTGAGAGTGTCGCGTGTTAGGGGGCCTAGCAGCCACTGTGAAGACCTGACTCCCTGGAGGAACAGGACAAAGATGATATAAATATAAAGGTACTAAGACTCTAGAGACTAAGTCTACGGTGATTCTCGGTAAAATATATATATATATAGACGGTGGAGAGAGAAATATACTCACCACCCCACCACTATTTCCTGTTTCGGTCCCTATACTGCCATACCCCTGGACAATCAGGATTAAAATATAGGCCCCCAGAGAAAAAAAAAGGGGGGAAATAAATAAAAGGGAAAACATGAGGGGGAAGTCGGCGAGAGGAGGAGCGGTGGTAAAATCACTCCTTGCTAGCTTAAGACCCAGCCACGGCCCTATGAATAAATTTGTAATCCAAGGAGGGACAGGAGATAAGCAAACAGCAGAAAAACAACAAAGTACTTATGGTTGTCAAACGTAGACTAAGGAAAAAAAAAAAAGAGAAAAAAGGCCAGAACAAAACATCTCTAGAAATAAGCACACTTTCAGAATCCAGAATAGAACAGTATCTTGACCTAGACCTGGGGGGAGGGAAAAGACGAGTAACAACAGAGGACAGCCCAACTGCCAACAAAATAGATAGGGAAGCTATGTTTGCGGCCCTGGAAAATTCCCTAAAAACAGAAATGGCAATAATCCACAAAGATTTTGGGTCATATACTTACAAGAGTAGAGGAAGTGGAAAAAAAAAAGACCACCACATAAACATAATAAAAGAACTTAGAAAAAAAAGGAGAAAAGGAGAAAAAAAGGAGAAAAAAATCTTTAAAAAAAGAACAACAGGAACAGGCTTATAGGTTAGAAGATCAAGAGAACAGAGATAGAAGGAAAAACTTAAGAATACGAGGCCTTCTCGAATCCACCCATCATGAAGATTTACCAGAAATAATAAGGAAGATATTTAACTATTTAAGCTCATAGAATAAAAAGGCTGAAAGGAATTCCAATGGAAAGTCCAAGAGACATTATAGTTGGATTCGATAATTGGGAGGAAAAAAAACGATTATGGGGAAACATGAGAGGGTAAGTCACCGATTAAATTTGAGGAAAAGACTATACAAATCTTTCAGGACCTTTCGCAAGAAACCTTAAGAAGAAGAAGGACGTTAAAATCTCTATTGAAGGTACTACAGGAACAAGAAATCCAATATAATTGGGGATTTCCCACATGTTTGGTAGGAGAAATGGACGTACTGCAAAACTTAGGTTCATAGAAGAAACTACTGATTTCTGTAAAAAATTGGAAATTCAAATACCAGACAATACAAGGGAGACAACTCTAGCACAAGAAAGATCTACACAAGAAGAATAGCAGTGGCAGTTGATCCCCAGGAAAAACATAACTAGAGCAACAACAACAAAATTAACCTATTATTCAATAAAAACTGTGAAATCTGGACTGGGGGGTAGGGGAAGGAGGACAAAAGAAAGGGGGAAAAGACAAACAAGGATGGGATGGAGACTTGGACACTCGGCGGGCCCTGGAACCACCTCTCCGACAGGAGGGGAGTTGAGTTACAGCTCTAGATAGAATTCCACCTCGGGCCTGAAAGTGCAGAGGGGCAAGGGAGTCCCTAAATAAAGAATAAGAAATCTTCTCAAAGACCATGAGGTCAAAATACTAACAAATAAAAAATACTAACAAATAAGGGGTAGGGTTTGGGGAAGGGGATTGTGGGGTGGTTGGGGAAGGGGGGAGGGATATGGTTTGCTGATTTACATGTATTAGCTTGGGCCCTGATAGGGGGAAGTGATACCTGTCTTGCCCTCCACCCTTACGGGGGGAGGGGATGGGGGAGAGAAAGAGAGAAACATGAATAATACAAAGTTTTTGACATACAACGTTAGAGGTCTAAATTCCCCAGAAAAAAGACACATGGTATTATGAGGATTGGAAAGAAATGCTGCAGAAATAGTATTTTTACAAGAGACACATATCGCACAGGACTCAAATATCAAGCTATACTCAAGGAATATCCCAGTATGGTACTATGGAGATTCTCCAAATAGAAGGGCAAGGTGTAGCAATAGGTTTCGGGAAAAAGGTCAGCTTTGTAGTGGAGGAGAGAAAAGTAGACCCTGAGGGTCGCTTTCTGTTTTTGAGAGGGACCTTACAGGGTATGAAATACACACTAGCAAATGTATACTGTCCCAACAAATATCCCAAAAAATATTTGATAGGAATCTTAAACGATGTGATGGAATTCAAACAAGGCTACTTGATATTGGCCGAAGATTTTAATTTCTCCATGGACCACAAACTGGACAGTACGTCTGGTGCACTGGATAAAGAAAATAAACAATTAAGAATAATAAAAGAAAAAATATATGAACATCAACTGGTCGATGTTTGGAGAATTCAACATCCAAGCACAAAAAGATTATACATATCATTCGGCAGTGCACGACACGTACTCCAGGTTGGATTATATATTAGTAGAGCATAGAGCCCTGGAGGTAGTAATAGAAACCTCAATTGTAATAACAACTATATCAGACCACGCCCCCTGTATTAATGAAGATGAAACTGATAGGGGAATTACTGGGGAACTGGGGAACTGTAATAAAATAAATCAATCAGTATTTTTTGTGGAATGAGACGCCAGAATAAACAAAAGAAACTATATGGGAAGCCCACAAAGCTTTCATCAGGGAAAAGTTGATCTCTATTGGGACAAGAAAAAAGGAGAGAGAAAATACCATGGAAAAAATTGTAAAAGAAATATACGAACTGGAACAAAGGCACAAAAAGCAAGCGGAATTCGAAATCCATCGGGCTTTAATCATAAAAAGAGATCAACTAAAATATCTGATGGAACAGGAAACAAGAAAGGAGTTTAATAGAATGATAAAGGAGAGATATAAATGGGGAAATAAACCTGGGAAACACCTTTCAAAAACCCTAAGAAATAAGAAGTCTTTAAATTATATAGAAAAGATAAAAAATGAGAGAGGAGAAATGGTGTATAAAACAACTGATATTGCAAAGGCCTTTCAAACATACTATAGTTTATAGTATATTTGATCAGAAACGAAGAGACACAAAAATAAAAGGAAACAAGAAAAACAAAAATGCAAGAATATCTAACAGATGCCAAACTACCAAAAATCCAAGCAGAATGATTGACAGAACTAGAACAACCAATCACACAGGATGAAATTAAAAAGGCATTGAAAGAAACACCTATAGGGAAAAGCCCAGAACCTGATGGGTTTACGATTAAATATTACAAATAATTTCAAAACCAATTAATTCCAAAATTGTGGGACTACTTGAACAAAATAGGGGAAAACGAAGAAATAAGACGAGAGTTATTATTAGCCCATATTACACTACCCAAAGTGGGAAAGGATAAGTCTGTTCTAATTGTAGGCCCATAGCGTTACTGAACGCCCATACAAAGATTTATGCAAAAATTCTGGCGTTGAAATTAAAAAAATCGATGCCAGAGTGAGTTGACCCAGACCAAACAGGGTCTGTACCTGGTAGAGAGGGACAATAATATAAAAACAATGTTAATGCTGCAAAAGGGGAAAAACAGGAGATTCCCAGTACTACTCCTGTCAATTGACGCAGAAAAAGCGTTTGACAGGGTAGACTGGGGATTCATGATGGACACGCTTCAACATCTAGGATTAGGACCCAAAATTATGCGTTGGATTACCAATCTATCTAGCCACCCTACGGCGATGGTGAAGGTTAATGGAAATATGTTGCCACATTTTGAAATGTTCAACGGAACAAGACAGGGGTGCCCACTCTCGCCACTCCTGTATATATTGTCATTGGAACCATTCCTTGCAACTTTGCGGAATAACGGAGATCTGAGAGGGGCGAGAGGAGGAGCATAAGGTGGCGGCATACGCGGATGACATTTTAATGTGTGTACGCAAACCAAGGGTGACACTGCCAAACATAATTAGAGAAATAAAAAAATATGGAGAACTGTCAAATTTTAAGATTAATCCCATAAAAACAGAAATACTAAATATAGGGGTAGAAAAAAAAAAAAGAACAACTTGCACTACAAAGGGAATTCCCATTCATGTGGGTGGGAAGAGAACTATTATACCTAGGAATTAAGCTGACATCCACAGTAGAGAAGGTATACTTGAGTAATTATATCCCATTATTGAATGAGATCAAAGCGGAATTAAATAAGGTCTTGTTGAGACCTCTATCCTGGATGGGAAGGATAAATATGTAAAAATAGCAATCCTTCCAAAAATAATATACAAATTCCCAATGTTACTAATAGCAATACCACAGAGTTTTTTTAGAACAATAAAAACAATGATGTTAAAATATATATGGCAAAAGAAAACAGAGAGTAAAATTTTCATTAATCACTAGGAAAAAAAAAACAAGGAGGTTTAGCAGCACCGGACATAAATAGATACTAAAAGGCAGTAATTATTTCACGAATGGTAGAATGGGTAAATGAAATAAGTGAGAAAAAATGGATTAAGATTGAAAACACATTAACCACTTAAGGACCGCCTCACGCCGATGTACGTCGGCAAGGCGGCACGGGCAGGCAAAATCACGTACATGTACGTGATTTGCCTCCCGCGGGTGGGGGGTCCGATCGGACCCCCCCCCGCCGCCCGAGGCGGTCCCGTTCTGTCCCCCGGCGATCAGAGACGAGGGGGAGGCCATCCGTTCGTGGCCCCCCCCTCGCGATCGCCGCCGGCCAATGGGAACACTCCTTTGCTGCTGTATGCTAAACAGCAGCAAAGGAAGTGATGTCATCTCCCCTCGGGTCGGTAGTTTCCGTTCCGGCCCGAGGAGAGACGACATGTGAGTGAGTGCACCAACACACACACACACAGTAGAACATGCCAGGCATACAAAACACCCCGATCCCCCCCCGATCGCCCCCGATCCCCCCCCAATCACCCCCCCCCCCCCCTGTCACAAACTGACACCAGCAGTTTTTTTTTTTTTTTTCTGATTACTGCTGTGTCAGTTTGTGACAGTTACTGTGTTAGCACAGTTACTGTTACCCCCCTGTAGGTCTAGGGTACCCCCCTAACCCCCCCTAATAAAGTTTTAACCCCTTGATCACCCCCCGTCACCAGTGTCGCTAAGCGATCATTTTTCTGATCGCTGTATTAGTGTCGCTGGTGACGCTAGTTAGTGAGGTAAATATTTAGGTTCGCCGTCAGCGTTTTATAGCGTCAGGGACCCCCATATACTACCTAATAAATGTTTTAACCCCTTGATTGCCCCCTAGTTAACCCTTTCACCACTGATCACCGTATAACCGTTACGGTTGACGCTGGTTAGTTCGTTTATTTTTTATAGTGTCAGGGCACCCGCCGTTTATTACCGAATAAAGGTTTAGCCCCCCGATCGCCCGGCGGTGATATGCGTCGCCCCAGGCAGCGTCAGATTAGCGCCAGTACCGCTAACACCCACGCACGCAGCATGCGCCTCCCTTAGTGGTATAGTATCTGATCGGATCAATATCTGATCCGATCAGATCTATACTAGCGTCCCCAGCAGTTTAGGGTTCCCAAAAACGCAGTGTTAGCGTGATCAGCCCAGATACCCGCTAGCACCTGCGTTTTGCCCCTCCGCCCGGCCCAGCCCAGCCCACCCAAGTGCAGTATCGATCGATCACTGTCACTTACAAAACACTAAACGCATAACTGCAGCGTTCGCAGAGTCAGGCCTGATCCCTGCGATTGCTAACAGTTTTTTTGGTAGCATTTTGGTGAACTGGCAAGCACCAGCCCCAGGCAGCGTCAGGTTAGCGCCAGTACCGCTAACACCCACGCACGCACCGTACACCTCCCTTAGTGGTATAGTATCTGAACGGATCAATATCTGATCCGATCAGATCTATACTAGCGTCACCAGCAGTTTAGGGTTCCCAAAAACGCAGTGTTAGCGGGATCAGCCCAGATACCTGCTAGCACCTGCGTTTTGCCCCTCCGCCCGGCCCAGCCCAGCCCACCCAAGTGCAGTATCGATCGATCACTGACACTTACAAAACACTAAACGCATAACTGCAGCGTTCGCAGAGTCAGGCCTGATCCCTGCGATTGCTAACAGTTTTTTTTGTAGCGTTTTGGTGAACTGGCAAGCACCAGCCCCAGGCAGCGTCAGGTTAGCGCCAGTACCGCTAACACCCACGCACGCACCGTACACCTCCCTTAGTGGTACAGTATCTGATCGCATCAATATCTGATCCGATCAGATCTATACTAGCGTCACCAGCAGTTTAGGGTTCCCAAAAACGCAGTGTTAGCGGGATCAGCCCAGATACCTGCTAGCACCTGCGTTTTGCCCCTCCGCCCGGCCCAGCCCACCCAAGTGCAGTATCGATCGATCACTGTCACTTACAAAAGACTAAAACGCATAACTGCAGCGTTCGCAGAGTCAGGCCTGATCCCTGCGATCGCTAACAGTTTTTTGGTAGCGTTTTGGTGAACTGGCAAGCACCAGCGGCCTAGTACACCCCGGTCGTAGTCAAACCAGCACTGCAGTAACACGTGGTGACGTGGCGAGTCCCATAAGTGCAGTTCAAGCTGGTGAGGTGGCAAGCACAAGTAGTGTCCCGCTGCCACCAAAAAGACAAACACAGGCCCGTCGTGCCCATAGTGCCCTTCCTGCTGCATTCGCCAATCCTAATTGGGAACTCACCGCTTCTGCAGCACCCGTACTTCCCCCATTCACATCTCCAACCAAATGCAGTCGGCTGCATGAGAGGCATTTTTATGTCCTCCCAAGTACCCCTACCCAACGAACCCCCCCAAAAAAGATGTCGTGTCTGCAGCAAGCGCGGATATAGGCGTGACACCCGCCATTATTGTCCCTCCTGTCCTGACAATCCTGGTCTTTGCATTGGTGAATATTTTGAACGCTACCATGCACTAGTTGACTATTAGCGTAGGGTACAGCATTGCACAGACTAGGCACACTTTCACAGGGTCTCCCAAGATGCCATCGCATTTTGAGAGACCCGAACCTGGAACCGGTTACAGTTATAAAAGTTAGTTACAAAAAAAGTGTAAAAAAAAAAAAAAAAATGAAATAAAAAAAAAATAGTTGTTGTTTTATTGTTCTCTCTCTATTCTCTCTCTCTATTGTTCTGCTCTTTTTTACTGTATTCTATTCTGCAATGTTTTATTGTTATTGTTATTGTTATTATGTTTTATCATGTTTGTTTTTCAGGTGTGTAATTATTTACACTTTACTGTTTACTGTGCTTTATTGTTAACCATTGTTAACCATTTTTTTGTCTTCAGGTACGCCATTCACGACTTTGAGTGGTTATACCAGAATGATGCCTGCAGGTTTAGGTATCATCTTGGTATCATTCTTTTCAGCCAGCGGTCGGCTTTCATGTAAAAGCAATCCTAGCGGCTAATTAGCCTCTAGACTGCTTTTACAAGCCGTGGGAGGGAATGCCCCCCCCCCCACCGTCTTCCGTGTTTTTCTCTGGCTCTCCTGTCTCAACAGGGAACCGGAGAATGCAGCCGGTGATTCAGCCAGCTGACCATAGAGCTGATCAGAGACCAGAGTGGCTCCAAACATCTCTATGGCCTAAGAAACCGGAAGCTACGAGTATTTCATGACTTAGATTTCGCCGGATGTAAATAGCGCCATTGGGAAATTGGGGAAGCATTTTATCACACCGATCTTGGTGTGGTCAGATGCTTTGAGGGCAGAGGAGAGATCTAGGGTCTAATAGACCACAATTTTTTCAAAAAAGAGTACCTGTCACTACCTATTGCTATCATAGGGGATATTTACATTCCCCGAGATAACAATAAAAATGATTAAAAAAAAAAATATGAAAGGAACAGTTTAAAAGTAAGATTAAAAAAGCAAAAAAATAATAAAGAAAAAAACAAAACAAAAAAAAAACACCCCTGTCGCCCCCTGCTCTCGCGCTAAGGCGAACGCAAGCGGCGGTCTGTCGTCAAACGTAAACAGCAATTGCACCATGCATGTGAGGTATCGCCGCGAAGGCCAGATCGAGTGCAGTAATTTTTCCAGTAGACCTCCTCTGTAAATCTAAAGTGGTAACCTGTAAAGGCTTTTGAAGGCTTTTAAACATGTATTTATTTTGTTGCCACCGCACGTTTGTGCGCAATTTTAAAGCATGTCATGTTTGGTATCCATGTACTCGGCCTAAGATCATCTTTTTTATTTCATCAAACATTTGGGCAATATAGCGTGTTTTAGTGCATTAAAATTTAAAAAAGTGTGTTTTTTCCCCAAAAAATGCGTTTGAAAAATCGCTGCGCAATTACTGTGTGAAAAAAAAAAATGAAACACCCACCATTTTAATCTGTAGGGCATTTGCTTTAAAAAAATATATAATGTTTGGGGGTTCAAAGTAATTTTTTTGCAAAAAAAAAAAACTTTTTCATGTAAACAATAAGTGTCAGAAAGGGCTTTGTCTTCAAGTGGTTAGAAGAGTGGGTGATGTGTGACATAAGCTTCTAAATGTTGTGCATAAAATGCCAGGACAGTTCAAAACCCCCCCAAATGACCCCATTTTGGAAAGTAGACACCCCAAGCTATTTGCTGAGAGGCATGTCGAGTCCATGGAATATTTTATATTGCGACACAAGTTGCGGGAAAGAGACAAATTTTTTTTTTTTTTTTTTTTTTTTTTTTGCACAAAGTTGTCACTAAATGATATATTGCTCAAACATGCCATGGGAATATGTGAAATTACACCCCAAAATACATTCTGCTGCTTCTCCTGAGCACGGGGATACCACATGTGTGAGACTTTTTGGGAGCCTAGCCGCGTACGGGACCCCGAAAACCAAGCACCGCCTTCAGGCTTTCTAAGGGCGTGAATTTTTGATTTCACTCTTCACTGCCTATCACAGTTTCGGAGGCCATGGAATGCCCAGGTGGCACAAACCCCCCCCAAATGACCCCATTTTGGAAAGTAGACACCCCAAGCTATTTGCTGAGAGGTATAGTGAGTATTTTGCAGACCTCACTTTTTGTCACAAAGTTTTAAAAATTGAAAAAAGAAAAAAAAAAATGTTTTTTCTTGTCTTTCTTCATTTTCAAAAACAAATGAGAGATGCAAAATACTCACCATGCCTTTCAGCAAATAGCTTGGGTTGTCTACTTTCCAAAATGGGGTCATTTGGGGGGGGTTTGTGCCACCTGGGCATTCCATGGCCTCCGAAACTGTGATAGGCAGTAAAGAGTGAAATCAAAAATTTTCACCCTTAGAAATCCTGAAGGCAGTGATTGGTTTTCGGGGTCCCGTACGCGGCTAGGCTCCCAAAAAGTCCCACACATGTGGTATCCCCATACTCAGGAGAAGCAGCTAAATGTATTTTGGGGTGCAATTCCACATATACCCATGGCCTGTGTGAGCAATATATCATTTAGTGACAACTTTATGAAAAAAAAAAAAAAAAAAAAGTGTCACTTTCCTGCAACTTGTGTCAAAATATAAAATATTCCATGGACTCAATATGCCTCTCAGCAAATAGCTTGGGGTGTCTACTTTCCAAAATGGGGTCATTTTGGGGGGTTTTGTGCCACCTGGGCATTCCATGGCCTCCGAAACTGTGATAGGCAGTGAAGAGTGAAAGCAAAAATTTACACCCTTAGAAATCCTGAAGGCGGTGATTGGTTTTCGGGGCCCCGTACGTGGCTAGGCTCCCAAAAAGTGCCACACATGTGGTATCCCCATACTCAGGAGAAGCAGCTAAATGTATTTTGGGGTGCAATTCCACATAGGCCCATGGCCTGTGTGAGCAATATATCATTTAGTGACAACTTTTTGTAAATATTTTTTTTTTTTTTTGTCATTTTTCAATCACTTGGGACAAAAAAAATAAATATTCAATGGGTTCAACATGCCTCTCAGCAATTTCCTTGGGGTGTCTACTTTCCAAAATGGGGTCATTTGGGGGGGTTTTGTACTGCCCTGCCATTTTAGCACCTCAAGAAATGACATAGGCAGTCATAAACTAAAAGCTGTGTAAATTCCAGAAAATGTACCCTAGTTTGTAGACGCTATAACTTTTGCGCAAACCAATAAATATACGCTTATTGACATTTTTTTTACCAAAGACATGTGGCCGAATACATTTTGGCCTAAATGTATGACTAAAATTTAGTTTATTGGATTTTTTTTTATAACAAAAAGTAGAAAATATCATTTTTTTTCAAAATTTTCGGTCTTTTTCCGTTTATAGCGCAAAAAATAAAAACCGCAGAGGTGATCAAATACCATCAAAAGAAAGCTCTATTTGTGGGAAGAAAAGGACGCAAATTTCGTTTGGGTACAGCATTGCATGACCGCGCAATTAGCAGTTAAAGCGACGCAGTGCCAAATTGGAAAAAGACCTCTGGTCCTTAGGCAGCATAATGGTCCGGGGCTCAAGTGGTTAAGTAGGACATTTTTGCACAAAAACATATGGGTACCACGGAAGTATAGAATATTAGACTTAGACGCACACGACCTAACTAGAAACGTATTTAAAATATGGGATTCAATCCATCGACAGAAAATGGATATACAATTCACTACTGCACTCACAGGAACAAATTTTTTCATCCTTGGGAAGGAGACACTTTTTGGCGGTAGAATGGGAAATGCACAAATAAAGGATATCACTGAAGGGGAAGATCAGAACAATACAGGATTATTTTTTTCTTGCCCTACACCCCCAATATAAAGTCTTTTCCCTTTCTCTTCCTCTCTCTCTTTTTCACATTTCCTCTGCACGGATGTTCAAAGTAGGAAATGGAAATAAAATCTGACATTTAAAAAAATATATATATATTTTTTTTAGATAAGTGACACCTTTATCATATTGATTATATGGCTATTATTTTTATACAGGATTTATATAGCGCCAACAGTTTACACAGAGCTTTACAATGTAGAGGGGGGACAGCACAATTACAGTACAGTTCAATACAGAAGGGGTAGGAGGGCCCTGCTTGTAGAGCTTACATTCTAAAAGGGAGGGGGTGGTGGTACAAAAGGTAATAGATGCAGGGAATGATTTGATGGGGGGTGGCTCGGGGACAGTTTTTTGGATGGGTGTGGGATAGGCTTCTCTGAATAAGTGAGTTTTCAGGGATGTCCTAAAGGTGGACAGGTTAGGGGCTGATTGGATATACTGATCAGCTATTGAATAGTTTATTCCTTAGATCTTGCGGTGTACCTGCTCTCTAACACTTACTCAATACTGCAAGGACAGGTGTTGTGGCAACCCAAATCCCTTCCAACATATTGAACCCATGGGTGGTAGCTCCACTGATGCATTTCACATCAGAAAGTCCCTTCTATCAGACTTACTGTATGCAATAGAGAGAGATGGATAATAGGGCACAAAATGTCCATGATTATGTGGCATAATTTAGGTATCAAATGTATAATTGATTCTGTTGTCATTTTCTTTACCTTGATTCCTTAGTCTTCACATTTTGAGGAATGTATTTAAAAATGTAACATGAATACAGACATCTTTACTTGTAGAATAAGGGCAAATATGTAGACTGCCGGTTAGAAATATGTAAAATGATAATGGAGGCTAGGATCCATATATGAATGTGTTTAAACAGATATCATTCCATTGTGATATTTCATGGTTTCACTTTCATTTGTATTTCTTAGAGTGACATTGTCGCTTAATAGCTTATTAAAGTGTTCTTCACTTTGTAAGAGACTAGCCTTGGAGTCTTTTCCTAACTAGGAGAGTGGCCTTGGAATATGCCCTTTGGAGCGAAGCAAATTAACCTTGTATTGGTGTCTTTTGTAAGCGACAGGGTAGCGGGGGAATGCGTCTACAAGTAAGCAAGCTTGATTCACTCCATTATAGCAGACGCTTGTCTTAGTAGCATTGTGTAGTGTCAGGCAGTTAGTTTAATTACTATGAGTATGAAATTCCCATCAAACCTGGAATGAAGCACATGCGCTTTGGGTAAAGTGGCTATTTGTTCTTGCATAAAAACAAAAACCATTTGTAATATTATGTCTCCACTGCGATGACCCTCTTCAATGCTGAATATAATAAGGGATGTAATCCATGTCTTTGGAATTTCATAGATGTGTAAAAAGGATAATTATTTCAGTTCACAATGATACCTGTTAAAAACAGGTTGCATTCATCTTGGTGATGCTTCAAGGACAGTATAGAAGTGATAGCCATCTAATAGCCCTGAGACAATCACCTCTCCTATCTACATACACATTCCTCTTCATTTTTTTTTTTTTTTTGTAAAATCTTTATTTAAAGAACAAATTAGCATTTAACAGCAAACAAATTCAGGTAGTTGAGGACTATACTGAAAAAGACGAACATCAGGAAAACATAAGGGTATATACTAACTATCAGGGAATTAAAGTAAAGGAGAAGAAAAAAAAAGGAAAATACAAGTTGCAAATTAGCCGTGATACATGGCTGTCACTTCTAATCCATCCTGGACATAGTATGGCAGAGATATCAGTAATCAATATCCTTCTAAAAGATATGAGGCATCCCGTTGGCAGTGGCGTCAGGGGTGGGGGGCCATATCAGCCTCCAACAAACCTCCACTGGCACACCGCTCAATAGGGGAGTGCCTATGGCAAACAGTTGGTGCTGGAAGGGAAAAAGATGGCGTCCCCAATAAGAGAGGCTTCCCTCACAGCAGCAAAATACTATGGCCATAAGTCCAGTTAGTGCAAGACAAATAAATTAACGATCCAAAACAAGGAGGCTGTAAATAGTTGAGAAGAAACTAGTGGGAAAGAGAAGAAGAGGGGAGAGATGGAAAAAGAAAGGGGGGAGGAGGGTCAGAGCATGCCTGCGATTTGAGATGGAGTCGGTAGGAGAGTACCCCATTTACCTTGACCTGTGTGCAAGGAGTGGCGTATAGGGCCATAATTGAGGTCAGCATACGCAATCCCATTCCCTGGGCCTGCAACACTTGCAAATACGACCAATCAACGCGGTCGAAGGCCTTCTCGCTACCGGTCGATAGAATTATATAGGACTTCTGATCGGGATGAGTACGGGCCCAATGGATGAGTTGGATAGCTCTAATGGGGTTGTGCCGAGCTTCCCTCCCTGTGATAAACCCGGGTTTGGTCGGGATGAACGATATGGGGCAAAAGGTGTTTCAGCCTGTTCGCTAGGGTTTTCGCCAGGATCTTAATATCAGCATTAAGGAGGGATATGGGGTGATAACTCTGGGGGACCATAGGGTCTTTACCTTCTTTTGACAGTACCGTCATATGGGCTATGGGCTAGCCTCGGGGGGAATAGGGGATCCCTCAGCTTCGGAGTTGAAATAGCTACACATAGGTACTAAAAGGGGCAGAAAAGCTTTATAATACGCCTTGGTGTAACCATCTGGTCCAGGGCTTTCCCCATTGGGCAAGGACTTCACTATCGGCTCAATCTCACCGGAGGTAATCGGTAGCTCCAGGTCGGCGCGATGGTCCGCGGTCAGAGGTGGGACACCAACCGAGGCTAAATAGTCTTGGATGGCCACCGACCTGGGCATTTGAGTATTTAATGGTCGATCAAGGGTCAAGTTGTAAAGTTGGGAGTAATATTCCTGAAACCCTGAGGCAATCTTAGAGGACTGAACCGCAACTTCACCCGATGGGGAATGGAGCTTCTGTACATGTGTCTGAGCGTGTTTCTTACGAAGGGCCTGTGCGAGCATGCAACCACATTTATTGCCATGCTCATAGTAGATATATATCTGGCTTGCTTACGTGCTTGTCGATCTAACAATCGCAAGAACAATTCCCTCAGGTCGGTCAGGTTCTTCAATGCCCCAGGGTCTCCACTATGTTTGTGTTGAAGTTTTGCTTCTTGGAGGGCATCAAGAACCCTTTTGAAGTCTGCTTGACGCGCTTTTTTGAGTTTAGGGCCCAGGGATATCAATTCTTCCCTAACTACTGCCTTATGACCCTCCCACATTATACCCTTACTGAGGCCATATGTGGTATTTTCTCTGAAGTAATTAGTGATGACCTCTGTCACCCTGGCCGCCGCTGCAGTATCATCCAATAGGTTCTCATTTAGCCTCCACGTCCAGGCCCTATGAGTGCCGGACGGTAGGGTGAGGGCCATCACAATTGGTGTGTGATCAGATATCGTTATGTTCCCAATGGATGCAGACTGCAGGAGCTCCAGTGTGGGGCGGTCTACATAGATGTGATCTATGCGAGTATACACGTCATGTACTGCGGAGTAATAGCTGAAGTCCCTACCGGTAGGATGGAGTACCCTCCAGCTATTGAGCAGAAGGTGTGACTGGAGGGTCTTGCGGAAGTGTTTGAGAAAGGTGTAGGAGCAAGTGGGTCGAGAACTAGTTGTGTCTAGTAGGGAATCTGGGCTGACATTGAAGTCCTCGCCGAGGACCACAAAGCCTTCCTTAAATTCCGCCAATGGTTCAAGGGTTGCATCTATGAAAGCTAGTTGATTAACATTTGGAGCATAAATCGTGGCAAACGTATACACCTTCCCAGCTATAGTACCTTTCAAAAAAACGTAACGGCCCTGCAAATCTATTTTGCTGCCCGTGAGCTGGAAAGGGCAGGTTTTGTGAATCGCGACCATAGTACCCTTGGATTTGGAGGTTGGGGAGGTACTGTGGAACCACTGGTTGTATAGATGGGTGGGCAGCCTAGGCATTGAGTGGGGAGTAAAATGGGTCTCCTGCAAAAAAACCACCTGTGCCCCTAACTTCCCACCATAATTTAGTACGTTTACCTGGGGAGCAGAGGCCTCGTACGTTATAAGATATTACCTTGAGTGTAGTCATGGAGAATCCGGAGGACGAGAGGTTTGCCAAATGCGTCAGCTCGCCCGATGCAGACAATGAGGCAAGGTGATGCTCCTGGTAAGAGAGGAGAAGGAAGAGAAAAGAGAAAGAGGAAAGAGAGAATGGAGAATAAACACAGAAAATTACCAATCCAGGCAAGAGATACACAATAATGTAGTATTAACCACAGCAAAAAAAAAAAAAACATCTGTAGGCCGGGTGTAAGGCCCTCCACCCCAACGGTGGGGGCCCCAGACCACAGCTCTAAGTCCCAATAGGGAACTGTACCCAAAGAGGGGGGCTACGTGGGGAACGTGTGCCAACATGGGGGGGGAGGTAGGAAGTCCCACCCCCATCCACCGCATCTTGCAAGGTGCCAAGATCGGATGAGTGGGTTACTTTAGCCAGAGCAAGTGTTCGCAGGCTGTTAGTGAGGGCCAGGATGCTCAGGTTGGGGTGCCACAACTATAGCCCGGGTGGAGTCATCAGTTGTCATCTGGCAATAAACCAGGAACAGCATCACAAGTGCATTGGGTGAGCAGTGACTCCATCCTGGACAGTCTCAGAGGCAAGACAGGAGTGCATGTCAGGCGGGGCAGTCTAGGAAGGAGTTCGGTGTATGGGGCTGGGGTGGCCCCGCAGCAGCTGAAAGAGGGTAGGGTACCCCCAGAGTTTCCAAGAGAGTCACCCCTGTTAGTCCCGGGAAGTTGATGGGCCCACCGAGGGATCATGGGTCGGATGCTGTCAATCTCTTTTGTGACTCCTGCGCTTAGTTGTCTTCCATGGTTGAGGGAGCTTTATCACAGAGGCGTCGGACGGTCCCCTCCAGTCTGGGAAGTCCACTGGGTCCATCCCAAGAGAAGAGAGGAAGTGTGGAAGGCCATCTTTAGTGTGCAGGGTACCTGTTTCCCATCTTTAGTCACCTTCAAAAAGAAGGGGAAGCCCCAGCTATAAGGTGATCCTGCTTCCTGGATCGCAGCCAAAAGGGAGCGGAGAGCCCTGCACTGCACCATCAAAATCATAAAAGGGCTTGCTGCACATTTTTTGCTTGATGCGGTCCTTGAGAGTGTACTTGTGAAGTTTGCAAATTATGTCTCTGGGATTATCCACATGCTGAGATGGGGGTCTTAGTGCTCTGTGTGCGTGGTCTATTTCGATGGGAGTCGACGCTGGTAAGCCCAGTATGTCCCTAAAGATCTCTTGCAGCGTGGGGATAATGTCCCTTGAAGCCGTGACTTCTGGCAGACCCCGGATCCTAATATTAGCCCTCCTACTGCGGTTTTCGACATCATCTAATTGACACAGTAAGGTTTCAATCTGCTGATCCTGCATGTGGCATTTAGATTGCAGCATAGCAATAACGGGGAGAGCCTCCTCAATTTTCTCCTCTAAGGACTCTACTCTGTTGCCCAGGTGTGATGTGTTTGCCTTTAGCTGAGCAATGTCCTCAGTGAAAGCTTTCTCCACCCTGCAAGTGAAACGCTCCAGGTCCTCTCTGGTGGGGAGGGACATAATATGGCACCTGATGTCTTCCCCAAGGAAGTCAGACACTTCAGAGCGTCCCCCTGGGGAGGCAGGGGAGGCTGGAGGGGCCGAATCACTCACCGACTCTGGGTATGGAACCGGGAAAAGCAGTATCTGTCAGTGGCCGGGCCGCGGCTGGCTGGGAGGATTTCGTGGCTTTCTGGGCCTTCCCGATCAGCGCCATCTTGGAGGCCTCACGGCCCTGTCTGTCTATGCCGTGTGCAGTCGGTTCGTGTCAGCTGGGAAGACTGCCGCAGTCGCTGGGACATGGAGGGAGCCGTGCAAGGTAAGTAATCCCCGTTGTAGCTGTGTTGAAAGTGGCGATGGAACGGAGCTGAGGCAGAACACATCCTCACTCCTCCATAGCCAGGACACGCCCCCATTCTTTGTCATTTGGGGATAGGGTGGATAAATATGTAATTTTTTTCTACACTAGACTTTATTTCCTCTTCTCACTGAAATATTTGTGCATATTCTGTGTAGGTGGAGAAAATATTGTATCCAGAGCCTGCAGTAGTTCAGCAGTTAACATTTTCCTGGGCATCACTGATGGCATGTCTGGCATTGAGATCCTGAATGTCTATAGGTCTCTATAGTTCTGTTTGAAATCTCTAGTACTTTTGGCTTACATGCACAGTTGGAGATATTGCAGCATGCAGTAAGTCAAACTTACAATTGCTAATGTGCCATGTAGCTGATAAATGCAACACAATGATTTTTTGACCAAGTAAAAGAGAAAAAATTATTAAAGTGGTAGTAAACTGGGCACTACCACTTATACCTACAGGTAAGCCTATAATAAGGCTTACCTGTAGGAACTGAATACCGTATTTATCGGCGTATAACACGCACTTTTTTCCCCTTAAAATCAGGGGAAAGTCGCAGGTGCGTGTTATACTCCGATCCCCGCCGATCCCGAGCTGTCCAAATGTCAAAATCGCGGACCGCGATTTGAAAATGGCGCCGCCGGAGCCGAAGTACACAGAGCCGGTCCTCGGCTCTTTCTGGCGGCTCTCGTTTACTTTCGGCTCCACTCGTAGTCCCAAGCGGAGCTATCCGAACCTACTCGGATAGCTCCGCTCGGGACTACGAGTGGAGCCGAAAGTAAACGAGAGCCGCCGGAAAGAGCCGAGGACCGGCTCTGTGTACTTCGGCGCCGGCGGCGCCATTTTCAAATCGTGGACCGCGATTTTGAAGCCCTGGAAGCAGGGACAGGGGATCCCAGGCTGCACTGGGTCAAGGCTGCACTGGGGCAAGGCTGCACTGGGGCAAGGCTGCACTGACAAGGCTGCACTGGGGAAGGCTGCACTGGGGAAGGCTGCACTGGGGAAGGCTGCACTGGGGAAGGCTGCACTGGGGAAGGCTGCACTGACAAGGCTGCACTGGGGAAGGCTGTACTGGGGAAGGCTGCACTGACAAGGCTGCACTGGGGAAGGCTGCACTGACAAGGCTGCAGTGGGGAAGGCTGCACTGACAAGGCTGCACTGACAAGGCTGCACTGGGGAAGGCTGCACTGACAAGGCTGCACTGACAAGGCTGCACTGGGGAAGGCTGCACTGACAAGGCTGCACTGACAAGGCTGCACTGACAAGGCTGCAATGAAGGGCATTTAAATGTAAGTTTTTTCTCTTCAACTTCCCTCCTAAAAGTTTTTTTTCCTTAAAATTCCCTCCTAAATTGGGGTGCGTGTTATACGCCGGTGCGTGTTATACGCCGATAAATACGGTATCTCCTAAACTTGCACAGTTTAGGAGATATTCAGAGTGCATGCAGCCGATGACATCCTCAGCGCAGGAGTGCGTTGCGCTCAGAATGCAGGGATTGGAGGAGGGACACTGCTATGGGGGTGACCCTGCCCATATAGCTCCTCTGTCCCATTGACATCACCCCCCCCCACACACACACATCCACACAGTGGTGTCTTCTGCCTCCATCACCCCCCCCATTGCAGTAATTTCTGCCCCCCCTGCCTCCCATAGGAGTGTCTTACCTGTTTCCAGAAGAGAACAGGAGGCAGCACAGAGGGACAGAGGACGGGAGCTGGCAGAGTCAGTTGTCATATTAGCAAGCTGGTGATTGGTTGCTCAGGACCACCCTGTGTCCTAGCAACCAATCACCAGCGGTTTAACTTAAAATGTTCATTTGGCCGACTCCTTCCCCCATCCTCAGTCCTGAGCTGTGCTTCCTCCCGGTTTGCGCTGTTCACTGATGACAGCCGCGCAGGAGTCTGGGGGGAAGGCGAGAGAGGCTTGGAGCAGGACATAGAAGGTGGGCGGAGCTGCGATGAGGCAGGGAGGAAGTCAAGGACCGGCACCTAGAAGGTGGGAGTTGGCGGCGCAGGAACCGGTTTGCAGTCTACCTGTTACCTGCAGTCGGTTGACAGGTGGACCGCAGTCGTCGGGTTGCCGACTCCCGAAGTACAGAGTTAAAAAAGAAAAAAACAATTTAAGAACATAAATACTAAAATATTTTTAAAAACATTTAAATTGCCCCCGTTCCCCTGTGCTCATGCGCAAATATGAATGCATGTAGTTCCTGCACATACTGTATATGTTAAAAGTGATTGTACCACACATGAGTGATATCGCCTTGAATGTCAGAGTGAGAGCAATAATTCTAGTACCAGACCTCCTGTCTAACTGTAAACTAGTAACCTGTAAATGCTTTTAAAGCATCCCCTATGAATAATTTAATTCATAATTAATACTATAAATTAAAGCTATATTTAAAGCATGACACATTTGCCATCTATTTACTCAGGGTAATATCATCTTATATATTTTCCTCAAAAATCTGTTATCTGCTTGCCGACCAGCCGCCGCAGTTACACTGTGGCAGGTTGGCTCAGCTGCGCAAATCGCCGCATCTGTACGGCGGTCCCTTGCCTGTGGTGCGTCGTCAGAGCCGATTCGTGTGGCTGATGGCCGTGGTGTCTGCCGGCCACCTGCGATCGCTCCACAGAGAGCCAGAACGGGGATCTGTCAATGTAAACAAACAGATCCCCGTTTTGTCAGGGGAGTAGAGAGAGATCGTCTGTTCCTAGAACAGCGATATCTCTACTCCCAGTCAGTACACTCCCCCCACAGTTAGAAACACCTCCCTAGGGAACACTTAACCCTTTCCCTGCCAGTGTCATTTATACAGTGATCAGTGGCTATTTTTAGCTCTGATCACTGTAATAATGTCACTGGTCCCAAAAAAGTGTCCGATCTGTCCGCCGCTAAATATCGCAGATCGCCGCCATTACTAGTAAAAGCAAATTAATAATAAAAATGCCAGAAATATAGCCCCTATTTTGTAGACGCTATAACTTTTGCGCAAACCAATCAATATATGCTTATTTTTTTTTTTTTTATTACCAAAAATGTGTAGAAGAATACATATTGGCCTAAACTGATGAAGACTTTTTTTTTAATTTATTATAGCAAAAAATATTGTTGTTTTTTTCAAAATTGTTGCTTTTTTTTGCTTATAGCGCAAAAAGTAAAAACCGCAGAGGCAATCAAATACCACAGAAAGAAAGCTCTATTTGTGGGAAAAAAGGACCTCAATTTTGTTTGGGTACAGCGTCGCACGACTGCGCAGTTGTCAGTTAAAGCGACACAGTGTCATATCGCAAAAAATGGCCTGGTCATTAAGGGGGTAAATCTTCCAGGGCTGAAGTGGTTAATAAAAAATGTAATACATTTAAAAAAAAAAAAAAATTAATAATGAATAATAATTTAAGTGAAATGAGTTTGTGTTGTCCAGATTACACGAATCAGGCTTAAAGGTGCTGCTAAAATATATGTGCAAAAACACTTAGTGAGTCTATTTATAGATATTTATGTATAGCAGAATCGTCCTAGCCTTAGGCTCGGTTCACACTGATGACTTGTGAAACCCAAAATCAGATGACAAGTGAAATTCACTGTTTCCCTATGAGAGTTATTTTAGCTGATACTACACAAGTCTGTTCGACTTTAAAAAAGGTTCCTACACTACTTTGGTCCGACTTTCATACAACTTCAATGCCACAGAGTGTAAAAAGTTGCATCAAAGTCTGATTCCAAAGTTGCACTGAAAGTCGTTTGACTTTTGAGTCGGGGCTAGTGTGAACCAAGCCTAACAATATCTTTCTCTATGACTCTATCAATTTCCTCACAACTGAAGTGTGTACATTGTATAACAACGTGAAACCAAACAGTGAGACAAAAAGTAACCATTCACTTCTTAGAAAAACTAAAATGTGCAAGAATACAGTCCTCGAGCTTTAACAGAAACTATCCAGTTTTTTGAGTGTCAAAAAACTGTAGTTATCTTTATATTATATGTCTTACCACTCTTCCATTGCTGTTAACTGCTGTGTTACAACCAATGTGATATCCAGTGCTTCATTATATCCATATACAGAACTCACCACATCCAAATGACCTTTAAATTATAAAAGCTCAGTAGTGCTTATAAATACACTTGCCATTAATTTTGGTCTCCTCCAATTCTGCTTGTCTTGCAAAACTGTAAAAAAAAAGATTCAATACTGTAAACAATACTGTTTTCTTAATTTAAAATTCCAAAAAATCAAAATGACATCCATTCGTATGTGTTGGAAAAGCCAAATTTTTTTTACCCCCCTGTTTTCCACCCCAAACTTCCCTGAAACGCTCATCTTAGTTCACACCTGTCAAAGAAGTACTTTGAATTCCTAGGCTTGAAGGACTTTACTTCTTGATGGCCATGTCTCTTCTGAGATTTACAGAAAACCCACTGCCATCAGTGGTATGATCAGTTGTTAGAATTTAGTTTTCAACCCTCTAATCTGAAAAATTCTAGAAACTTTATGGAGTAATAGAATTTTTGAGGCTATGACAAAATAGAAACAATCTAGGGACAATTATCATGGTCTTCAGCAACCAGTAGTTAGATCTTGAAGATTAATGGACATTGGAAGGTGTTTTTGTCTGAAGAAGATTTATGACAATTGTTATCAATTAAACCAGCAAAACTTTTTTGAAATTATCTTCATGTTCATTGTACAACTCTATTTGGCAGAGGCATAAGATTAGTAGACAACTAAACCTGTGAAAATTGCTCAATATACAGATTGATGATAGTCAAGAAAATATGAGATTCTAAGGATACCTAGACTTATCACAGTTAAAGCGACGCAGTGCCGTATCACAAAAAAATGGCCTGTTCATTAATGGGATAAATCCTTTCAGGGCTGAAGTGGTTATATTGTGTTTGTGTTCTCTCAAATTCATTATTAAGTATATTAAAGTGGTTGTATACCCATTCCGATGACTTTTCTTAATGTGGACAATTGCAGGTTTTATAATCATGTCTCCTTACCTGCCTTCCTTGCGAGATATCTGTATAATTGTGGCTAATGATGTAGCCCGCGCATGCGCCGTTTGTCCAAACTTTCCGGCAGGCAGAGAACCTGCCAGAAAAATACAGTGTGTATGCCGGGGCTGCGTCATTTCCTATTGTCGACGTCAGCCCCGACATCCCGAGATGCCAGAAACAGGATAGTGTCTGATTAGCTCGTTTTCATAGTGACCGGAAACCAAGAAGAGGCTTGGATACTGCAATTAGTGCGCATGCACGGGATTACGGAGAGGAAAATGTTGAAGTAAATCAGAATACAGACATGGAAGACCACAGTTGATTTGGCGACGGCTATGACGGAGCAGCAGCGTTTCGAATATATAGTCTTTTAACAGTAAGAACAATTTTTGGGCTTACTCTTAGTGCCCATTTTATTCCCAATACATATGTAGATTGTAGTAATGGTTAAATCGTTTTTATTTTGACGAGTTTACTTTAAGTATATTTTTCCCCAAAAAAGTTGCCTTTGAAAAACTGCTGCGTAAATACCATGTGACTTAGAAAAATGTAACACTTCCAATTTTATTCTTTAGAGCCTCTGTTTAGAAATATATATAATGCTGGGGAGGTTCTAAGTATTTTTCTAGCAAAAAAAATAAATTTTTACATGCATGAGAGAAATGTCAGAATTTTCCCAATGGGGCAAGTGGTTATACTATATAATTAAAAGATGATCATTGTAATCTCCCCTGGCAGTGTTATATGATTTGTCCAAAGCCCTGTAATTGTCACTTTTACTAGAAATTTTGGTCTGCATGTAAAGGTGGGGGGAAATATACATAAAGGTCTGTGAAATAATAAAAAAAAACATTTATATGCTAAATACTATCATTACAAATATTAACCACATACAGTTACCAGAGTATTTTTCACTATAGTGGGCCTTTAAATGTAGCACATAATGGATTTGATTACTTTAAAACTATTACCCCTCCATTTCCTATTTTGAAACGCAGTGATCTAATTTTTGTAAAAAAAAAAAAAAAAAAAAAAGAATCTCCCTTCAGTCACTGGAAGTTCATGTGAGAGTGGTACTTATCCTCCATAGTGGATTTTCAACTCAAGTTAATAAGCTCTTTAGAAAAATGGTTTTAATGGATCTATGAAATTACTGCCCTTTTGTTTTCCTTTTGTCTGAGTCTTTAGGTTTTATCAAAAGCGAGAACTACCCATTGAATTTCTTTCATTTATCCGTTAAGAAAAGAATATTGACAACTGTAAATTTAAAAAGAAATTCCACCTTGAACTTTATATAAGCACGTATAAGCACGTTGTTCTTAACAATACAGTAGCATTGGCAATTGATACTGATTGAAGTTCTGTACCTCTCTCGCACCCTCCCTTTATATTTCCATATGGTGTTGTAGGATTGCCTTGGTCTATGCTGAGGTTGTATGGAAATTTCTTTTTGTGACTGATACTTCCAATGTTGGGGTGTGAAGGATTCAGGGAGATTAAAGTCTTGTAGGGTCTTTGTGCATCAGGCAAACGCTTCCACTTAAGGACCAAGTCTGTTTTTCAGACTCTGTGTTTACAGTTAGTTAAAAGTTGAAAGTTAAAAACAAGTTTTTTTGCTAGGAAATTACTTAGAACCCCCAAACATTATACATTTTTTTTTTCTAACACCCTAGAGAATAAAATGGCGGTCATTGCAATACTTGTTGTCACACCGTATTTGTGCAGCGGTCTTACAAGTGCACTTGGTCTCACTAATGGGCACAGATTGGCATCATTGATGGGCACTTTTGGGGCTGTATTGTGATCAGGGCACTGGTGATCAGTGCCCTGATTGCCTATACACATCTCCCCTGTGAGGAGATGCCGCTGATCGGCTCACCTCACACTGTCAGTGTGAGGCGAGGAGAGCCAATAAATGGCATCTCCTTGTTTACATGTGACCAGATGTGATTGAACACAGCCGATCACATAGGTAAAGAGCCGCAGCTCTTTGCCGAGATCGAGGTTGCACCATGTTCCAGCTCCTGTGTCTGTGAGCAGTCTCCACCGCACCCCCCGCTGCTATTAATAATAAAATAAGTCTTAAAAAACGGTCACTGCCAGCCACTATTTTATGTAGCCATAACACACTGTGTAAATATTATTGGAAAACGAATTATCTAAATACCATTTGCAGATATCTTCAGGCCACATGACTCCTACTACAGTGGCAGGGGCTGAGTGGCCAGCACAGCGGTCACATGACCTCCCTGGCTGACGTCAAAGGGAGAGCTTGGCCCCTCCCACTGTTGCCCATACTTAGGAGTAGGGGAGAGGCTGGGAGTGACATGACTGGCCTGAAGATCTCTGAAAAACTAGTTAGAGGTTTTGTTTTTTCTACAAATATTTACACTGTGTGTTAAGGCTACATAAAAGCAGCTGGCAGTGATGGTTTTTTAGTTTTTAGAAGGGCTACAAACAATTTAATTATCATACTTACTTAGGTGGATGTAGCATCGGTCTGATGCTGCATCTGTCCGCCCGGCGCCTCTAAGACTGAGAACCGAGCACTCTAACACCGCTAATCGTTCGCTTCTCACTGTTCCGTGAGCAGAGAGCTGGTGACTGTCAGTCAGCAGCTCTCTGCTCTGCCAGCCCCCCCGCGCTCACTGGGGGGGCTGGGAGCACCCACCTCAGGCTCTCAGTGGCTCACTGAGAGGCTGAGCCCAGTGGGCGGATCCTGACTCCATTGTTGTTATCTTGCCCGAGCCTGGACCGGCTCTGTGACGTCAGCAGCCAGAGGACTTCAGCCTACTGTCTGCTAACAACAGGTCACAGAAGTACAGAACGAACTGCACTCCTGTGATCCATAGGAGAAGTACAGCCAAAAAAGTTTTGGCTGTATTTCTCCTTTAATTCATTTATTTTAGCTATTTAAAATGTATTTAATAATAAGACAGAAATTATTGGTGCCATGGGGTACTGCTATATGGATCACCTAAAATAAATAGTGGATGAGCAAGATGGGTAAACAGAGGATAATAAGGGGGGGGGGGGGAGATGGTTTGGTCTTGAATGAGCAGACCCTTGCAGCCCTAAGCCCAAAAGCATACATTTACTATCTTGCAGTTTACCGAATCTTAAATGGGATTGCTCTAATCTTTTTCTTTTTTAGGCTTTCTGTCCTTTTTATCACCTGGTGATCTGGCCAGTAAGTCTGTTGTTTTTTAACAGAACAAGCTGTTCTGCAGATATAGCAGTTAGAGAATTGAGACGGACCATTTACCAGTGACAGGGGTGCTTACAATGATCAGCTTTTACTTATTCATGTAAAACCTTTATATCAAAAACAAAAAAAAAACTCTTGCTGTCACTGCTTGTTTATCTGCAGTGTGACCTGGAGTTTGACTTCAATTTGTGAGTGTATCTAAATCTGCTAGTATATCTCCTCCCCCCAGACTGACCTTGCTGCTGCCCAAAGGTGCCCCTGTGCTCCTTCGGAGTAGGGGGCACTCTTATACAGGAGGTGTGTTACTAGCCAGATTACCAGGTGTAAACAGAGGGGAAAAAAAACTAAAAAAGAAAATGAATGCAACCACCACAACTAAGGATTGGTAAGCTGCAACATATTACACTTTTTTGTTTTAAGTTTTTTTACTGCTTTAAGAATTGATTTACTTTACACAGATCTAGCTTCTTGTATTTATTACCTTTCTTAACCACTTCCGGACCGCCCACTGTATATATACGTCGGCACTTTAAAGATGGAAATCTCGGTAATGGCAGTAGCTGCTGCCATAACCGAGATATCCATCTCTTCAGTGGGCAGTCCGGTTTACGATAATGGTGGTCTCTGCGGCGGATCCACCACTAGATCACTGTTATCGGCGGCAGGAGAGGGGCCACCCCTCCTCCTGCCGCTCTCCCGCTCCCTCCACCGTTTACCGAAGCTGCCGGTAGCGCCGGAGGTGATCATCGAGTGAGGGCAAGATGGCCCCAACCCGTTTCCATACCATAGCAGGCCGGAAGCGACGTCAAAACATCACTTCTGCCCATACCTCTTATAGGTTAAAGGGACATTTTTTTTTGTCATTTTTTCACATGACAATTTTTTTTTTTTTTTTTTTTTTATTGCATTTAAGTCCAAATATGAGATCTGGGGTCTTTTTGACCCCAGATCTCATATTTAAGAGGACCTGTCATGCTTTTTTCTATTACAAGGGATGTTTACATTTCTTGTAATAGGAATAAAAAAGTGACCCAATTTAAAAAAAAAAAAAAAAAACTGTTTTAAAATCAATAAAATAAAGTAAAATAAATAAGAAAAAAAAATTTTTTAAAGCGCCCCGTCCCGACGAGCTCACGCGCAGAAGCGAACGCATATGAAAACGGTGTTCAAATCGCACATGTGAGGTATCGCCGCGGTCGTTAGAGCGAGAGCAATAATTGTAGCCCTAGACCTCCTCTGTAACTCAAAACATGCAACCTGTAGAATTTTTTAAACGTCGCCTAAGGAGATTTTTAAAGGTAAAAGTTTGACGCCATTCCACAAACGGGCTAACTTTACTGTTGTCTTATTTTTTAATTTAAAAAAGTGCGCTTGTAAGACCACTGCACAAATACAGAGTGACAAAAAGTATTGCAATGACCGCCATTTTATTCTCTAGGGTGTTAGAAAAAAAAATGTATAATGTTTGGGGGTTCTAAGTAATTTCCTAGCAAAAAAACTTGTTTTTAACTTTCAACTTTTAACTAACTGTAAACACAGAGTCTGAAAAACAGACTTGGTCCTTAAAGTGGAAGCTTTTGCCTGATGCACAAAGACCTTACAAGACTTTAATCTCCCTGAATCCTTCACACCCCAACATTGGAAGTATCAGTCACAAAAAGAAATTTCCATACAACCTCAGCATAGACCAAGGCAATCCTACAACACCATATGGAAATTTAAAGGGAGGGTGCGAGAGAGGTACAGAACTTCAATCAGTATCAATTGCCAAAGCTACTGTATTGTTAAGAACAACGTGCTTATACTTGCTTATAAAAAGTTTAAGGTGGAATTTCTTTTTAAATTTACAGTTGTCAATATTCTTTTCTTAACGCATAAATGAAAGAAATTCAATGGGTAGTTCTCGCTGTTGATAAAACCTAAAACCTTCAAGGGTCTACTCATTCAAGACCAAACCATCTCCCCCCCTTATTATCCTCCGTTTACCCATCTTGCTCATCCACTATTTATTTTAGGTGATCCATATAGCAGTACCCCATGACACCAATAACTTCTGTCTTATTATTAAATACATTTTAAATAGCTAAAATAAATGAATTAAAGGAGAAGTACAGCCAAAACTTTTTTGGCTGTACTTCTCCTATGGATCACAGGAGTGCAGTTCGTTCTCCTGTGACCTGTTGTTAGCAGACAATAGGCTGAAGTCCTCTGGCTGCTGACGTCACAGAGCCGGTCCAGGCTCGGGCAAGATCACAACAATGGAGTCGGGATCCGCCCACTGGACTCTCAGTGCTCAGTCCTCTTCCTTCCGGGGCCGTGGACTCCGGCTCTGTGACTGGGCGGAGTCGCGTGACATTACTACTGCACACGTGCACGGGAGCCACAAGTCACGTCACGAGCCCCTTTAGAAACGGCATGATCGCGCCCTTTCTTCAGTGCAAATGCGCCAATGAAGTCGGCGCAAGCGTATATGGTAAATATCTCCTAAACCGTGCAGGTTTAGGAGATATTTCCAGTACTTACAGGTAAGCCTTATTTTAGGCTTACCTGTAGGTAAAAGTGGTGTAACTAGGTTTACAACCACTTTAAGGACTTATGCACACTTTTTTACAGCTACTGTTTTTGGCTTCAGACTTTTTTTCTATCTGCAGTGAATAAACTCCCCAGCCTGTTATCCTATGTGTCCATGCACACATAGGCTGTTATCAGCAGTTTTTGGCAGGGGCGTTTTCTGACTGGAAAAAACCCCAGAGCTAGTGGGTTTTGAGAGGAGTTTTTCAGCAGTAAAAATGCCCAAAAATGCTGAAAAAGGCGGCTACTTGGCGTCTATCAGCGTTTTTGAGCCATATGGGAGTACAGTTTTGCTAAAAAACGCTACAGCTCAAAAAAAAAGTTGAAAAACACTACTACAAAAATGCTGAAAAACTCACTCTACAGTTACAGCTATTTACAGCTAACGTTTCTGGCTTTTTCATAATGTCCAATGTGCATGAGGCCAAAAACAACTGTAAATAGAATGGTTGGCACTTCTATAAAATATACTGAAAGTGGAGGGCCACCTTAAAATAAAAAATAGCATCAAAAATCGTAAAAAAATAAAAAAAAAAACATTTGAAAAATAAATTTTTTTTTAAACTTACTTGAAACCCTTGTTGCTAGGCAGTCTTCCTAATCTGCCTCTTCCTATTCCGCGGCGTGTCCTGCTCCTCGTTGAGCGGCCCCGTTGCCTTCTGGAAACTGTGTGTGTTCTCAGAAAACCACGGGGCCATTCACAGAGCCGCAAGGCTCCACTGCCTGTTTCCCTTAGTTAGGATGGCGGTGCCAGCAGCCGATCCGATGGACAGATGGGCCTGGGGGGGGGGGGGCGGCCACATCCCGGGCTCACTGGACAGCTAAGTGTCCTTATTAAAAGTCAGCAGCTACAGTGTTTGTAGCTGCTGACTTTAAAAAAATAAAAACGGCCAGACCTTCTCTTTAAGGTGTTACTAAACCCACAATAGTAAAATCAGTCTATGTATGCAGTAAAGCATGCTTGTTATACTCACTGTGGAACCTAAGGGGTTAATTTTCTGCATTGTGTAAAAAGGCTGTTTGATCCTGTCTTATCTGATCCTCCCCTTCTTCCACTGTCCCCAAACCATCTTCTTCCAGAACAGAGCCTTGGGGGCACCCTGCACATGCTCAGTTTGGTGTGTATTGCTAGAGAGTTTTTTTTTTCTTGGGAGAGTGCATGTGATCAGCATAGGACCAATCAACACTGTCCAGACAGAGGGTCAGGGGTCCTGCAGACTCATAGGTCAGTCAGAGTAAAATTAAAACTCCTACAAACTTAAAGCAGACACTGATAGAAGTCACAAGACTGCTCCAACTGCTGATGAGAAAAGGTATTTAGAAGCTTATATTTACTAAAACTATTGCATTTCCATGTTTTGTGTACTGTGAGATATCAGATATAGTAAATGCAGAGTCCTGGGTTTAGTAACACTTTAATGACCTCACGTTTACGTTGTTTGTTTACGTTCCTCTGTATTTTTTTTCTCTTTTTTGTAGGCTCACCTTCAAACTGCAAGGAATGAAAATGTTTTAACCTCTAATTCTAGCTCAGAGTCCCAGAGCTGCTCTCTTCCAAACAGTGACCAAACGGGTGAAGAACTAGGCAACCCTGCCCAATGTAAAAACCATAAAATAAAACCCCAAGGTAAGTTTAGATTTTCATCAAATATTCTTGTACAGATAATTGGATGGGATCGTCAAGATCATAAAGAATAATGAATTTGGGTCTGAATCTATAATTCCTAATTTAAATATCTCCAACAGGACATGTAAAGTGACATTTGTAACTTTTTAGATGTTTACATTAACATTTTTATACATCTTATTTACACTAGTTTTGGCTTAACGTGAACTTGTGTCCAAAGCATGCAAACTAAAGTATTTACAGTATATGTGCAGTCATGAAAGCACTTTGAAACAATCCCCCATTTACCTCTGTATCTATAAGCATTTTTGGGAAAATACTTTTCTTAATGTTCACAATACACGCTTTTTAAAACGAGAGCAGAATCTTTTCAGCTTAGTAGCATGACAGCCCTCTAATTATACAAACATTAGGTATTGTAAGCTGTTAGAAACTGACTTAAACCTGACTTTAAAATCTATATTGGGATTTTTGAGGATGTGAATGTACTGTATATCTTAATATTAAATCCAGTTAGAGCACCGAGGGATGGGTTGTTTCAAAGCTATTTTACTGCATGTTAAGAAAATTGCAATAGTTACTCTATATTAGACCATTGTTAACTTGATGTTAGAGGTCTCATGTGACTGATTAGAGACTCTTGATTTCTATATGATTGTCACTATGATTCAATTAGTACTATGAAGAACCAGGGGTGGACTCTACCATGATATTATAAATAATAGGAATACCATTGCTACTTACTAGATCAGGTACGTATAAAAATCTGGGTCCTTCTACTTAAAGCTGGACTTAAGGCATAGGGCCTAATACCTTAATGAATTATATGCATATAAACTGAGTTAAAGTGTCATTAAACCCAGGATATGAAAAACTCTTGCAGAATGTTCATGCTCACAAAGTCACTAAACAATTTGCTTTGTGTGGAGTGAAAAATACCTGGTTGATCCTACCTTCAGCTGTCCCTCCCATCTTCTCTGTGTCCCCACTGCAGATTGAGATTGTGTAGACCAGCTAATGCACGCTCCCGTTTCTAAGCTCTTCATTTCCTCCTTTTTCCTATCTCTACAGCCCATATGAGTCACATATGTGGGCGTATACACAGTGGTAAATGACACTTACCTCCCTCTCTTATGCTCTATTCCTAAACAATATGGGGGAGGGCTATAGTATGCTAATTGATTATATTCACTAAGAAACTCACAAAAACACTTAGTTTAAATATAAATCAGCATTTAGTATATATAATGTAATTGCTAATACCTGTAAAGTAAAAGAAGAGCCTTGGATGCAGATGCTGCCTAAACAAAATGAAAGAAAGACACTATCTTTCAAAAAGAAAGCTAGTGTCAATAATCTTTGAACCCCTCTACACCATATTATTGCACAGAAAATGTTCAAAAAAGATTTATAGGGAGCTGTAAATCAGTTATTAGATATTTATAATCTAATTTGAATTGCTCTTCTGAAACTGTTTTTTTTAGTCATGTGACTGGCACAGCACCAATCAGGGCTGGCCAGACACAGACCCACACTGTAGAGAGCATACATCAGCAGAGTAACAGAAGCCCCTCCCAAAGATCTTTCCCTGCAGATGCCAAATTACAGAGAAAGATCATAGACCACACAAATATGCTGCAAGACTAAGGTACTTGGAGGATTAAAAAGAACGAAATCCAGTGGCATAAAATATATGATTTATGTGAATTAATTATGGCAAGTAACACTTCTCTGTTTAGTATCACTTTAGCTACAAACATATTTCTAATTCTGTTCAGCTTTCCAGACACCCCTGCAAGCCAGAACAGTTAGGTCAATGATATTTCTTTTCTACAATGCAGATAAACAATACAGCTTAGTTAATGAATTACCCCAGCCTGCTGATTGGACAGGAGAGTAGTAGAAGCACACAGATGAAGTCATCCCTATGCTTTCATCTTCTGAAAGCATGTTCACATTGTTGGTTTAAAGAGGAAATTCAAGCATGGATATTTTTACATAGTTACGTTGGTCCAGCTTAGACCATTGTAGCTGCATATACAATATCTGTGGCATTCCTTTAGAGGCTGAAAATAGCTGTAATAGACACCCCTACTCCAACGTTCTCCACTAGCTTCCAGGTACCGCACCGAGAGGCTGCTCTGTTGCATTCTGAATACAGGAGCTCCACCACTGGGCACGGGTGCTGTTTGGAACTCACTTGGCATTTTCTCTATGAATTCAAAATGTTTTCTGATTGGAGAAGGGGGAGAGGTGGGGTGGTGACATCACGCTCTCCACCTTGTCCAGTCAGTGAATGCTGCACATTCATTAAGAAAATGTCAATCATTCTCTCAATGGCTCTTGTGCCGAAACACCTCCTGTGTTCAGTTAGCAGCAGGTCAACTGCTTGGCACAGGACTTGGAAGCTAGTGGAGATCACTTTAGTAGCGGTGTCTGCTACAGTGATTTCCAGCTTCTACACTGAAGGGATCCCACAGGTATGCTTTATACATAGGTCAAAACTGGACCAATGTAACTGTAAAACATCCATACCTGGAACTCCTATTTAAGTGGCCTGAATAGCTGGTTCTTATTTTTCTCAGCTTGAACCCTGCTCTACAAAGGAATGAATTAAGTTGAGGTACAGACAAAAGTATTGCTTCCAGGTGCATTTAAGGCCAGTTCACACCACATGCAGTCCAGTGCGTTTTTTTTCTGCATCAAAAATGCATGGAAAGTAGGTTATATAGTTTTCAATGGCATAGTTCACACCAGTGCTTGCAATTTCAGTGCATTCCATTTCCAGGAATAAACGTAAAACAGGCTGCATTTTTCCTGCTCTGGACTGTATTAGAACGCTATAAAACGCATCAAAAACGCACCAAAACTGCACTGGAACACACATGTTCTTATTTAAGGTTAAGAAAAAAGGGGACAAATGCACTGGACTGTATCAAAAACACACCAAAAATGCACTGGAACACGCAAAAAAAGTGCAGAAAATCTGGAGCGCATCCGGACTGCGCTTCTATGGTGTGAGCTGGCCCTCACAAATTCAGAATTTGCTTGCCTAACTGGACTCGATGCCAAGTCCAACACAATTTAATACAGTTCTTTAATCAATAATATATCCTTAAATCGTTAGAATAGCGTATATCAGCCAAAATACAGCACCACATCCCGGTGATAGAAATAGAACAAAAAGAAATAGAGTAATGGGACTTTTAGATGCTGAAACCTCCTAATGGAATAATATATGACACAGTGATGTATAAATACAGTATATCAAAATTTTATTAAGTACATAAAAATGTCTTATATCGTTTAAGACGTGCAACAAAATTATGAAACAGCAAACTCTGTATACATCTGTAAACAGCCCCTACAACAAGGTGAGCAATTCCCTCAATAGTCACAAATATGTGTAATCATTACCCATGATAAACACTCAGGACCAAAGCATGAGAAAAGAGACAGTCTGATATTTTTATACATCACTATGTCATATTTTATTCCATTAGGAGGTTTCAGCATCTAAAAGTCCCATTACTCTATTTCTTTTTGTTCTAATATATCCTTAAATGTATTACCTTAATCATACAGTACAGGACACAGGAACTTTTTTGTTAGACCATTGGAGACTGGAAACCCTTTTCCGGAAACGCCCTTTAAAGTGTCCTTATGACTCTTTAAAGTTCTATTTTTGTATTTTTTTTGTCAGTTTCCTTAGGTGATGAACCTCTTTTACTGTAAGAGAATCATTTTTAAGTTTTATTAAACTTTTCTCATAATTTTTTCTTTCATATGCAGTCTATAAGCCTGCATATGAATGAAACACTTGCCTAGCTCATTGACAAAACACCAGCTGTACTATTAGCACAACTGAAAAAATAAGGATAAAACAGCAACAGCAAAACTTTTTGTAACCTTCTACAATTTAAAAAAAAGATAGATCTGTCATATAAATCCACTAATGGGTCCCCCACACATTCATACCACAGCCTACATAAGTCAGGTTGAAAAAAGACCATGTAGTTCAACCAATAAAAAGGGGGGGGGGGGGGGGCATACCATCCTATACCCACAGTTGATGCAGAGGAAGGCAAAAAACCCCAGCAAAGAATGATCCAATTTGCTCCAGCAAGGGAAAAAATGCCTTCCTGATCCCCCGAGAGCCGAATATTCCCTGGATCAACTTTATCTATAAATGTTAGTATCCAGGTATATTATGTACATTTAGAAAAGAATCCAGCCTTTTGTAAAAGCAATCTACTGACCTGGCCAGAACCAGCTCTTGAGGGCGTTTTTTCCACATTCTGACAGCTCTTAACCACTTTAAAGCCGCGCCATAGCCGAATGACGGCTACAGCACGGCCCAATAACTCTGGGAGGGCGTACTATGACGTCCTCCCAGAATCGCGCCCCCTGGGGCGCACACACGGATCGTTCACTTGTAAACAAACCAGCGTCATGTCCAGTTTCTCTCTCTCCTCTCTGTACCGATCAGTACAGTGTGAGCGGAGAGGGGAGAGATCGGGTGCAGCAGCGCTGTGGGCTGGATTTGTAGTGCCCACAGTGCTGATCTGTGCCCATTGCAGCCTCATCCATCCATGCTCAGCCATCCCTCTGTCATACTCATCCAGCCAGCCATTCATGCTCAGCCATCCCTCTGTCATACTCATCCAGCCAGCCATTCATGCTCAGCCATCCCTCTGTCATACTCATCCAGCCAGCCATTCATGCTCAGCCATCCCTCTGTCATACTCATCCAGCCATCCATACTCAGAAATACTCATCCATCCATCCATGCTCAGCCATCTATACTCAGTAATACTCATCCATCCATCCATGCTTAGCCATCCATACTCAGCAATACTCATCCATCCATCCATGCTCAGCAATCCATACTCAGCAATACTCATCCATCCATGCTCAGCCCTCCATACTCAGCAATACTCATCCATCCATGCTCAGCCCTCCATACTCAGCAATACTCATCCATCCATCCACCCCTGTCCATACTCAGCCATACCCAGTCGTACCATGCTTAGCCATCCCAATCCACGACTCATCCATGCCCATTCATGCTCATCCATGCCACTACAGTGCCTCACAAAAGGGTAGTCAAATTAGATTTGACATTTATGCCCCTAGAACACCCGATGATGCTCCCTGCATGTTGGGCCTCAGTATGTGGCCAGGCTGTGGAAAAGTCTCCCACATGTGGTATTGACATACTCAGGAGGAGTAGGAGAATCTATTTTGGGGTGTAATTTTTGGTATGTACATGCTATGTGTTAGAAATATTGTATAAATGAACAACTTTGTGTAAAAAAAAAAAAATGCGTTTTTCATTTTCTTTCCACATTTTCCAAAAATGACATGTTCAAAAGACACATTATGCCTCATAGATTATACGTCGGGGTGTTTCCTTTCCAAAATGGAGTCATTTTTGGGGCATTTCCATTGTCCTGGTGCCCCAGGGCCTTGAAACGTGTAAGAGGTAGTCAAGAAATTATATGTGTAATTTATGCTTCTAGAACGCCTGATGGTGCTCCCTCAATGTTGGGCCTCTGTATGTGGCCAAAGTAAAGTAAAAGTCTCACACATGTGGTATCGCTATACTCAGGAGGAGTAGCAGAATGTGTTTTGGGGTGTAATTTGTGGTATGCATATGCTGTGTGTGAGAAATAACCTGCTAATATGACAATTTTGTGAAAAAAAAATCTTGATTTTGCAAAAAACTCACCACGCCTCTTACTAAAGAGGCAATGAGATAGGCTGTCAGTACTTCAGGTGTGATCAATTTTCAGAGATTGGCACCATAACTTTCACAAAGACCAAAATAATATACACCAATTTGGGTTATTTTTACCAAAGATATGTAGCAGTATAAATTTTGGCCAAAATTTATAAAGAAAAATGGCTAATTTACATAGTTACATACTAGATGAGGTTGAAAAAAGACACAAGTCCATCAAGTCCAACCTATGTGTGTTATTATATGTCAGTATTACATTGTATAGCCCTGTATGTTGCGGTCATTCAGGTGCTTATCTAATAGTTTCTTGAAACTATCAATGCCCCCCGCTGAGACCACCGCCTGTGAAAGGGAATTCCACATCCTTGCCGCTCTTACAGTAAAGAACCCTCTACGTAGTTTAAGGTTAAACCTCTTTTCTTCTAACTTTAATGAGTGGCCACAAGTCTTGTTAAACTCTCTTCTGCGAAAAAGTTTTATTCCTATTGTGGGGTCACCACTACGGTATTTGTATATTGAAATCATATCCCCTCTCAAGCGTCTCTTCTCCAAAATTTTATAGCAGAAACGAAGAAAAATGCATTTTTTTAAAGAATCTTCAGTCTTTTTTCTTTTATAGCGCAAAAAATAAAAAACCCAGTGGTGATTAAATACCACCAAAAGAAAGCTCTATTTGTGTGAAAAAAAGGTCAAAAATTTCATATGGGTAAAGTGTTGCATGACTGAGTAATTGTCATTCAAAATGTGAGAGCAAAGAAAGCTGAAAATTGGCCTGGGTGATAAGGGGGTTTAAGTGCCCAGTGGGTAAGTGGTTAAAGAAGAAAAGATACCTTTCATTATTTGGAGCTACCTGGCTGTAATAAACCTTCCCTAATAGTTGGCAATTTTTCTATAAACTGTATGTATCCGTCTCAAAGTTTTTTGGGTTTTTTTGTTCCTACAACCCCAATTCCAAAAAACTTGTGGACGTTGTGTAAAATCTACATAAAAGCAGAATGCAATGATTTGCAAATCTCATGAACCCATATTTTATTCACAATTTGGAACTGAGTTTGTGCATCTCTTCTGGGTCACAGGAGTGCACTTGCTCTTGCATCCTGTGACCCAGAATCAGCCAACAGCTGGATAAAGCCCACTGTTGGCTGATGTCACAGAACTGGTCCAGGCTCTGGAAGAATCCCAACAATAATGTCAGGATCAACCCAGATGCCTGTCCGGCAGCTGCCTCAGCCTATTAGCATACTGTTGAGATCCTGAGCCAGACGCTCCTGCCCCCTATACAGCCCTATGCTCCGGTGATCAATGGTGGGGCAAAGCCGAGAGCGATGGCTGACAGTGATCATGTGATTGCTTAGTCTTGGAACTGGCAGGTATTACTTCCCCAACACTATATCCATGTGAAATATGTGTATCTCTTTTGTTGCAGCAGCCAATTATGCATACAATGTACAATACATCAATAATTAATGTGGTTGTAAGATTCCATACAAATGTTTAGTCCTTTTTTTTCAACACAATTTCAATTGCTTCCTTATCATATAATCCATGCTTTTAGATCTAAATGCTAAAAGTCCTCATTATCAAGACAGCATCTAGGTTAGGATATAACTATAGGTGCTGATGTAATTCTCAAGTGAAATCCACATACAGTATGTAAATACAGCTTGCTGGTGGTCCTCCACCAGCTCATCTCTCCTTTTTTTAAAAACCATCCAAAGCTTTGCTGGAGGGTGGATAATTGGAGTGCATTCAAATATAAACCACCATGCAATGCTTTTGCATATATCATGCATCATATACTGCGTAGACGGCATATGAAGGCTATAACCATGATAGTTCAGCTACTTTAATCAGCGGTTCATTAGCACTGAAGACTTAAAACAGACTCTTTGATGAATGCGCAGTGTAAACATGCTCCTCTCAAACCATGCTTTAATGGAAACCCACAAATGGTTTCCATGCTGTAATTACAGTAGCCAAACAAACTAATACTCCAATCAATTCCTTAGAATTTCCAGCCACCCCATGTACTTATCTGGAGATGATGTAGATGAGACCATACTTCATATTATTATATATTCCATGTCTCATTAGCCAGCTGCATAAGGAATGTTGCATCATACTCCCATCTCCTTCTGGCGTGGGCTGACCCAGCAGCCGCACTGCATTAGCGCATTTCATATACACCTGTGCTCATTGTTAGGATGCCTACTCTGACTCTGCATGTGTCCAAACAGTTACTAATTAACACCTGCACTGGGGGCATCACAAGATCTACGTATTGCTACCACAGTTGTTTATTTGTTATAGCTTCACTTTTAACCCTTTTGAGAGTTTTTTATGATGTGATTCATAATTTACTGCCAGCCTCAGCTGTATAGCTACTCTATATATCTCTCCTATTGTTTACATTATAACATTTGGGATAATTATCACCTATTTCATTGATAGGAAAACATATACATTGTTTCCATTTCTCATCACTCAACCTCCTTGTCTTAGAACTGCTACCTAGCCCTGGGGTCTGCAGTTCTTGATTCGGCCTGGCTTATCTTAACAGCTTGGTTTTCACACTTCATGTGCACCCTGTTTTGCAAAGTTGGTCTCTTTGTCACCTGTTGCAGCTTTCTGTACCCCTCTGGGACAATATTAGGTGCTCTTGCCTAAGCAGAGCTCTCCCTTTCAAATCTTGGGCATCACCCCAGTATAAGATTTCTTTATGAAAATAGGGCCTTATCAATGGCACCGGAGTCATGGATTGATATTTGGACAACTACTAAGTCTTCAGTCCTAAACATTGTAACCTTTGAAATTAATTGCAAAGTCCTAACCCGGTGGTACTTGGTTCTGGTACTTGGTTCAAAAATTGTTCTCACATACTTGTTTCCATGGATGTGGAGCTATGGGCTCATACATATTTGGTGGCATTGTCCTACTGTGCATAAGTTCTGGGCGGAAATATTTTCTATCATCTCTACACTATTTTCAGTTAATATCTCTCCTGAACCCCTTATGGCACTATTCAACACCCAACCCCCTGATGTAACAGCCAAGCAGTTCAAATTGTTACTACAGGTAACTACTGCAGTCAAGCAAACTTTAGCGAAGGCCTGTAAAACCCTTTCTCTACACGTTGTATACACCAAAAACAGAGCCACGCTGAAATTGAAGAGCCAGGCCCTCTCGTACACATCAGTGCCTAACCTCACAAATGCGCTTGTGGACAGCCTTCCCAGAAGAGTCAAAGCTGTTATAAGCTGCAAAGGGTGTGCCAACTCAATATTGAACCCTACGGACTAAGACTGGGATGCCATTAAAGTTCATGTGTGTGTATAGGCAGACGTCCCAATACTTTCAGTGATATAGTGTATATTTACCTAGAAAAATGGTGACGTGTTCAATACTCATTTTACCCGCTGTGTGTGTGTGTGTATATATAAATACAAAAAAATGGCCGCTCTATCATTTCCGGTTTCACGTCTTATAAACCAGGTCTGTACAACCAATCTGGTTCCCCAGATGAAGACACGTGACATGTCGTAACGCGTAAGGAGTGGCTGGAATCAGACACACACTAGAAGTGACGTGAGAAGGCGCTGAGAACGCCGCTGTTTTTACCTTTTGATTTCTTTTATATTTTTTTATGTAAGAGTCCACCTATTTGGTACCTGAATAAATATCAACTTAGTTTCTTAAACATACTACACCATTGGAGGCATTCTTTCTTTTCTCCCCCCCCCCCCCCCGTTTTTGCTGTGGTGTTGTACCGGAGCATATTAGGACGGCTCAGTGGAGAATCTATATAGCTGGAGAAGTACCCATGGTTCCACCGGCAGTGTATGTAAACACAATAAGGCCCCAATAGGATACTGTGAAGAGTCCAACTTGCCTATTGTCTTATTGAAGCCACTTACTTCATTTTCATAAGGTGAGACTTCTGTGAAACTAGTGTTTGAAGAGGGAACTCGTGGAGTCATTTTATGGACAATTTACCACTTTACATCTGCCCATTATATATCTATGTACTGTGTACACTTTCTCCTTAATTTGGAGTCTCCCCTGACACTTTATACTTTTTTTAGGACGCTATATAATGGTTTTCCTTTAATTCACACATTTATTTTTTAAGGATTTTTGGACATCATTTGGACATTTTGTGCACATTTTTATTCTTTTCCTTTTCATTGTTTGCACTTTTTTGTGGAGATACCAGGATTTGGCACTTTAATATTTTTGCATAATATTTTTGCACTGTATTTATCCCTTAGTGAATCTTCTTTTATGTTTAGAGTGATTTTTATTACTGAACAAGATCACTTTATATTTGCACTTGGTTTATTTTGTATATTGTGAACACTACAAGGATTTGCTGCTGGTTTTATTTATTATCACTCTACTTCTGTAGATAGGTATATTCCATAGGTACTCCAAGTAGCGCGAGGGACACTTCTGCATATACACATATATACAGTGCCTTGCAAAAGTATTCACCCCTTGGTATTTTTCGTGTTTTGTTGCTTCACAACCTGGAATTAACATGGATTGTTTGAGGAGTTGCATCATTTAATTTACAGAACATGCCCACAACTTGATGTTTTTTTTTTTATTGTGAAGCAAACAACAAATAGGACAAAATAACAGAAAAAGTCAATGTGCATAACTATTCACCCCCCCCTAAAGTCAATACTTTGTAGAGCCACCTTTTGTGGCTATCACAGCTCCAAGTCGCTTTGGATAAGTCTCTATGAGTTGGCCACATCTTACCACTGGGATTTTTGCCCATTCCATCTTGCAAAACTGCTCCAGTTCCTTTAAGTTGGATGGTTTGCGCTTATGAACAGCAATCTTTAAGTCTGACCACAGATTTTCTATTGGATTGAGGTCTGGGCTTTGATTAGGCCATTCCAACACATTTACATGTTTCCCCTTAAACCAGTCAAGTGTTGCTTTAGCAGTGTATTTGGGGTCATTGTCCTGCTGGAATGTGAACCTCCGTCCTAGCCTCAAATCAAACACAGAGTGATACAGGTTTTGCTCAAGAATATCCCTGTATTTAGCACCATCCATCTTTCCCTCAACTCTGACCAGTTTCCCAGTCCCAACTGCTGAAAAACATCCTCACAGCATGATGCTGCCACCACCATGTTACACGGTGGGACTGGTATTCTTTGGGTGATGTGATGTGTTGGGTTTGCGCCAGACATAGCGTTTTCTTTGATGGCCAAAAAGTTACATTTTAGTGTCATCAGACCAGAGCACCTCCCTCCTAACATTTTGGAAGTCTCCAACATGCCTTTTCGCAAACTCAAAACGTGCCATTTTGTTTTTTGCTGTAAGTAATGGCTTTCTTCTGGCCACTCTGCCATAAAGCCCAACTCTATGGAGCGCACGGATTATTGTCATCCTATGTACAGATACTCCAGTCTCTGCTGTGGAACTCTGCAGCTCCTCCAGGGTTACCTTAGGTCTCTGTGCTGCCTCTCTGATTAATGCCCTCCTTGCCTGATCCGTCAGTTTTGGTGTGCAGGCATCTCTTGGCAGGTTTGCTGTTGTGCCATGTTCTTTCCATTTGGTTATGATAGATTTGATGGTGCTCCTAGGGATCATCAAAGATTTGGATATTTTTTGTAACCTAACCCTGACTTGTACTTCTCAACAACATTGTCCCTTACTTGTTTGGAGAGTTCCTTGGTCTTCATGGCAGTGTTTGGTTAGTGGTGCCTCTTGCTTAGGTGTTGCAGCCCATGGGGCCTTTCAAAAAGGTGTGTATATGTAATGACAGATCACGTGGCACTTAGATTGCACACAGGTGGACATAGTTTCACTAATTATGTGACTTCTGAAGGTAATTGGTTGCACCAGAGCTTTTTATGGGCTTCATAACAAAGGGGGTGAATACATACGCACATGCCAATTCTCAGTTTTTTATTTCTGAAAAATAGTTTTATGTATATATTTTTCTAATTTCACTTCACCAACTTAGACTATTGTGTTCTGATCCATCGCATATAATATAGATTTAAAAAAATTGAAGTAAAGGCTGTAATGTAACAAAATAGGTAAAAAGCCAGGGGGGGGGGTGAATACTTCTGCAAGGCACTGTACATACACAGTGTGTATACATACACATGCAGTCTTTTATAACACCACTTTAGCTCACAGCTTCTGTAGTGTTACCATTGGTGTCTTTGTTTCATAGGTCTCAAAGAAATGCTAGTGCTACTTTTATCAGTTATATGAGTAATATATGGAGGTATCACTGAATGGATGCTCTCTGTCAGTGAATCTATGGGAGGTGTATCTGTTAGGTGTGCCTGTAGATTTGAAGGCAATTAGCATCTACTTTGCTTTTCATATTGCTATTGTGCAAGAGAGCTGCAGGTGTTTTTAATAATCTCACAAAATGAGTTTGCTGTATGCTGCATGTTGTATTTTTTCAGCTCGGCAAAATAAAATCAGTGATGAACACAGCATTATATGTTTTAATTATGTCAAGGCAGAGTATAGACAAAGCAATTACGTTATCCATATACACCAAGAATCCATTTTAATAATCAAAGTTTAGTCTGGGATAATGACTGGATGATATACACTCGCTGGGTTATCTTCCTCGGTATCCATCTCATCAAAATCTAAAGAGCTTGGCAATTAGGATGAAAAACCCTTTATATGATTAAGCTGGGCACATTGATTTAGGTCTTTTGAGTGCATGCTTGTTTTATTCACAGTGGAAAAAGCAACTTTGATTCCAGCTAATTAAGTTTGTTGCCATTTTTTTTTGTAGATGCCCTGCTATTCAGAGAGACACTGTTGGTATTTATATAACAATTTTTTCTCTTTTTTTTTTTTTTTATTTCATCTAGTTAAAGCATAAATAATTTAAGAAGCCTGCTTGGCTCAATCATAGCAGCTGAAGCAGGCCGAAAAAGAAGCCTATTTGATAAAAAGTTCACAGTAGGCTTTTTCTTTTGAGAACCAGAAAGTCGAAACCAAGATCAATAAACTTGAGATAACAACAGTATAAGGAAAAAATATACTTAAAGCACAGGGTTTAACTGGAACTAAGCCAGCTTGGTCATCGTGCCTTTGAAATGTTTCATTATTTTCTGTCTCAATGTACAGATGACATAAGCTCATGTGAAGATGATGACAGCAGACATGGAAAGTTTCTAGAGAAGAAACATGTGGCAGGTAAAAGCCATCTCTGGATAAAAGCAACAAGCGCAACACCCCCAGGAATATATAAAACAAATGAGCAGCTATTTACGAAATGCAGTCTATGCAGAGTAAACAGAGGTATATACACATTAACGAGTAGGGAGTGAAGACAATATGCAAGATCCATTGTCATGGCGTGACTATCACCTGACCTTTGCTGATTTAGATTGTGCTGTTCTTAATAGGCATAGCTCAGCGATTACAGTGTAACACGCAGATGGTTCTAATTTACTGCTGCTCTTTTCTAAATCGATGGCAAATTCAGTAAAAACTAGTAAAATATGCTAGATGAAAAGTCTGTACTTCAAAATGACTTTGTTTACGAAGGATGGTTCCATATTTTATGCAAGTCCATTTGTGATGGATTCTTTGAGAAGTGTAGTGTATTCCGTTTACCTAAGAGCAGATGTTTAAATGACTGTTTATCTAACTAGACAACCTAAAAACCCGTTAAGTACCGTATTTATCGGCGTATAACATGCATCAGGCGTAAAACACGCACCTTAATTTTCAGAAGCAAGTTTCTAAACTTAAATTTTAAATAAAGAACTTTAAAGCAAAATAATGATCAGTACCCATCAATGCAGCCTTATCAGTGCCCATCAATGCAGCTTTATCAGTGCCCATCAATGCAGCCTTCTCAGTGCTCATCAATGCAGCCTTATCAGTGCCCATCTACAGCCTCACTAGTGCCCATCATTGCAGCCTCATCAGTGCCCATCCACAGCCGCACCTTTGCGCATCAATTTAGCCTGTTCAGTGCCCATCTGCAGCCTCACCATTGTCCATTAATGCAGCCTGCTCAGTGCCCATCTGCAGCCTCACCATTGCCCATTATTGCAGCCTGCTCAGTGCTCATCTGCAGCCTCACTATTGCCCATTAATGCAGATTGCTGAGTGCCCATTTGCAGCCCCACCTTTGCCCATTAATGCAGCCTGCTCAGTCCCAATCTGCAGCCTGCTTAGTGCCCATCTGCAGCCTCATCATCGCCCATTAATGCAGGCCTGCTCAGTGCCCATCTGCAGCCTCACCATTGCCCATGAATGCAGGCCTGCTCAGTGCCCATCTGCAGCCTCACCATTGCCCATTCATGCAGCCTGCTCAATGTCCATCTTCAACCTCACCATTATCCTTTAATGCAGCCTGCTCAGTGCCCATCTGCAACCTCACCATTGCCCATTAATGCAGCCTGCTCAGTGGCCATCTGCAGCCTCTCAATTGCCCATTAATGCAGTCTGCTCAATGCCCATCTATGCAGCCTGCTCAGTGCCCATCTGCAGCTTCGCTTTTGCCAATCAATGCAGCCTCACCAGTGCTGGATTACACAGAGCCAGGATCTCCTGTGTTTGACGCTCGCTGTCATTCACAGTCCCGCCTCCTGGCCCATCTCCAATGACTGACAGGACACCGGTCCAATGCCAGGACATGTGCTGTCTATGCTAGGAGCCATGCCAGGAGGTGGGACTGTGAGTGACTGCGAGTGCCGAGTACACAGGAGATCTTGGCACTGTGTAATCCGGCAGCGCTCGCCCCCTCCTTCCCCTCCGAGGCAGCCAGGCATCGGCGTATATAACATGCACCCATAATTTGCCCCCTATTTTCAGGGGGAAAAATACGGTAACTGATACTTTTACAGTTTGATTGCGATCACGCAGAATCTTATAAAAAGATTGAAACTGATGTTTTATTCATAAAAATAAAAAACTAAGTATAAATACATTACATAGTGTTTAGCAATACATATGTACATGCCTCAACTCTAAGGTTGTTTAAGGGAAGGTGGCCTTCCCTAATGGATGTAGGGTATGTTTCCGCACATGCTGTTGTAAGTGTCAATTGTCAATTGCTGTGTATGACCAAAAAAATTAAATAAAGATTTTTTTTAAAAAAAAGGCAAAAAACATTGAAAACTAAAATTTTGCATTCAATATACCACCAGTTATATCTTCATATAAGTGCCCTACATTCCCCACTATTCGGTCATGTTTGTACATCTCCAATTTCCCAGACAGAGATTCATGGTGTCGCTAAACCCACATCAAACTATCAATAAATGCTGTATTACACGCTGTTCATACTCACTCAGTTGCTATATTTGTTTTCTGTATTCTGCAAGAAACCTGGCTGGTCCTGCTGCTCTTTATCTCCACCTTCTGTTTATGTCCCCAATTCAGCTAGGGATTTTGCAGTTGTGGTGGCAACTCTGCACATGCTCAGTTTTCAGTGAGTTTCTATGCTGAGCATTTCCTCCCTATCGCATGAGCAGCCCATGTGACTATAGAGTCACACATGTTGGCATATACAAAATGGTAAATGACAGCCCACTCCCTCCATTCTCCAACATGCCCACTAACCAGCTAAACTTAATGGGGGCGGGATATTACATTTTGATTGATGAAGGCTTCACCTCCCTCTTATTCTAAGACACAGGCTGGAGGGGCATGTCACAGGCTGTGACTGGCAGAAATCAGCCCACACTATGTTATTGCTAAAAAGTAATAAAGATTTGATTTCAAATATATATGTCTATGACAATTTAAAACAGTTTATTGATATTATTTATTTATTTTTACTCCGTATTCCAAAGGCCTGTTTTTTTTGGGTTTAACATGTGACCAGCAGCACAGGAGTAGAAGCTCCTCCTGCTTAAATTTCCCTGTGGCTGGCTGGGAAAGATCTGGGTCATGTGACAGCTGTGTATCAATTAGGAAAAAGGATACTGATTTTTTTTTTTGTTAATTAAAATAATTACAGTGCCATCATCCACATACAGAAATAGAAGGGACAATGTAAATTAAACAGTGTGTGTTAGTATCACTTCAACTGTTTGACGATGAGGCTTATAACATAGTAGGACAGTGTCCGTTTCACAAACGTCTGCTTCCTCTGAAGATATAGTGAAAGTATTTATAATAATCATATTAAATCATACTAATATTCTTAAACAATGTACATATGAATGACATCACATTTTTAACAACTTAGATAAGTCAAATGTCTGGAGTGCTGGAGCCATTGGCTTAAAGAGGCCCCAGAGGAAAGGTCATGGGAGATTAAGTATGGGGCAATCCAGATCATAAGAGAAATGTATCAAGATCAAAAAAGTCATGATTATTCAATGAAAGGCTACATTCATAGTATAAAACATACTTTTTTATCATTATCTAATAATTGCTGGAACTGTTCAAAGGGACACCCTCACTGATGAAGAAAAGGATCTTAGAAAGTAAAAAATATCTATTGTGAGTCTCTGATTTCAGTATGAATTTTCATGATAAGCCTTTGCATGTTGAGGTTTAATAAATCCATTTTCTAAATACTACCTAATGAGTACTGGAATCACAAAAATCGCAAACTTCACACATCTGTTAGGACTGTAGATCCCAGCCAAAGAGTCAAAAACAACAAGAATCTTAAAAGAATTATTGAATAGTATAAACAATGGCGTGAAAAAATAAGTAAACCCCTTGGAATCAACTGGTTTTCTGCAGTAATTCGCCATAAAATGGGATTTGATCTTCATCTTCAGTTAGATCCATATATATTTGGACACAGGCACAATGTTCATACTTTTGGCTCTGTATGCTGCCAGAATAAAATTAAAACGAAACAATCCAAATTAATTTGAAGTGCAGGCTTTCAGCTTTAATTCCAGGGGTTGAACATAAATATCAAGTACACATTTTAGGAACTGCAACCATTTTTGTACACAGTCCCCCCATTTTCAGGGGCTCAAATGTAATTGGACAAATGAATATAATCATAAATAAAATGTTCATTTTTAATATTTTATTGAGAATCCTTTACTGGCAATGACTGCCTGAAGTCTGGAACCCATGGACATTACAAAAGACTGGGTTTCCTCCTTTCTGATGCTTTGCCAGGCTCTAACTGCAGCTATCTTCAGTTGTTCTTTGTTTGTGGGTCTTTCTGCCTTTAGTTTTGCCTTCAGCTAGTGAAATGCATGCTCAGTTGGGTTGAGGTCAGTTGATTGACTCGGCCATTGCAGAATATTCCACTTCCTTTCCTTCAAAAGCTCCTGGGTTGCTTTTGCAGTGTGTTTTGGATCATTGTCCATCTGTACTGTGAGGCGCTGTCCAATCAACTTTGCTGCATTTGGCTGAATCTGGGCTGACAGTACATCTCTAAACACTGCAAAATTAATTTGGCTGCTTCTGTCTTTTGTCACATCATCAATAAACACCAATGACCCAGTGCCACTGGAAGCCATGCATGCCCATGTCATCACACTGCTTCCACCATGTTTTACAGATGACGTTGTGTGCTTTGGATCATGAGCTTTTCCAAGCCTTCTCTACACTTTTTTCTTCCTGTCATTCTGGTACAGATTAATCTTAGTTTCATCCATCCAAAGAATGCTTTTCCAGAACTGGTCTGGCTTTTTTTAGATGTTTTTTGGCAAAGTCTAATCTGGCTTTTCTATTCTTCAGGCTTATGAATGGTTTGCACCTTGTGGTGAACCCTCTGTATTTGCTCTTGTGAAGTCCTTCTCTTGATTGTAGACTTTGACAATGATACGCCCACCTCCCGGAGAGTGTCCTTCACCTGTCTGGATGCTGTGAATCTTTACCATAGAGAGGATCCTGCAAACATCCACCACTGTTGTCTTCCGTGGACATCCAGGCCTTTTTATGTTGCTGAGTTCTTCTTTCCTCAGAATGTACCAAACTGTTTTGGCTACTCCTAATGTTGCTGCTTTCTCTCTGATGGAATTGTTCACTTTTTGAAGCCTTACGATTTCACTTGCATGGACAGCTCTTTTGAACGCATGATGTAGGTTCACAGCAATTGATTCCAAATGCAAATACCACACTTAGAATAAACTCCAGACCTTTTACCCGCTTAATCGATGAAGAAAGGACGAAGGAGTAGCCCACATCTGGCCATGAAGCCACTTTGAATTCAAATGTCAAATTACTTTTGGTCCCTTGAAAAAGGGGGATTTCTATTCTTAGGAGCTGTAATTCCTAAACCCTTCATCCAATTTGGATATACATACAGTCAGGTCCATAAATATTGGGACATTGAAACAATTCTAATCTTTTTGGCTCTATACACCACCACAATGGATTTGAAATGAAACGAACAAGACTTTCAGCTTTAATTAGATGGTATTTACATCCAAATCAGGTGAACGGTGTAGGAAATACAACAGTTTGTTTATGTGCCTCCCACTTTTTAAAGGACCAAAAGTAATGGGACAGATTAACAATCATCCATCAAACTTTCACTTTTTAATACTTGGTAGCAAATACTTTGCAGTCAATTACAGCCTGAAGTCTGGAACGCATAGACATCACCAAACGCTGGGTTTCAACCCTAGTGATGCTCTATCAGGCCTCTACTGTAACTGTCTTCATTTCCTGCTTGTTCTTGGGGCATTTTCCCTTCAGTTTTGTCTTCAGCAAGTGAAATGCATGCTCAATCGGATTCAGGTAAATCTGATTGACTTGGCCATTGCATAACATTCCACTTCTTTCCCTTAAAAAACTCTTTGGTTGCTTTCACAGTATGCTTCGGGTCATTGTCCATCTGCACTGTGAGGCGCCGTCCAATGAGTTCTGAAGCATTTTGCTGAATATGAGCAGATAATATTGCCCGAAACACTTCAGAAGTCATCCTGCTGCTTTTGTCAGCAGTCACATCATCAATAAATACAAGAGAACCAGTTCCATTGGCAGCCATACATGCCCACGTCATGACACTACCACCACCATGCTTCACTGATGAGGTGGTATGCTTTGGATCATGAGCAGTTCCTTTCCTTCTCCATACTCTTCTTATCCCATCACTCTGGTACAAGTTGATCTTGGTCTCATCTGTCCATAGGATGTTGTTTCAGAACTGTGAAGGCTTTTTTAGATGTTGTTTGGCAAACTCTAATCTGGCCTTTCTGTTTTTTGAGGCTCACCAATGGTTTACATCTTGTGGTGAACCCTCTGTATTCACTCTGATGAAGTCTTCTCTTGATTGTTGACTTTGACACACATACACCTACTTCCTGGAGAGTGTTCTTGATCTGGCCAACTGTTGTGAAGGGTGTTTTCTTCACCAGGGAAAGAATTCTACGGTTATCCACCACAGTTGTTTTCCGTGGTCTTCCGGGTCTTTTGGTGTTGCTGAGCTTACTGTTGAGTTCTTTCTTTTTAAGGATGTTCCAAACAGTTGATTTGGCCTCACCTAATGTTTTTGCTATCTCTCTGATTGGTTTGTTTTGTTTTTTCAGCCTAATGATGGCTTGCTAGTGACAGCTCTTTGGAGCTCATATTGAGAGTTGATAGCAACATATTCCAAATGCAAATAGCACACTTGAAATTAACTCTGGACCTTTTATCTGCTCCTTGTAAATGGGATAATGAGGGAATAACACACGCCTGTCCATGGAACAACTGAGCAGCCAATTGTCCCATTACTTTTGGTCCCCTAAAAAGTGGGAGGCACATATACAAACTGTTGTAATTCCTACACCGTTCACCTGATTTGGATGTAAATACCCTCAAATTAAAGCTGAAAGTCTGCAGTTAAAGCACATCTTGTTTGTTTCAGTTCAAATCCATTGTGGTGGTGTATAGAGCCAAAAAGATTAGAATTGTGTCAATATCCCAATATTTATGGACCTGACTGTACCTTTAAATTATGCGGTTGGCCGCAAAGCCGCGCCCCCCCAGCTGGTAGGGCGCAAAGCCACGGCCTAAATTACAGCAACCACTCACCTCCCAGACCCAACCCTAGATGCCCCCCCAGTAACAACCCGAAGGTGGAAAAAAGGGCAACCATGTCCCTAGGCCGGAATCTGGGCCTCACCCGGGATAGGGGGTGGAGGAGGGAGGGCGTGGAGGAGAACCCCAGAGGGACCGACCACTGCCCCACACCACTCCGGGGAAGGAGAGGGGACCCCTTACTTCTCCAGCGAAAAGCGCGGTTAACGCTCCAAGACAGATCCTCCTCAACACCAAAGTGGGGGGCTGTCGGCCATGAGGAACGCTGCGACACAGGCCGAGACCCGGTCGTATGCGACCTTACGAGACTTTTAACTCGCAGGGTCAGCCCCTGTCCAGTGGGGCTAGGTCCCGGCCGACCTAGTGCGTAGCTGTGATCTGCGTGCGCTTGCTGGCCAGACTGGGGTGACCACTGGATCAAGCGTCCAGCCCGTCACCCAGCCCGGCAGTTGATTGTAGCTCTCTCCGGAAAAAATCCAGGAAAAAGAGAAAATAACAAACAACAAAAAAATTCCCAGGACTATAGATCCCAGCAGGGAACTAGGTCCTTACTCCTGACTAGGCATAAAAAAACAAAACCTAAAGCAGGGAGGGGTTATATACTGACGGAGGACAACCCATGGGCGTAGCCAGGGGTTGTTTTTTTGTTCTGCCTAGTCCAGCGGAGATGATATAACCCTACCATTCTGAATAAAGAAGACGGTGTCTGTCAATGAATGAATGAGAACATTAAATTGTGCCTGTGTCCAAATATATATGGACCTAACTGTAAGTCTCAACAATAGAAAAACACAGGTTGATTTACTAATGGCAAATATACTGTGTACTGCAAGTGCAGTTGCTCTAGATCCGAGGGGAAGCTCTGCTAATTTCTATCATCCAATCACGTGCAAGAAAAAATGCTTTTTTTTTTTCTTTGCATGTGATTGAGTATTCTTTACAAAGTGAAGGTTTACCTCATTTACTAAGCTCTGGAGGAAGTGCAGTTACAGTGCACAGTATATTTGCCTTTAGTAAATCAGCCCCCATGTTTTTAAGCTGATAACGCAAATAATTCTAATTTCCTGTGTCTTTATTGAACACCCCCATTAAATATTCAAAGTGCTGGAAAATGTAATTGAACACTTTCCATTAATAGCTGGTCGAACCTCCTTTGGCAGCAAAATTGGGACAGGGCAACAAAAAGCTGGCAAGTAAGTAAGTGGTACTAACAAGGAGGAGCTGGAAGAACATTTTGCAAATAGTTAGGCTAATTGACAACAGGTCAGTAACATGATTGGATATAAAAAGGGCATCGTAGAAAGTCAGACGTGAAGATGGGCAGAGTTTTACCAAACTGTGAAAAGCTACATCTAAAAATCACAATCAATAATGTTCCCCAACATAAAATTTCAAAGACTTTATATACCGATGTGCTCATAATTTTACATACTCAGAATTCATGTTTTCTTGGTCATTTTTCAGAGAATATAAATGATAACACAAAACATTTTCTTTCACTCATGGTTAGAGTTTGGCTGAAGCCATTTATTATCAATCAACTGGGTTTACTCTTTTTAAATCATCACAACAGAAATCCAGATAAACATATATCAAGGGCGCTCAGAATGTCAGGACCAGGCGGATAGTGTCTATGTTGGGCGGATTATGTGATCTTCAAACACTTAGGGCTGCACTCGAGGAGAGGAGCAATCGCTAATAGAAAACAGATAAAAGAAAAAAAGGCGCCTCTAAGTGCAGAAATAAAAACTTTTAATATCCCCAAGAAGGATTAAAAACACTTACAGGATAAAGAATAGGAAGAAACCTATCATGGATATATGAAGCAGGTGATCCAGCATCAGGAAGTCCCAGTGTATCACAATTCTCTAGGGATAATGATATGCAGCAGCAGCAGCTCCCAAGATAACCAGCAGGTGAACACCTCAGGCTCTGGGAACACTGGTTATGCAATCGCGCCATCTGAGTCAGCGTGGAGCATAGATCCCGGAAATGACATCACCGGGAGGGGACGACAACCAGCATGGACTGCAAACAGGAAGAATGTCATCAAAATGGGACGCGTTTCAGAACTACTGATTGGTTCCCAATGACAACAGGTAAGTAGAAGGTGAGCTTCTTATGGTCTATGGGCAGAGCTGTGGGTGGGGCTATGGGTGGTGGTAAGGGGAAAAAAACACAATGCTGCAGTAATCCAGGAAGTGGTGTAATCCATGGGCACAGAGCTACACAGTAAACATAAAGACAAAAAGACATCGCGGGATGCAGCCTGCACACAAGAAAACGGCAAGACGAATGCAGCTGGACATTTACAAAGATATATATCGGGAAAGGGACCTAAGATCATGGAAAATTAAAAGGAAAAAAGCGGTCAGCCCATACATAAATCCTCAGTAGCAAATGCCACTAGGGGGAAGGTGGTGGATAATTCCAAACAGATTCCATATATAATGCTAAGATATTAAAATATATTAGAACCTGTTAAAATATGTGGTTTATGTAGATGTCATATAAAATTGATCTCTCTCTCTCTCTCTCTCTCTCTCTCTCTCTCTCTCTCTCTCTCTCTCTCTCTCTCTCTCTCTCTCTCTCTCTCTCTCTCTCTCTCTCTCTCTCTCTCTCTCTCTCTTTATATATATATACATATAGATAGATAGATATAGATGTATTAAAAAATACATATATATAAAAAATGTATAAATAGTTGATTTATATATGAAAAAATTAAATGCATGCCCACATAGGAGACATCCACAGACGCATAGATGCACAAACGGAAAAAAGGAAAAGAAGGGGAGCATAAATATATGCAGTGCAATGCACTGCGTACGCATAGAAAAAAAAACGGAGGGGGAGTGCGCACACAACCGTCAGTTAGATGAATCACCATGCGCTCATGCATACACACACACTCACCCACGCATATGTACACATCCCATAGGAAAAGCAGAATCTGATTTTCAATAGGTGACATACCTAAGGGGAATATGGGCACTTGTATAATGAGCAAACATGAAAACGAGGATGGGATAGTGAATAACATTCTAAAGAATGGCACTGATTTCAAAATCCTCATTTAACCCTCCAGGGGCCAAAACATTCAAAGTGAGAATCCAATACATCTCTCTATGGCAAAGCTTTCGAAAACGCTCAGCTGGGGGGAGGTCTCTAGGCATCGCCTCAATAACCCAAAATATAAAATACTACATTCATCTTGCCATCAATTTTTACCAAATTTCCTGTACCTTTGTAGCTCACACATCCCCAAATCATCAGTGATCCACCTCCCTGTTTCACAGTAGGAATGGTGTACTTTTCATAATAGGCCTTGTTGACTCCTCTCCAAATGAAACGTTTATGGTGGTGGCCAAAAAGCTCAATTTTGGTCTCATCACTCCAAATGACTTTGTGCCAAAAGGTTTGAGGCTTGTCTCTGTGCTGATTAGGGTATTGTAAGCGGGATACTTTGTGGTATTTGCGTAGTAATGACTTTCTTCTGGCGACTCGACCATGCAGTCCATCTTTCTTTAAGTGACTCTTTATTGTGCATCTTGAAACAGCCACGCCAAATGTTTTCAGAGAGTCCTGTATTTCACCTGAAGTTATTTGTGGGTTTTTCTTTGCATCCCAAACAATTTTCCTGGCAGTTGTGGCTGAAATTTTTGTTGGTCTATCTGACCGTGGTTTGGTTTTAACAGAACCCCTCATTTTCCACTTCTTGATTAGAGTTTGAACACTGCTGATTGGCATTTTCAATTCCTTGGATATCTCTTTATATCCCTTTCCTGTTTTATACAGTTCAACTACCTTCTCCCGCGGATCCTTTGACAATTCTTTTGCTTTAAAAGAGAGAGAATCTGCTGCGTTTAAATAAGAAAAAACTTAGAAGCAGCTAACACAATATTGCTGGGTACAATAACAAAAAATATAAATAAAAGTGTAGCACTAATAAATAATGATAAAAAGTATATAATGTAATTAATGACACAAAAAATTGCATTCCATCTTGAAAAATCCAAAAGGATAGAAGATAGGAGAACCGTCACCGACACCCAACACAACTGACTCTTACCGTCAGTGTATGGGACATACACATTGAGCAAATGGTTGAAAAAGCCAAATTCACAACTTGTATTAATCAAACAGTCCACCAATAGAATCCTCTCTCATAGTTCCACCAGAGACAGATAGCTGTTTCTTAACAATCTCAGCTGGAAGATGGACTCCATAGGAATAACTCAATAGCCATATAAAAAAGGATGGAAGAACAAACTCATTGCGCAGACATCCAAAAATTCAATCATTTATTGCAACAAGAAAGATTAAACTCACATTTCACAATTAAAAAATGAGCATGAGCCAAAAAGGAAAGCGTCTAGCGCTTCCTACCATCAAGACGGCGGCCACTCCTCTATTCACGATATGTCACTCGTCCCTCATTCGCCCGACGTTTCGTCACAAACGTGCATCATCAGGGTCGTGGTAACAACGTGTGACGCTGAGTTAAACAGAGAGTGGGCTCGACTACTAGGCCGGATATTACATGCGTTCCAACGGGCGGAAGTAACCATCTCCCAGCCAGTGAACCGCACTACAGCCAATTGCATGTGGTCCACAGGGCGGAAGTGACGATCTCCCGACCTATGAACCACCCTCCGGAAGGTCTGCATGCCATCCACCGGACGGAAGTCATGAACTCCCATCCAATGAGAGACATCAAACAAAGAACGTAAACAAAAGAAAAAAGGAAGGAGTTTATGAACCTAAAACAGCAGTTATGACACTAAAGTTCATTAAATGCAAAAAAACGAGAAAAATATACTAAGAAAAATAATATACAAAAATGTGTATTAATCTACATTGTGCGTTCAGGTCGAGGGAAATAAACATTTCATCCAAACCGGAACGCAACCGATATATGGATGTTTTTTTTAAAAAAGAGCTCTTAAAGCCCTCACGGTATTCCAAATAAAAATTTAGAATCTGTAAATGTTACAACAAATTTAAAAAGTTAAATAAAGCAAACAAAAAATTGTTAATATGGGTAAATGGGATTATAAGTGCTTAAAGATAATAAGGAGTGGCAGCCCCTTGTGGCAGTAAAACAGTCTGCAGGCAAAATGTATACATCATAAAAACCTAAATTTACAAAAAATGGAAAAAAGGAGATAAAAAAAAAAAAATATTGGAAAAAAATGCAGAAAAAAATGCAGAAAAAAATACGTGCATAAAAGGAGTGAAGGAAAGGGGAGGGGTGAAGGGGAAAAATTCTATTGGTGGACCGTTCGATTAATACAAGTTGTGAATTTGGCTTTTTAAACCATTTGCTCAATCTGTATGTCCTATACACTGACGGTAAGAGTCAGTTGTGTTGGGTGTCGGTGACGGTTCTCCTATCTTCTATCCTTTTGGATTTTTTAAGATAGACTGCAATTTTTTGTGCCATTAATTACATTATATACTTCTTATCATTATTTATTAGCGCTACACTTTTATTTATATTAAATTCTTTTGCTTTCCCCATGACTCAGAATCCAGAAGCGTCAGTGCAGCACTGGATGAAAGATGCAAGGGTCTGTCAGGAGTCCAGAAACTCATTCACCTTTGATACACACACACCAGTTACAAGCAAACAGATCACAGGTGAGGATGGTTACCTTTAATAGCCATTCAGACTCCTTTGTGTCAACTTGTTTGCATGTTACCAGGCCAAAATCACCAGGGTATGTAAACTTTTGATCATTGTCATTTGGGTAGTTTCTGTTTATGATTTAAAAAGAGTAAACACAGTTGATTGATAATAAATGGCTTCAGCCAAACACTAACCTAGAGTGAAAAAAATGTTTTTGTGTTATCATTCATATTCTCTGAAAAATGGCCAAGAAATCATAAATTCTGCCAGGGTATGTAAACATATAAGCACAACTGTATATCATCATCTACAGTACAGCCTTTAAAAAGATTCTGAGAATCTGGAGAAATCTCTGTACTCCAGGGACAAGACCGAAACTCAATTATGCATGCCCATGATCTTTGGGTCCTTAGACGGCACTGCATTAAAAATAGGCATGATTTTGTGTTGGACATTACTGCATGGGCTCAGAAATGCATAGCCTAGAGAAAAACAATAGTAAATAGCCCTATTCCTCCCAGCCCACACCAGCACTGTGCTGGCTTATGTGAATTAACCCCTTAACTTACCTACATGCACTGGCTTTCTTCTCAGAATCATAAGTGGTTCAATATGTAGAGTAATTACAGAAAGCTTTATGTCTCCAGATTACTCATGACAAGCAGGAAAATTTGAAAAGGTGGGCAAAGTCAAAAGTGCACAGCAATATAGAGTTTTATATAAAAAAAAAAAAAAGCGTAAAGGAAAAGTAATTCAATGTAAATGAGAAAATTGAATACACTACAAACATTTTGAAGTTGTTTATGTGTTACTAAACACGGGACCCTGCATTCACTATATCTGGTCTCCCACAGTACACAGAACATGGAAATGCAATTATATTAGTAAATATAAACTGCTAAATTCACTGTACAAAAAAAGCTGGTAACTCTATGCTCCTCTTGTCAATCTTTATTAGCTACATAGCATAGATACAGTACAGAAATGCTATGAGGAAGGCTGTAATAGTTGAAACGTGTTGACATTTCTGTACTGTACCTATGCTATGGTATGGCATGGGGCAATGGGCACCCCAGCCTGTGCACCGGTCTTCAGCATCTTCATTCCAGGCACAAGCGGTTGAGCTAGGGTATGTTTTTTGTTTTCATAAACTGCCAAATACCTTTTCTCATCAGCAGTATCTAGCAATCTTGTGACTTCCATCAGTGTCGGGCTGAGCACTGGTTAAAGCTTGTAGGAGCAGTTATTCCCTCTGGTCTGTCCTATGAGGCTGCATGACCCCTGACTTTCTGTCTGAACAGTGCTGATTGCAAAAAAAAAGAAAACTCTAGCAATACACACCAAACTCTGCATGTGCAGAGTGCACCACAAGTCCTCTGTTTCCTGGCTGTGCCTGCGCAGTAGATCTCCATAGATTTCTTTTGGGCTCCTCTACCTTCGTCTCCTAGTCCAAAGGGTTTACTGCACAGGTGTGGCTAAGCTTTCTATTCCTCCATCCTCACTAAACAGAGTGGATGGAGTGTTCTCCCCTGCTGGCTATTGTATTATAACTTGCCAGCACCTGTGGCTGTCCAAATACTTGAAGAATGGCTGCATCCGCTTGGATGCAGCTGCTGTTTGCCTGACCATTGCCCCCCCACTCTTTTGATTTTCACATCAAAGGATAGCGGCGGGAGGGTTCATGACTCAACTTTCAGCTGGTTCATTAGGAACCGGTAGAAATTTGTTTAATGTATGGAAAGCATATGCCTTACACTTATAGAGAATGAAACAACCTGTCCAACTATACGAAGACACTGCTTGACACAGGATATTGGAGCAACAACAATGAGGTTGTTAGCTGGGATAGTCAACCAGTATGGCCTCTGAACTGTTAAAATATTTATTTGCTTGACATTAAACTGAAGAACCTCTTTGCTACAAGCAGTTTCTTCCTGCTGCTACTTGAACACTGGGTGCTGGAGGCTAACCAAGCCGTCCACGCTCACTATCCACAAGCTGAGATAAGATTTGCTGTATACCAGATAAATCACAAACATCCACATTTATTGTAAAGCATCCACAAACATAGCAGTGACAGTCCCTCCCCTGAGACTGCCCCTTCTAACACATCTCACCCAAATATGACTAAGCCCTGATTGGGTGAAACATGTTGGAGGACTGGTGCCAGAATGTGGTAATGTACTTTACAATAAATGTGGATGTTTGTGATTTATCTGGTGAGCTGCAGCTTTTATCTTTGCTTCTGAACATTTATTTGCTGTTTGCAAGGCAGGACTGTGCAATGCTGAATTTTTTATTGCTAAATATCATTAAAAATTGTCTTGGATGTTACAAAATTATAACAATATCTATAATATTACCATACAAAAATCTTCTACAATAATCTTATTAGATATTCTCAAATTACTGGCCAACAATTGTCCCACTATGGCCAGTATAATAGAGGGACATTTTCTCATTAAATGTGGGGTTAATGGGGTTGTGTTTTCCAAGCCGTTAATATTGTGCTTTTTATATCTGCTTATTATTCCTTGTATGCAATTATTTTTAAATAGTAACCCACGCTGTAATTTGTGCGTGTAGCACCCTGCCATTAATGATCATCATGCAAGTATGTTGTTTACATACTGCATCTACATGACTTTAGGGCTTACATATGTGTGATGTGATTTATGAGCACTCATTTTATCTGCTTTCTTTTGAATTGGTATTAAAATAGTGATTTATTTCAAGATACCCTCATTGCCTATTCCAGTTCTAGTCTGTCTCTTTTTGCCTTGCTGTGCGTTTGAAGTTAGAGCAAAGCGCAGCAGGGTGCACCAGTGAGCCACAGCAAGAGCACCACATTGTCAATTAGTTTTCTTTCCTTGTAAGACTGACTGTTACTTATAAAATCTCACTATTAATTAATGGCTTGGAATGTATAGCGTGTACACTGTGCATTTTCCTAGTACAAAGTGCTTTAGAGATTTTTCTACTGGATCATCCAGGGATTTAAAAAATGTTATCTAGCCCGCCTGGTCATCTGTTCGATGTGTGTCCAAAGCATTTTAATGTTTAGCTGTTAGTGCGAGTTTGTATAACCCTAGCTTTAAGGTTAAGTGAGGAATTGGTGCTGTTTTATGTACCTTTAAGTACTAAACGTATTGATTGTCCTTTCGGTGTGGAAGAGAGCTGTTTGATTGCAGTTGGTGATAACCTTTAATGGACCAGGATAGTAGTTCTCGAGGATGAAATACAGATTAAAAAACCTCACGCAGGCTTCAAGGAAGCTCAGGAATTTTCCAAATTATATATACTTTATATAAGACTTGTGAAAAAAGTATAGGAAATAAAGATAAGTAGCATCAGACACACCTTCTATATCTATGGGAGCTTAAGGGTATTATGACCACTTGTCTCGATTTGTGACATTTACTTGTTATGGACCACCAGTCTTGTAGAACGAGTCAAGTATTGACATTGTGAAATGTACTTTTCACTGAAGGTAACCTTGGCTTATTATTTTTTTTTCATCAAATGCTAAATCACAATAAATCAAACTAAATTACATTAAAGCTCAGTTGTGGCATTTGTGTTTGCAGCTCAAAGGTTTACTCCACAAGAGCCTGAGTTTCACCAGTAGAATTGTTGCTACAGTGCATACGTTCTAATTTATCAAACATTCCACAGAGGCAGCAGTGCCATGATCAGCAAGGCAGATCTCCCAATATTGTGCTAGTTTTTTCACCTGTGTGTTCATAGCCCTTTCCCTGAAACTAGAGGAATGCATACAGCAACTTTCTAAATTTGAGATATTCATTGTTTCTTTGTTTGCACAGGTTCTGTATTAACAACCCCTTTATGGTGAGAAAAGCTTTCTGAAGGCTAACAGCAGTGTCCTTTAATGGGAATGTTGGACAGCAAGCCAGCTGGTACAGGAAGTTATATTTCCCTGTGACCTATGCTCTATCAGCCACTCGCACTATGTGTGCATGAAAAGCTGCTTTTGTATTAAAGAAGTGGTGCCCAACCTAAGTTCTCAAATGCTCCCAACAGGTCCTATTTTTAAGGAATTCCTTGAACTTGCATAGTGATTTTTATAAATGTCAATGGCTTGGCAGGGCAACTAAAACAACAAAAATGGTTTGAAGATCCAAACAAAAATAATTTTTTGTGTCTACCTACAGAAAATACAAATGTTTTGACAGAAAGTACAAAGGAAACAGATCATGAAGAAAAAGAGGATGATGAAGATCTGAGTGATATATCCAACATTGAAATTCCTGGTAGGTAATAGTAAACTATTTATGTAGAACTAAGGTGAGAACATGCACCCCTGTTGGGGTCTAGTGATACCCGAATTGCTCAGTCATCCTTCATTTCAGCATCTGCTCCGGGTTGAGCTCACTAGGAGCTACCATGTTTCGGCCACACTTAATTCAACAATGTTACAGGTAGCCTTACTGACCACGAGTCCAGAGTGGGATGTGTCAAAACTCAGTGCTAGAAATTGAATTAAGTTTGTGCATCATAGAGCACCCAAGATTTTAGCTTCCCAGGGGCTTCTTGGCAAACATCTAAAGATACACTATATTGTCAAAGGTATTGGAACGCCTTTATGCCTTTATTCGCACGAGAACTTTAATGGGATCCTAGTCTTATCCCATAGAGTTCAATATTGAGTTGGCCCACCCTTTGCAGCTATAACAGCTTTAACACTTCTGGGAAGGCTGTCCACAATGTTTAGGAGTGTGTCTATGGGAATGTTTGACCATTCTTCCAGAACCGCATTCGTGAGGACAGGCACTTATTTTGGACACAAAGGCCTGGCTCGCATTCTCAGCTCTAATTCATCCCAAAGGTGTTCTGTTGGGTTGAGGTCAGGACTCTGTGCAGGCCAGTCAGGTTCCTCCACCCCAAACTTGCTTATCCATGTCTTTATGGAGCTTGCTTTGTGCACTGAAACTAAGAGGCCAAGCCCAACCCCTGAAAAACAACCCCACACCATAATCCCCCCTCCACCAAATGATTTGGACCAGTGCACAAAGCAAAGTCCAGAAAGACATGGATGAGCGAGTTTGGGGTGGAGGAACTTGACTGGCCTGCACAGAGTCCTGACCTCAACAAGATCGAATACCTTTGGGATGAATTAAAGTGGAGACTGCGAGCCAGGCCTTCTCGTCCACATCAGTGCCTGACTTCACAAATGCGCATCTGGAAGAATGGTCAAACATTCCCATAGACACACTCCTAAACCTTGTGGGACAGCCTTCCTAGAAGAGTTGAAGCTGTTATAGCTGCAAAGGGTGGGCCAACTCAGTATTGAACCCTACGGACTAAAGCCTCCTACACACAGTACAATTGTTGGCCAACCGAGCATCTGATTTTTGTCTTAAGGGCATGTGCCAGGATCTTGTCTTGCATAATAACAGTACAAAATTGCAGTACAACAAACACGAACGTAGTGACATACTACGAGGAATTTCAGCTCTGGAGTTGCCACCCTTTGGGGACCTTCTGCTTATTTTGTGTTTGGTGAGCATTGATTCAGAGCATGTGTGTTCGTAATTTTGACTTTTATGTGATGGATTTGTGTACTGACCATACGAAAATCTGACAACAGACTGTTGTCTGCCGAAAATTTACTAGCCTGCCATCCAACATTTGTTGGCCGAAAGTTGGACAACAGTTGTCAAAAGGAGCATACTAATGGTCAGATTTTAGGACAACAGTCTGTCAACAGATAAACTCCTGCCAACAATCACATCGTGTGTACGAGGCTTTAGACTGAGATGCCATTAAAGTTCATGTGCGTGTAAAGGCAGGTGTCACAATACTTTTGACTATATAGTGTACAAGTAAATATCTGTTATTTCTCAATGTTACCTTTTTCAAATCATGTAAGAAGTTTAAAAAGAGTTGAATAAAAGAGACAAGACAGGAGCAAAATGGACATTGTAAGAGATGAATAGCTAATAATTGTAAATTCATTTTATTGGTAAAGTGTCAGTTAATTCAAAATTGGATGGACCAGGTCCTGCTGCCATTCTTGAAACTGCATACATGAATTCTAGCCTGTTATAGAAAATTTTCAGATATTTTATTATTTTTCTTTCTTTTTTTTTCTTTTTTTTTTGTTCTTATTGCTTTGCTTAATGGATGGGTCTCTGTATTATGATTCAGTCTTGTGGGCACTGAATAAGCACTTTAGAACTGGAAAACTGAAACACAAGTTACAGTGCGGTAAATCTGTACTGGTTTGAATGGGCCCTCATTTTTCTCATTCCTTGTGAGCAGTGTCATCGGTGCCAGGTTCATTTTTTTTTTTTTCTTCTCACTTACTGGCAGTAATCGCTCCACAGTTTTGAACCAGCACTTCACGTTTCAGCCTGAAATAAAGACCTGTGGCAAAAAAAAAAACATTAAAAAACCTGATACCTTGTTTCACAAGCCACTCTGGGTGCCTACAAGGTAGATCTATTCTTCTCGAGAGAAAGCCCTGGATCTCCACAAAGAAGGGTACTCTAATGTGTAAACATTTGTAACCTGGTCACGGCCTTTCCTCTCCCATCTTCAGCACCTTACTGTCAACCAATCGCAGAGATGGGTGGCCTCCCTAACCAATAGTGAGGTGTTGCAAGTGGAAGAGGAAGGGTCAGAACCAGCAACTATGAAAGCTGGTTTCTGTTTGCAGGTTAGTGCAGCATGCTAATTGGGGATCATGTGGCTGTCAAGAGGAGACCAGGCATGGTGTCCAAGCATCCAGAGCTTCCTCCAGTCTTTTCTTTTTTTTGACATTTACACTTCAAGACATGCACACACAGGCACAGAAAGCAGAAATAAGCTGCTAGAAAAGATGAAAAAAAAAGATACTGATATTCTAGTTATGTTACATATGAACCTAGTTTCGAATCATGTATACTGCAGTTTATTATCCCAAGACATGGCTTTGTATACACCTGTGAGAGCTGCCAGTGCTTAGTAAAAACTTGGCACTAGCAAGCAGTGTGACATTAATGGCTTAATTTGGTGGCTTTGAAGTGAGAGGTCACCAGTCCCGGCTCAGATTAATACACAGGCCAACCAAAACAGCAGGAAAAAGCCTTTCATGTTTTCGAAGACTTTTATGTAGTTGTTTTGATTTTTAACAAAAAAAAAACAAACTAATAATAATAGCAATTATAATAATCACGTTGCATACATAAATTTAGTAAAATATGCCAATTTATGTATGCCTTTTTTTCGGAAAACCCAATTTGTCCAAAACTTTTAAAAATAAACAATATTTCTTTAATAGCAATAGCTTTGTGTAGGATTAACAGACAGATTTACTCTAATAATCCACTTACATCACTTTGCTAGCGTTGCCAATAAATTGGACCAGATATAAAGCTTCCTTTGTGCCGTGTGTCTGATCGGTTTGTCCTTGATTTTATGTATTTTACTTGTGTCTACTTTTCTTTATTTAGACAGTTTATGTGGTCAGAGTATTACATTGTGCAAGGTAAAGAACAACATCAAAACAGATGTCTTGCCATAGCATATAATTATGGAGTTTATATAATCATTGGTTTCCTTGCTCAATAGCTGTTGGTTTGCCAATAGGATTTTTTTTTTTAATTCTTAAAAAAAAAAAAAACTCCACTGAGTTTTATTTGTATAGAAAATGTCTATAACGTTCTTATAGAACATCTTTTATGGTGTTTTACTGTTCATGGTATTTTTATGCCTTTAACTGCCAGGATCCAAAAATGTAAGTTTTTACTCCTAAATGTGGTCACTTCTTCTCAGCTAGTTACAGCTGGGTTCGTCTAAACTTGAAAAAGATATTTTGCTCTCGAGAGGAAACTTGCAATAGAAAATATGCAGTCTTTCCATAAAGTTTTGGGGTATAATGCCAGTGAAAAATGTTTAGGTAGTTTTGCACTTGGTGGAGAAGGGTTAGAACTTCTGTCAGATTTGTATTGCTATCTGAGACGATTTTTCCTTACTTTGATAGCATTGTTGCAAGAACAGTAAGTGAAGGAAACATTTCAGCAAAGACTCTTATAGAAATAAAAAATGGGGGTTCAGCCTTCCCCTACTCTACTGAAAACAGTGTTTTTCTTGGTGTCTGTGGACCAGTTGGAGATGTCACCTTAATGGCGTTGTCACTGGCTGCTACAGCTGACTGCAAGTGACACATGGAACTCTTCTCCATTGATCTCTGTGCTGCTCACCAACAGTGACCTGATCACCTTCGTCTGCCAGACCCTGTCCTGCTATCCAGCAGCCTAGTTCCTGAGTATTTAAGGCATAGCTATGTGCCCCACCCTATTTACAAAAACGTGAGATCCAAAACATATGTGGAACAGCCCTGCTGTCCTAGATGGCTACAGTCATGGTTCCGGTGCTGCCTACATTATGCCCCCTCCAGTGTCAGCCATGACATTCTGGAATTTTCCCTCTGTGTGACTCAATGCCATCTTCTAAGTCTTCAATGGCTCTGCCTGGCATGACTTCTTGGTTCTAATAGAGGAGGGTTTCATCACCCTTATGCTGGATTTTATGGGCCAAATAGCACATTTGATTGCTGACTCTAACTGCAGAGGTCATAAGCTTGCTAACACACCATCCCCTGCAGAATCCTTAACTGATCGTCCTGCAACCTTAGCTGCCTCTGAGCCTTCAGCTGCTGAGACTCTTTCTGATGCTGTGTCTGTTATGTCTATAATGTACGACTCTACACCGGAGGAGTAGCAGGCCTCTGCCATCATTCCTAAGTTTAAGATTGTCACAGCTCTTTTTGATGCAGTATGCACCCCGTTAAAGCTTGAGAATCAGCCTGGAGCTTCTATCAGTACCATCCCCAGTCTAAGCTCCTTTAGGGCCCCTAAGACTGGCAAGGCTTTCTTGGTGCACCCACTGTTCAAAGTCATTGTTTATAGAGACTGGAAGAACCCTTACAAGCTATCTATCCCTCCCAAATACTTTGCTAAAAGCCTGTCTTGGCCGAGACCTTTGTCTGCCAGGCTCTAGCAAACTTGGCTAAGGTCATCAGAAGGAATCTTATCACTATTACAATTCATCCTTTGGTCACATAGGTGTTGGAATGCTCATGTCTGCTACAGTGTATACAATTTGTTAAAGGTTTCCTGTCTAATTGTCCATAGGAGTCTCCTATCTGTGAACCTGGGAGGACTCTCTGGCTAAAGTGGGTGTGCTATGGAAGTGCTTGATCTGAATGCTCTTTGAGAGAAGCTACCAGAATGGAGCTGCACTGAAGACCTACATCAAGGATGTCACCAGGGTTAAGGTTACCCATCTGCCCCAGTAGAAGCAGCCTTGGACTCAGCCTGGGAAGACTCACTCCTCCTCAGTGGCTAAGAATAGGTCCTTTTAATTACTTACAGGCCTCAATCTCCAAAGCCAAGCCCAAGCCTGGCTCACAGTCCTCCTGCAAACTCTGGCCTTCCAAGTCCACTAAACCCTTGGATACAGTAAATCTTCTTCAGCACAAGGAAGCGCCCCAACTTTCCAAAGGAGCTTTGGACAACCTACATTGATGTATGGGTGCAGGTGGTTTCCAGGGGCTAGATGCTACCAGGGAATGTCCAGCTCCCTCCCTGGTTCATTACACCCAATCTACCTATTTTAGTTCGCATATTAGCAGATATCGATGCAGCCTTAGTGTGCCATTGCTGCAGTCCCTGTGGCAGAATGGTTCCAGGGGTTCTAATCCAGCATGTTCACAGTTTTCAAATATAAAGGGACAGTGTCCATGCAAGGTCATCCAGTGCCCAGGGTGAAGATAGAACACTGTGCCTCTGAATGGGTGAAGGAGAGGGGGCCAATAGAGGCATGCAAAGTGTGCTGTGCCTAAATGTATCTAATGTTTGTGAAATGTGCTGAAATAGTACCAATAGTTGTGGTACACAGCAGCAAAGTGGAGAGTTTAAAATTGTTGCCCAAATATGGGGCTAACAGTAGCTTACAAACAAATGTCCCAGCCTCGGTGGTGTCTGTGGAAAGAAAAATGTTTTAAGGGATCAAGCGAACAATGACAAGGCAGTGGCATACATCTACCATTTGGAAGGAAGCAAATATCTCACCACAGCAAGAGAGGTAGTGCAGATCTTGTCCTAGCCAAAGCTTCCTGTTCCAGACTTGTCTGCTGTTTACATCCTAGATGTGGAGAATTAGCATGTAGGCTTCCCCAGCCTACGTCTCGGCTTCCTGATTCAATAATAAACTTTGTTTATCACCAGGTAAAGGGATTCTCTTTCCAGAAGCAGTGAAAGCTCTGGTGGTTCCATGAAATCAGTAGAGCCTGATCTTTGCCAGTCATCCCTGAAACACTTTCCCCATCTACTTTGCAGGATCAAAATTGAGGACATTTCAGTGGTCCTGATAGCTCCAGACTGGCCCAGGCAGATGTGGTACTCCAAACTGATCAGACTCCTGCCAGACTCTTCATGAGTTTTCCTAGATCATCCCGATCTTCTGTCACAAGGGACGGTTACGACTCTGCTTAACAGCCACTGATGTTAACAATATGGTTGTTGAAGCCCAAGTTCTGGGGTTTTGTGCAGGGTGTTTCCCATGAGGGTCTCCTTGTGCACTCCCATGTGACTCCTTGGGTTCCAAATTAAATTCTCTTGGCACTTCAAAAACTGGTATTTAAACAAATCAGGCATATTCTCCTTTACATTCTCAAACACAAAGCTGTGTTCCTCATTGCCATCAACTCTGTGGGGCAAGTGTCTAAGCTGGCGGACTTATCCTGCAAAGAGTCCTTTCTGCCCTTACACAGGGATAAAGTAGTTTAGAGGTCAAAAAGTTCCTTCCCCTCTTCCTAAGATAGTTTTAGTCCTTCACCTCACATCATTCTTTCATCAGTCTGTCTGACTCCAGTATATGAATGTAGTTTGGTTGACACGGGTTTACCCAACAGTAGCTGTGCTGAATCTCTCTTTGTCATTCCTGATGTTTCTTGTTCCACCATCATCCAAGCTTATGTTCTCAAGGATCAGGTTCCAAAATTTCGTATGAAGGTGCTTCACTAGATCTGTGAGCTCTCCTTGGGCTTTGCAGCATCAAGCAACTGTTTCTTCGATTTTTAAGACTGAAACCTTCTTTTCACAGGTTTTAACAGGTGATCATTCAGGCCTCTTCTGATGCCAGGTTTGAGCTTAATGTCCTTAATGTGTGTCATTGACCTGCAGGCAGTCCCCAGCTCTGTTGTTTTTTTCGGGGCCTGTTAGTGTTTTTTTGCTGTTGCCCACCCCTCAGTTGTACTGCCTTTGGATGTCCCGATTTTGGTCTCATCTGACCAGAGCACCTTCTTCCACGTTTGCTGTGTCCCCTACATTGCTTCTTGCAAACTGCAAAAGGGAATTGTTATGGGTTTCTTTCAACAGTGGCTTTCTTATTGCCACTCGTTCTTAAAGGCCAGTTTTGTGAAGTGCACGACTAATAGTTGTACTGTGGACAGATTCTCCCACCTGAGCTGTGGATCTCTGCAGCTTCTCCAGAGTTACCATGGGCCTCTTGGATGCTTTTATGAATAATGCACTTCTTGTCTGGCCTGTCAGTTTAGATGGATGGCCAATGTCTTGCTAGGTTTGCGGTTGTGTCATACTCTTTCCATTTTCAGATGATGGATTGAACAGTGCTCCATAAGATGTTCAAAGCTTGGGATATTTTTTATAACCCAACCCTGCTTTATTCTTCTCTACAACTTTATCCCTGACCTGTCTGGTGTGTGCCTTGGCCTTCATGATGCTGTTTGTGCGCTAAGGTTCTCTAACAAACCTTTGAAGGCTTCACAGAACAGCTGTATTTATACTGAGATTAAATTACACACAGGTGGACTCTCAACTCTTTAGGTGACTTCTGAAGGCAATTGGTTCCACTAGATTTTAGTTAGGGGTATCAGAGTAAAGGAGGCGAAATGCAAATGCACGCCACACTTCTTACAAATTTATTTGTAAACAATTTTTAATATCATTTTGCATTTTCCTTCCCCTTCAGAATTATGTGCCACTTTGTGCTGGTCTATCACATAAAATACCAATAAAATTAATTTATGTTTTTGGTTGTAACATGACAAAATGTGGAAAATTTCAAGGGGTGTGAATACTTTTCCCAGGCACTGTATAACCACTATATTCGAAATCATGAAGTTTATTTGCTGGCTAACCCAACACATTTCAAATTTTCCTTTTCTTGTTTTCCCTCAGAGGTGAGGGCATACCACACTGAAATAAACAAAAAGACAATTTTTCAAGATCCACTATTGCAACGTGCTAAAACTCCAAAGTTGTCATCTGTGCAGCACTTAAATTCTCATTTACATAATTATAACAGCCATATTATACATGAATACCAGATGTCCTCTCCTTAGACTAAAGGGAACAGTCTTTCCCGCTGGCCACACCATGGGCACACAAGGACCACACTGGCCACACACACACACTCCTAGAAATAATATATAATTAAAAAGATATGTAAACACTAGAAAAACTCCTTTAAAGGATGTCAGCTTATTATACCCAATGCTAGAAACAGTTGAGAGTATATGATAATGATACTTGATTGTTCCAGAAAACGTGCACAGTATGCGCACAGGAAAATGATATCTGCCTGTGGACTGACATGAAGCTAAGATACATAATTATGATTATTATCAAGATGCCAACAGTGAAACTTCTTGCCCTTGAGAGAATCCATATACCCCCAAGGGGAGGGGATTGGGGATTGGAACAAAGTGTTACTCCAGCTTAAATTACATTGGATATGCCATATCTCAGGGCAACTGTTCCCCCAGGTATGAATGAAGCGATTAATTACTAGCCTTTTTTAGAAGGATTTACCTCTGGTAAAACTGATTAAGTATCGCCTTTGGACAGAGTGGTCCCTGGAGGTTTGAATTGACTTGGGAAGGCTAACTTCTCTGGTGTCACATTGGTACATGGATATATATAGGATAGAGTGAATTGAGAACTATAGGGAAGGAGATGTTTCTTTCTGTTAAAAATTTGTGTTTAAATATAGGTTGTTAAGACATATTTAATGTGTGTTTTTTACCCACTTGTGTCCTTTGTATTTTTTGTTGTAATACGATTCTTGTTTACTATTTTTTGGAAACAGATGTCCTATGCTTGGCTTTGGTTGGGGGGCACTGCTCCCCATGTTCTTCTGCATAGTTGGATACTCCCGGAATGAAAAGCCCTCCACCTCATGTCCCCTTTTGGACATATTGGGGGGGGCCAGGCTTGTATGTTCAGCCACAATAAAGTTTGTTGCCCTTCCTCGCCAATGTTGGTCTGTTGACCCAGAGGGAGGCAGAGTTACCGACTCCTTGCTCACTCTATCTTCTCAAAGTGCTGCAATGGAGAACACGGCAACCGTGTTAGCGGCATCCCAGAAGTGATGTTGTCTGCTTGGCATGATGGCGTTATTGCACCGTACTTGGCTTTGCTACCGGAGACGCAGTAAACCACAGATACTGTACTATTTTGTCCCTCCACAGTGGAGGCTTAAAGGACCCTGGAACTTTTAAACTTTTTTTTAAATTAATAAAGTATGTTGTTGATTGGCAATTTAATCTTTCCCCATTTGGGGATATATAAGGAGGTCTGGCCAGGCCTAAGAGGACAGACTAGGGATTGCTGAGAGACCTAGTCTATGAGATTGGTTGTAGTTTTACAAATTGAAGTTTGTAAGTAAACAGGTTACATTAGTTAATTCAGTTAATTCAGGGCATTTTGGATGTTACAGCTGATGGGAAACATTTGACATTGGTGGATCTAAGTGGGAATCCAGCAGCATGCCTTATGCACCTGACTGGGATAACATTCCAGAAATACAAAAAAATCTCTCACTATACATCTGGTGAATGCAGCTAGAGCTTGCATTCCTTCACTCTGGAGGAGGTCACAGCCCCCGACCAAGGTCCTGTGGTACACCAAAGTCAATGATGTCTTACGTATGAAGGAATTAACTGCCACCCTGAAAAATACTGAATAATACTGGGGAAGTCTTTAGGGAGCGTTGGAGGCCATGGAGATATTTCACCTGTACAGATGGTTACATGCAGATCGTGGCCCAACCTTCACCGGCTTCTGGTCAAGCTACCAGTTAGTTGCTTCTTGGCCTAGGGATAGTTGGTAGTGCCTGCTCACTGGAAGGTGATCCCCCCCTGTTTTCACCTGGAGATATTTCACCTGTACAGATGGTTACATGCAGACCGTGGCCCAACCTTCACCGGCTTCTGGTCAAGCTACCAGTTAGTTGCTTCTTGGCCTGGGGATAGTTGGTAGTGCCTACTCACTGGAGGGTGATCCCCCCCCCCCCCCCTGTTTTCTTGTGCTTCCTCCTTATCCCTTCTTTCTCTTATTCTTGTCTGCTTCTCTCCTTGCTCCTGATTTCCCAATCCTGCTTTTCCTTTTAGACTAGATACTCCTTTTACAGCGGATTTCTCTGATCCGCGAATTGGTTTGCAGTAATAAAGTGCTACTGTTCTCCTGTGCTTGAACTATGACCAGGAGATAGTTTGTTCCTTACTGCTATACTTCCCAAATCTTTTAAGTACACACTTTATGACAAGTCTAGATTAACCTCTTATCTTGGCTAGATTGAGTATTGATATATGGCAAACTTTTTACGCTGCAGAATGACCGGCTATGAAGCCACTGTTGAAATCTGTGTTTGTAAATTATGATGCTTCTGTTTTGTGTTGTTTTATTGTACATTTTTATTTTTCAGTCATACTGATTGGTTTTACATTCAGATGTTATATTTGTTTGTCTATTTTCATAAGATGACCGGCTGTAACATTGACACGTTCGTTATGTCTTATATGAGTAATGCTATTGGCTATTGTCTATACGTTCTTCTCCAACTTTTTGTTCTTTTTTTTTTTTTAGCCATTAAAAAAATGTAACTTAAAAAAAATATCTGATTGGATAATGAAGCAATAATGGGTACCCCTAGGTTTTTCCAGTATAAAATAATGATGTACTATTATATATCCTTAATGTTTTCTGGGACAATCAAGTAGCATTATCATATACTCTCACATAAGACAAATAATTCAAACTGCTGAACAGTAGCAAATACTCACCAAAGCGACGCTCCTGTCAATTAGTAAAAAATGACTAGCTAGTATATGTACATCACCATATACGCATAATAAACATTGAATAATAGAAACAGGCAGATGATGGTGAAGAAAAGTCTATAGTGGACACAGTTGGTGGTCTTAAACTTGTTAGTGATGAGTGCACCTTTCACCAAACTCCTCCACACCGTGCTCCACACACCCTGCTGGGGTTCAAACTCGCCAAAACCATAGGAATAACAGGCCTCAATCCGAGCCACATTGGTAAGCCTCAGGAATCCAGCAACATGGGAAGAAAGACTCCACATAGTACAGTTCCGTTTGACCATTTATTAAGATTTTTGGATTAAAATTCAATGTTCCATGACACTCTAATGGTTCCACTTTGGTCGTATAGCTCAGTGACAGTGTTGGAGTTCAATGAGTCACTCTGAGAGCTGGAGATGCCGGAGGTGCTTCAGTAGAGATCATAATGAACTCGGCGTACTACACTTCCTCTTTCTGGTTTACTCACTGAGTCCGTGGAATGCACAAAGTCAATAACGTCACTTCCGGTTGTCATAAGATCACACACTGACGCATTTCGTCATTACGACTTTGTCAAAGGGTGTGGTCTTACGGTGAGGCATCCCGGAATTTATCTTAAAATTTCACAATTAAGATTAACTCATTGTGAGCCTCAAACCACTCCATTAGAAGGTGCACAGTGGCATTGGCTATATTTTACTATTAATTTGTCAATATCTCAATATCAAGTTAGTAAAAGTCAACACTAAGCTATATACCATTACAATCTTAGCTTATATCATGTCTAAACATATATATAGAAACAAAAAGAATTAAAAAAAACCTCAAATCCATTATTTATAATAAATCACAATATCATTCCAGAATCCAGAATCCATTTAATGTTAAATAAATATATATAAATATATTTAAAAAATATATATATATACATTTATATATATATATAACTAAAAGATCAAGCCTACTTTTTATCTAATATGAAAGAATTAAATTAATATGTAGCTACAAAAGAAAATGTTGCAGATATCAGACTACATGATGGCAGAAAACATCAGTGATCACTGATACAAGTAATTATTCTAAAGGACACCCATAACGGAGATAGAAAAGCGGCAAATTAATAAAAGCCACTAATCTTCACTCTTTCCTTCCAAAGTAGCAGATTACATCATGATTAACCCATACATTTTACAAATTCCTACCATTGGTATATAGAATTACCTGAACCTAGTAGTCACTAGGTCACACAGTTTATATCCAGCTCTATGTTTAACCCTTTAGGGGCAAGAGTGTCTACCAAAAAAATCCATTAGGTTTCTCTTTTAGAGAGCTCTCTCACCAAATTAGAACCCCTCCACAAAGGTTTGATATGGTCTATACCCCAAAATTTAAGACCAGAGGGGTCTTGGCTATGATGTATTTTAAAATGAAGGGACACGTTATGATCTTTAAAACCAATTATGATATTGTGTACATGTTCTGCTATTCTTATCCTCAAAAGACGTGTAGTTCTCCCTGTATACATTAACCCGCAAGGGCATTCTAAGGCGTAAACTACATAGGTCGCGTTACATGTAATAAACTGATAGTGAGCGCCTTGTTATTCGAGGTTGAGGAGAACGTGTCTACCCCTCTCATGGGTCTGGAAACTTCCTTGCATGCCTTGCATTTTCTGCATGCGAAAAAACCATCTCGGTCCCAGAAAGATTTCGGCTTGGAAGGTCCACTACCCTTTTCACTATTAAATTGCCAAAATTTGGAGCTTTCCGATAGATGAACTTAGGCTTGATGGGAAGTTATTTTTTTAAAGTTTTGTCCAGACACAAAACATGTCAATGGGTATTAAAGATATTCTCTACCTCTCTGAATTGTGAGTGAAAGGATGATATAAACCCCCATTCATGGTCTATATTTGGAGCACAGTGTGGAGGAGTTTGGTGAAAGGTGCACTCATCATTAACAAGACCACTAACTGTGTCCACTATAGACTTTTCTTCACCATCATCTGCCTGTTTCTATTATTGAATGTTTATTATGCGTATATGGTGATGTACATATTCTAGCCAGTTATTTTTTACTAATTGACAGGAGCGCCGCTTTGATGAGTGTTCCCTACAGTCTAAAGAGAGGACATCTGGTATTTGTGCATTATATGGCTGTTGTAATTATATGTTTATGTGAATGTAAGTGCTGTGCAGATGAAAACTCTGGAGTTTTAGCACAAGTTTTGATAATGGATCTTTAATCTTTTTTATTTATTTCAGTGTGGTATGCCCTCAACCCTGAGGAAGAATAAGAAAAAAAAATGTAAAATGTGTTGGGTTAGCCAGCAAATGAACTTCTAGATCAGGGATATGCAATTAGTGGACCTCCAGCTGTTGCAAAACTACAAGTCACATCATTCCTCTGGATGTCATGCTTGTGGCTGTCAGAGTCTTTCTATGCCTCATGGGATTTGTAGTTCTGCAACAGCTGGAGGTCCGCTAATTGCATATCCCTGTTCTAGATGATCGCAAATATAGCGATTATATGTTATAAGCCTGATCTGGGTTAAGAGTGAGAGTACTACATATGTGAAATTTTAATCTTGGTTAGCCAGTTACATTCTGGAACTTGTTCTACAGCATATGCTGTTTTTATCGTTCACATTTATTAATCTTATATTTGTATATAATATAGTGAAGATTTTTAGACAATTGGTTTGGTTGCCTTCAAAGTCCAAGGAGAGGTTTTTTCTATGGAATTCTAATATTGTAAGGATGGTGGCAACCTCTGTACACACTTGAAATCAACTTTCTATTTTGTTTCAGGATTAACGTCTGCCAATATACATTTAACAAGAAAACCAACAAGCAAGCAAATCTCAGAGGCAACCATTTCGTCTAGCGAGTCAAGCCCAGAACATAGGTAAATAAAGCTTGTACAATGAAATATCAAAAGGCATTATTGCTTTAAAGTGGACCTGTAATTTTTTAATGAATGTCTAATCTTACAGTACTGCAGAAGTGCAGACACCTTGTGATCCCAGTACATATATCTTTGTGTCAGTATTCCTGTGGCGCTGTCTGTATACAAGGGATTTCTGGCCAAAGTGTCATAAAGCCTAACCCCACAGCACTCAACAGTTCAGAGCCCAAATCCCTGTTAGCCATTGAAGTTTTGCCATTGCACTGTGAATGGAAGCGGGCTAGACTTAATGTTGACTTTGGCAGAAGTCGAGGCCTAGCCTTTACTGACACTATAAGACACTCGTTAATAGTTAAAAGTAAAAAATGCGGTTGAAGCGTATTTATAGTTAAAATGTAAAATCATATATTCATTTCCACCTTGTATTTTAATTCTTTCTAGCCTACTCCTATTTAAACATTTTGTGGAGTTTCACACATTTACTTCCTTGAATTCTGTGACACATATTCACTATGCCCTGTGAATAAGCATTGTTGTGTCACACATTTCACAGAGCCTGCAGTCTGAGCTACATGAGCTGCTGATGAGAACACATACAGTGCTCAGCATAAATGATTACACCCCTTTTGAAAAGTACGATTTGAATCAATATTTCAATGAACGGATGAACAATCTCCAAACTTTTGACAAAACTAAGTTATATAGAACATTTGTTTAGCTCATTACATGAAAATAAGGTTAATAATATAATTTAGATTGCAAAATCTTTAAATTAATGAATGCAAAAAATGAATACACCCCACAACAAGAACTACTACATCTACTACGTATTTTGTATGACCACCATGATTTGTAAGGAGAGCACCAAGTCTTCTAGGCCTGGAATGAACAAGTTGGCGACAGATTGCAACATCTATCTTTTTCCATTCCTCAAGAACGACCTCTTTTAAAGCCTAGATGGTGGATGGAGAGTGATGCTCAACTTGTCTCATTAGAATTCCTCATAGGTGTTCCATTGGGTTCAGATCAGGAGACATACTTGGCCACTGAATCACTTTCACCCTGTTCTTTTTCAGAAATGCAACAGTGGCCTTAGATGTGTGTTTTGGGTCATTGTCAAGTTGGAAAAGTGCACGATGATCTAGGGCACAAAGTGATGGTAGCATCTTCTCTTTCAATATAGAGCAGTACATCTGTGAATTCATGATACCATCAATGAAATGCAGCTCCTCAACAGCAGCACTCATGCAGCCCCACAGAAGGACACCGCCACCACTATGCATTTTTCTTTGTACTCTTCACCTTTGCAACGCCATACAGTTTTGAAGCCATCAGTTCCAAAATGATTTATCTTGGTCTCATCACTCCACAATACAGAGTCCCAGTTGTCTTCTTTCTCAGCATGGGCCCAGGCAAATTGTTGGCATCCTACTTCTTTAGCTAACTGCAGTGAACTTGCATGGTGATTTTCTTCAACCCTTCTCATCAAGACGCTCCAGTCAAGGGGTAACTGCTGTGGACGGCCTGGACGTCTCTGTGAGATGGTTGCAGTTCCATCTTTGTTAAATTTTTGTATCACTTTAGATGCAGTATTCTGACTGATAAGTAAAGGTTTGCTGATCTTCGTGTAGCCTTCACCTTTCTTGTGTAAAGAAATTTTTTTCTTTCTCAGGCCTTGTGACATTTCTCCTCCAAGTGGTGCCATTGCTGGCATGAAATGGGAAGAGGTTTTCTTTGTTAAGTAACGCCCTTTTAAAATTATCTGTCTGCTGGACACCTGTTTAATAAATAATTACACTCACCTGTAGTTGAATTCTTGTTAATTAGGATTTGTAGGAAATGTAGCTTTGCTCCTAAGACTTTCATTGGGATGTACAGTATTCATTTTTGCAACATGGTCTTGAATGAATTTGTTAAGAAAAATACTTTTTTTGTGTGTGCAAATTATCAAATCCTGGTTGCAATCAATGTCCTACATTTGCGGGAGTATTTTGTAGTATAATGTCCTATAGAAAATGTTGATTCTGAAAGGAAAGTAAAGGTTTTCTGACAAATCTGTTGGGGTGTACTCATTTCTGCTGAGCACTGTATCTCTTTTGGCCACTTCTACCCCTTCCAACCTTACTATTAACGATCAATATTTGTGTCTCTATGGCAGTCTGTTGTTGTCCAGATACCTATTCAGTCCTGTCCCCTGGTCATAACAATGACATCACCAAGAGAGAGTGAAATCTTCTCTGTCCTGTAGATGAGCACTGATTACAACTGCTGGTCAAACAAGACGTTTATAGTGTTCTCTTTGCATTAAAATTTCATCAGTTTATTGTTCTGTATCACTTATCAAGTACTCATCTGAAACAGTGCCGCTCTCTTCTATGGGGGATCGGATGAAGATGGACCGTAGAGTCCATCGTCATCCGATCCGCAGACGGATGGAAAAGTAGGTTTTTCCTCCGTTACACTTTTTCGGATCAGAGCGGGTCGGATGTCAGCGGACATGTCACCGCTGACATCCGACGCTCCATAGAGGTCTATGGAGCGTCTGTTCAGGTCCGCCTAAAAAACTGACAGGCGGACCTGAACGGATCGTTCGTGTGAAAGAGGCCTTACAGGAACAGGATCTTTATTTTTTTGGGTTAATAAATGTGAAAGGGGTTCTTATCCTTTCCCCACCCATACCAAGGAAAAAAGTTTTGGCTGGACATTTTAAATACACACTTTAAATGCCTTAGCTATGCTGTTTGTCAACACAAAGTACTAAAACGGATAGTCACAGACATATTTTCAAGGGTGTCAGTTACTGATAAAAAAGAAAGTAGATAAAAAGTTTCAATTATTTGTACCTAGCTATTTGAGGAATTCTTAAATATTTTTATTATTTTTATTATTTTATTATTTTCTATTTGCACTTATATTCATTTCCTGGTAAAACACACTTTGTTTTTTAAATGTTTCAATTGGGTATTTTGTGCTGACCTTGGCTCTTTCCTTGTTAACTAAATGTAAAATCTCTGGTTAACTATGAATGCTTTTGCTGCATGTTTTCATGAAGCCCAGGTATTGTTGTGCAGCTGTTGTATTCTCATTTTAAGACTCAATTGACATCGCAGTGAACCTCAAATTAGCGTGTACAGCTGCTCTCCATAGGGCTACTTAGAGACCAGACAATGGCAGTTGTCAGGCAGAATGCTGACATAATGGAGCAAGGGTCTTGAAGAAATAAAGTGGCACATTTCTTCTTGTTAATATTGACAGCATGTAAACCGAGCCTTACTCAGTGCATATTTTATGTTTTATTCCCAACCCGACATATGATTCTTTCTTCTAAATGTCCAATCTGCCAAATCCACTGTTAATGTATTGAATTATACACACCCTTGTGTAATTCTACAGTGTGAAAGTATAATGCGAAATAAGCCACACAAAAGCATACATTCGTTTGGAACACTGCTATATAATAATACAAAAATAGTAAAGATGGAACTGAATCACAGTGGCTTTGTGATTGGCACTCCTGCCTAGCGGCATCTGGGTCCTCAGTTCCAATCCTATCTAGGACCAGAATTTCCTCCAAGTACCCCAAATTCCTCCCACATTCCAAAGACATGCTGGTAGGTTAAAAAGTTAAAGGAGCTTTAAATCCAAAAACAAACATTTATTATATTGCAGCTTACCAATTCCTAGTTGTGATGGTGGCTGCATTATTTTCTTTTTTGGGCTTCATTTCCTTTTTCATCTGGTGATCCAGCCAGTATGTCTGTTTTTTTTTTTTTTTTTAAGAGTTCTCTTCTAGATGTATCAGTTTACAGGGATGAGAAAAAAACATTTAACACTGGCAGGGGTGCTTACAATGATCAGCTATTTATTCATGTAACACTTTTACCCTAAAAGGAAAAAAATGTTTTGCTGTAGCTGATTATAAAGTGTGAATCGGAGTTTGAATTCAATGCATTAATATCTGCTAATACATTTAATCCCCCCCCCCCCAGACCGATAATGCTTAGTTAGTATAGCGATCTGATCTGACGCGTTTTGACAGGGGGACAGCCTCCCCACCAGAACACTCTGATCAGCGCTCTCCGCCATTGGCGAATGCTGGTTTTTCAGAATGCTGGTCTGACAGAAGCTGGCTAAACGGCAGGCCTCTGTCGGACAGGGTGGCATACACACCGGCTGAATGTCGGCCGTTTTTGTTTTTAATTGGACTGGCCGATTTTTTCCGACATTCAGCCTTTGCGTACGGGGCTTAATACCGAAGGTGTGTTACTGGACAGGTGAGAACTGAGGGAAGCAAGCCTCCACATCTATGGATTCGTAAGCTGCAATAGATTACATTGTGTTGGGTTTAATACCGCTTTCAACAGCAAGGGTGTTTCATGCAACAGATATACAGGACCTCACCAAGTGCTCCAAACGTTAAAGGGTAAGTTCACCTTTACAGAAAAATCTGGTGAACTCACAGTGGACCCCTCCTCACCCCCCCCCCCCAGTCCCGGTGACCTGGAGCACAGTGATCACCTTCGTATAGCCGCAACACACCATCTGGGGCTTAGAAACCCCCCACAACTTAAGCTCCTAAACGTACCTCGTAAGGAAGCATGTATAGGAGCATTCTAATTGGTCGGCGCCGTCAAATGGGCAGCGCTGTCCAATTTAGAACTCGCTTAGCCCGGCCTTTCACCACAGGCGAAGAGGAGAGAAAGCCACAGGGATTTCAAATCCCCCAACTAGTGAAGCGGTGGTGCGATCGGTCAGAATGGGTGATCGCCGGACTGCAGGTTAGCTGGACCAGATATGATGGGAAGGGGCTCCAGCGTAAGTTTACCTTACAGAATTTCTGTAAAGGTGAACTTACACTTTTTTTTTTTTTTTTGCCACTTCAGCGAAATTTATTTTAAGAGAAGTCGTATCAACTTTGAAAATCAAAATTTTTCCCGTCTCTTTTTTTTTCACATCATTGTGGCTAATATATTGTTTATTTTTATTTAATCCTAAATTTCATAGTTAAAAGTAAAGCACAATTTTCCTCCAAGCGAGCAGATCATATAGAGACCACATATAGATATACAATCTTTTAGTAATATCCCCAAGCCTTTAAAACCTCCATTTTCCCCTCATACCCCCCCCCCATCCCTCCATTCCCCTCTGAACTTACACTTTACATCAACAACAATAACATTTTTCTCTCTCCCACCCCTACTATATGTGTGCATGTGAGGTAGGGACCTTAGACTGTAAAGTACTTAAGGGTGGAGACAGATGTGAATATGTAATATGTAAAGCGCTGCATAAATTATTGGCGCTATATAAATACCTTTCAATAAATAGAAAAAATCCTCTAAATATTTTATGGTTTGTTTAGTATTGTATGCCACCATCAGGTATTGTGTTTGTGTGTGTGTATATATATATATATATATATATATATATATATATATATATATATATATATATATATATATATATATATATACATACACACACTGTTACCAAAAGTATTGGGACACCTGCCTTTACATACACATTCGAGCTGCACGATTAATCGTTAAGAATCTCGGTCTTAACAAAGCATTTTCCAATTCTATGCAGAGATCTCTGCTCAAGCCGACAGCTTGTCAAAAAAAAAAACAGGCAGTCTGCCAAGTTTCACAACATTCCTCAGTCACTGAGCTAACTATAAACATTGTAACGTTTTGTTCTTTAGATCAAAGGAATGAACTTTGGTCTGTAAATGAGGGAAGTTTAACCACTTTCAGACCAGCCGCCGCAGTTTTACTGCGGCAGGCTGCCTCCTCTGCGTGAAATCACATTACTATACGTGATCTTGCGGGGTCCGGATAGCAGGCACGCGCCCACTGCACAGCGGGGGTGCCGATGCTCGTGGCCGACGGTCACGATGACCACCGGCCACGAGCGATCGTGACCAGGAGACACAGAACAGGGACGAGTGTGTGTAAACATACAGTTCCCTGTTCTGTTCTGACAGGAGTGACAGATCGTGTGTTCCTATTAGCTAGGAACCACGATCTGTCACTTCCTGTAGTTAGTCCCTCCCCCTTCATTTAAAATCTGTTACTTCCTGTAGTTAGTCCCTCCACCTTCAGTTAGAATCACCAGGAAACACAGTTAACCCCTTCACCGCCCCCTAGTGTTAACCCCTTCACCGCTCCCTAGTGTTAACCCCTTCACCGCTCCCTAGTGTTAACCCCTTCACCGCCCCTAGTGTTAACCCCTTCACCACCCCCTAGTGTTAACCCCTTCACCGCCCCCTAGTGTTAACCCCTTCACTGCCAGTGACATTTTTACAGTAATCAATGCATTTTTAATCGCACTGATCGCTGTATTAATGCCAGTGGTTCCAAAAATGTGTTAAAATTGTCCGATGTATCTGCCATAATGTCGCAGTCACAATAAAAATCGCAGATCGCCGCCATTACTAGTAAAAAAAATAATAATAATAAAAATGCTATAAATCTATCCCCTTTTTTGTAGAAGCTATAACTTTTGCGCAAACCAATCAATATATGCTTATTGCGATTGTTTTTTTTTTTTTTACCAAAAATATGTAGAAGAATACATATCGGCCTAAACTGAGGAAAAAAAATTTTTTATATATTTTTGGGATATTTATTATAGCAAAAAGTAAAAAATACTGTTTTTTCTTCAAAATTGTCACTCTTTTTTTGTTTATAGGGAAATAAAAATACCCCCTACGGTCAATGGGATTTTAACGGCAACGCTCAATTTTTAATAAAAAACAAGTTTATTAGTATAAGCAAAAATATACAAAAAACAACAATAAATATAGAGACCAAAAGAATTATACAAAATGTTACATCAATAAAAACAATGATGCTTGTAAAGTATTCAACACAGCCCTACGCGTTTTGGGACTTGATAAGGCGTCCCTTCATCAGGGGCAATTTGTGGAGAAGAATCACACTATATGGATAACAACAAATTAGAAAAAACAAAAAAGTATATCAATAATTTTATATAAATATTATTATACAGTTGCCATTGTCTCACAGAATAAACGGCAAAGTCATCACATAGGGGAGCATGTACCCAAACACATCAAGGTTAGAGTTTCACTGCCAGGACCATGGCGACAGTTACGCCAGAAAAAGCATCACCCCCGTGTCCAACCGGAGAATGAGATGAATGATTGGTCCCCCCTTATCCTCACTGGTCTACCCAAGCCGCAAAGAGCCGGCAAAACTCTCCGCAGTGGCTGTACCCCCAAATGGTATCTAAAAAAGAAGGATAATACATAATTAAACAGAGCCTTTGTGGATTCAGATAACTAGTACCCCAAAACATTGGTGTGTATGAATCACAACACCTAAAAAATGCAGCCTCAAAAGCCTCCTACCTCAGAGGGGTTAGCCGTAAAGCAAGGAAGGGGCACCAAAATCAAGGATGCGGGACATCAAATGTGGAGTATGTTCATGAGCTGGTCCTGGCTACTGAACTACCAATGGCGCTACTCACAGACAGTGATTGCTATAGACGAAGTAGGATAAATAAAAATAAATAGAAATACAAAGAAAAATCCATCAGAGAACTTACTGGGCAGTAAGTTAAACAGCAAAGGAAGAACAGAAAATCTGCTGAACAGTATAGTCATGCAGGTAATCTGTATATAACTTACTAGTGATGGTAGTCGGTGGAATCATCAGACCCTACTGCCGAACGCCGTCCCGTGCAGTGCCAGACTGCCGCATCCATCTAGCTTTAAAAAGGCTACGGGTGGCATCATGTGACGCGGTGACGCTCGCCGTGCGGCGTCGTTACGTCAGCACATCATGGCCTGGGGGACGGGAGGTACCGCCCACTGCGCCCACAAAAGCAATGACGCAGCGCCACTCTGCATATGGTGTCCTGGCGTCGTCCCAAAGGGAAAAACAGGAAAAACAAAAAGCGTATCCTAGAAACGAAAAAAACAAATCCAGACATCCGCAGACCGACAGCAATATGTCGAGTCCAAATGCAAACCTGAAGGTAAACATTGACAGCCATTGGGGACAAAGGGCTGTAAAAATTAAATAAACAACCAAAAATAAGAGTAGACAAGAACTGACTTATAAAAAGCAGGTTGATGGGATGTGCAATAAATCCAAAGGGAGAGAGGAGAAAACACTGTAATCTAAAGGAAGGGGACAAAGAAGGCACAGCCAAAACATGCGGAGGGGGGGCAGGGCGCCCTGAGCCGCCACTGCATGGCCCCACCACAGCGCAAAAGGGTAGCCCCCCAGTATAGTGACCACCCGGAACAGGCCACCAAAAGAACGGCCCCCCTGGGATGAGGCATCCCGAGGGGCCCACCTGCGCCGGGCGGGACCATGAGGGACCAATATAGATGGTGTACCAGACACAAGTCATAAAACATGATCACAGCAAAAGAAAAACCAACACAGGGGGCAAAGGAACCAGGTGGAATACAAATCTTGGGAAAAGGAGATTAACAAATCATAACATAAGGTGGCAAAACAATGTAGCATACAAAGAGCATACATATTGATATGAGCAACAGATACTCCATGATGGCAATAAAAAACAGTCCTCTTAAATAAGAACAACCAATGAGAACAATCATGTATCAGTAGCAAAAAGGCAGAAGACGGTTAGAACCTAGGGCAGGGAAGCCACTACTCCTTTTCACATCCTCCCGATGAGAACCCTTCCAAAAAAGGTTAATTTAGTCCGGGGGGTGAGGCTGCACCAAGGTCCGCAATCCAGCGGGACTCCCGCTGTAGAAGGACCTTGTTCCAGTCCCCACCCCGTGGACTGGGATGGATCCTATCTAGGATCAAGAACTCAAGCCCTGGAAATTGACCATGATGCTTATTAGCAACATGCCTCCCAAGGGGGAGATCTGGGTTGGCCTTCTTTATAGACATAATGTGTCTCGAAGCTTGTAGATTAAATTTTAACTTGGTCTTGCCAACATAGAATTGTTGATACTGGCAGGTAAGAAGATATACCACCCCCTCGGGTTTGCAATTGAAAAAGTGGTGGGGTCTATATGGTCGTCCATTGGGCAGCATGGTATCTGGTCTAGTATTCATATACCGACATATAGAGCATCCACCACAAGTGAACATTCCCTTTCTCTTACAAGTATCACCTCGAAATTCTCCCGCAAATTCACTTTGGACCAATAGGTCCTTCAGTGAACTCGCGCGTCAATAAGTAATCAACAGGTATTCCGATAGGTGAGGGCGCAATGTAGGATCTGTGTGTAACAAGTGCCAAAATTTATTAAAAATAGATTTAACTGACTCATGTTGATTACTAAATCTTGTGATTATCCTCACTGCTGAGGAATCATTGGTTCTCCCTCGATGGCCGAATAGTAACTCGCGTCTTGTTTGTTCTTTTTTGTTTATAGCACAAAAAATAAAAAACGCAATCATGTAGCTCTAAGGCACATGACCTTTAATGACATCCCAGTCTTAGTACGTGGGGCTCAATATTCAGTTGGCTTCTTAGCAAACATCTAAAGATACACTATATTGCCAAAAGTATTGGAACGCCTGCCTTTATTCGCACAAGAACTTTAATGGGATTCTAGTCTTAGCCCATAGAGTTCAATATTGAGTTGGCCCACCCTTTGCAGCTATAACCGCTTCAACTCTTCTGGGAAGGCTGTCCACAAGGTTTAGGAGTGTGTCTATGGGAATGTTTGACCATTCTTTCAGAAGCACATTTGAGGTCAGGCATTGATGTTGGATGAGGAGGCCTGGCTCGCAGTCTCCGCTCTAATTAATCTCAAAGGTGTTCTATTGGGTTCAGGTCAGGACTCTGTGCAGGCCAGTCAAGTTCCTTCACCCCAAACTCGCTCATCCATGTCTTTATGGACCTTGCTTTGTGCACTGCTCCAAATCATTTGGTGGAGGGGGGATTATGGTGTGGGGTTGTTTTTCAGGGGTTGGGCTTGGCTTCTTCGTTCCAATGAATAGAACTCTTAAGGCGTCAGCATACCATGATATTTAGGACAATTTCATGCTCCCAACTTTGTGGGAACAGTTTGGGGATGGCCCCTTCCTGTTCCAACATGACCGAGCACCAGTACACAAAGCAAGGTCCATAAAGACATAGATGAGCAGGTTTGGGCTGGAAGAACTTGACTGGCCTACACAGAGTCCTGAGCTCAACCCGATAGAACACCTTTGGGATGAATTAGAGCAGAGACTGCAAGCCAGGCCTTCTCGTCCACATCAGTGCCTGACCTCACAAATGTGCTTCTGGAAGAATTGTCAAACCATTCCCATAGACACACTCCTAAACCTTGTGGACAACCTTCCCAGAAGAGCTGAAGCTGTTATAGCTGCAAAGGGTGGGCCAACTCAATATTGAACCCTACGGACTAAGACCGGGACGCCATTAAAGTTCGTGTGTGTAAGTGTAAAGGCAGGCGTCCCAATACTTTTGGTTATATAGTGTGTGTGTATATGTAAGAAGGCCAGTATGGTGGCCTGAATTTATGGGAGGAACCCGGGGGGTATTTAAGCAGCCCGCTCGCCTGTGGTCTTTGTCGGTTTCCTGTGCGCGATACTACGTCACTAGGCCGACTATTCAACTCGTAAGTGTTCGTGAGTTGTGTGTTCGAAACTTTCAGAGGCTTTCGGTTCCCATTCGCAGTTTTTCGTACAACGTGTCTGGCTCGGCTGTCGCAGGTAGGGTTTCGTTTGATGTTTTTCATTTCATGCATCACCATTTGTTAGATATCTTGGGACGCCAAATCTCGATACCGAACTTACGAGTCATTCGTTAAAGAAACCCTGCACGTAGCCGTAGTATTTAGCCACGAGTCGTGCCTCTATCATACCAAAACATTTCATTCATTTTTACGTACCTCACTCTGATTCTAATCCAGTCGTATCCGCATCGCACCAGTTCGTTCAGGCGTGTCTCACTTGTTTTCCTCATCTTCATACCATGCTCCACAGTCTGCTTCATTGTCAGTCGCAGTCGCGGCACACCGATTCGTGCCTCTGTCTTGGCTAAATCATTTCAATCATTTCACTAATTTCCCTGTCACGCACCAAGCTCCGATTCTAATCTAATTGCATCAGTGATACACCGATTCGTCCCGGCGTGCCCCAGTTGTTTTTTGGCCTCATTTCAGTACATGCTCCAGAGTTCGGTTCGCTGTCTGTCGCAGTCGCGGCACACCGATTCGTGCCTCTGTCATGGCAAATCATTTCACTCATTTTACTGTCATGGACCATGTTCCGATTATAATCCAGTCGCATCCATGATGCACCGATTCGTTCCGGCGTGCCCCAGTTGTTTTTTTGGCCTCATTTAAGTACATGCTCTAGAGTCGGGTTCATTGTCAGTCGCAGTCGCGGCACACTGATTCGTGCCCCTGTCATGGTAAATCATTTCACTCATTTCACTGTCACATACCGCTCTCCGATTCAAATCCAGTCGCATCCATGATGCACCGATTCGTTCCGGCTTGTCCCAGTTGTTTGGCCTCATTTCAGTACATGCTCCAGAGTCCAGTTTGTTGTCAGTCGCAGCCGCGGCACAACCGATTCGTGCCTCTGTCATGGCAAATCATTTCACTCATTTCACTGTCACGTACCGTGCTCCGATTCAAATCCAGTAGCATACGTCATGCACCGATTCGTCCCGGCGTGCCCCAGTTGTCTTGGCCTCATTTCATTCCGTACTCCACAGTCCTACTCGTTGTTTGTCACAGTCACGGCACACCGATTTGTGCCTCTATCATGGCAAAACATTTCACTCATTTCATTTCACGCACCTGTCGCTTCAAGTCCAATCCACTCAAACTAACAACACACCGAGTCGCACCCATCATTTCAGCCTTACAGGTTTTGTTTGTATGTTGCCTGTCATTTCTCCTCAGGTCCAACAGTCACTTCATATCGTGTCCTTCGTGCATTCTATTTTTATTTTACATAGTTCTACTGATGTTCGACCCAAGTCGCCTCTACGACGCAAAAAAGAAAAAAAAAAAAAAAACACACACACCCCGTCGTCCTTTGAAGTTCACTCAAGGTCTCGATTCATTCTTTAAAACCTTCACCTCACCGCTACTTCCCCTTACAGTCGCACAAACGCACTACGAAATTACATAACTCGGCCACTTGGGCACCTTCCAAATTAGGTAGTCAAAGCCTTTCACCACTTGTCATCTGTCATTTTCTCCTCTAGGTCAGTCAAGTTCAGTAGGTCCATCCTGCACCTGGTTGGACGTTTTTTCCCCCATGTAAAAAAGAAAAAAAAACAAATGGGCAGGAACCGTGTACGTATGCGTATATAGAAAAGAGAATCAACCTCAACTTTCATGTCACCCCTAATATAGGTTCCGGTCGATCAACTTTCGACCTCAAAGACAGGACATCGTATCTAGGGCACAAGTACCCCAAAGTCATGTCTCAGGCCAGCAGTGAAGACCTCACGGCCCCTCTGTCACCTTCTCCGGTTTCAGAGAGCAGCAGTGTGCAGTCCCTCAGGGGATGGACCATCCCCTGGCTGACAGCGGAACTGAGGCACAGGCGTGTGCCCTTCCCCGCTACAGCCAGAAAGGCTGAGCTCTTCAGGCTCCTCTTCCCTCCGCCAGCCACTGTTGGGCCCAGCACCCAGCAGGCATCTCTTCAGTCCATATATGCAGCCATTTCTCAGCTCCACACCATGGTATCATCCTTGGCTACCACAGTCACGGACATCCAAGCTAGAGTGGCACTCTTGGAGGGTCGCCCGGCCATGGCCACCCCTGACTCGGCCGCAGTCCAGGTTCTGACACCCCTTCCTGCAGGTACCACGGGGAAGAGTCCCACTGTCTTCCAAGCACACTTGGTCCCAGCCAGCATTAGGAAGGACATTCTGGACAGCAAGGATATCAACCTTGCCTCCCTCCTCATTTCGGTCCACGACCTGGCAGAAAACAAATCTTATACCTGGGGAGACGTATCAGTGGTCCTCAAGGCCAAAGATCCCAGGCTCAACCGCAAGTTATCCATTCCAGAATTTGCGTTAGCCTTCGGGATGCTGAGGGATGTCCTATGCTTGGCCACTCCCAGTAGTAGGGAAGAGCTGGACCTGTATCTTCACACCATGGTGGACCTGGGCTATAAGTACGGAGGCTTCTCATTTTACAATCATCATCGTTCCTTCTCTGCCAAGGCAGCAGCAAGGCTTTCACAATTCCAGACAGGCACGGATTGGAGCCTCATGGACACAGAGTTGTTCTGCCATCACTTTGCTGGCCTGCGCTCACCACTGTGCGCTATCTGCTAGTCCTACACACACACACACGGCTACCTGGTGCACCAACGCGGCAGTTAGTCGCCCCTTCGAATTCCTCTCCACCTCCAGTGCAGTTCAGGGCCCATCGGCCCCAGTACAGACGCCCCAGGTGGACAAGTTTGGACACTCGGTTCAGACAGTAGGGGGAGCAGCCATCTGCAATAATTTGAAATACGGGACATGCAAATTCAGCCAATGCCGCCTGCTCCACGTCTGTGTCATATGCCACAGGGCACATCCAAAAATCTATCCAAGGATTTACAGCAGGATTTCACACCGGCCTCCTCTCTGTCCCACAAGACTTATGAATGTAGGAACCTTCGCTCATCGGCCACCGACGAACAGGCCATAGACCAGCTGTTATAGGCCATACTGGAATGAGGCTTCATCATAGGCCCCTTCACTCAGCCCCTTTTCAACACCTGGAGAGTTAGTCCTATTGAGCTTGTCAAGGGTAAGTTCTCAAATAAAGTCCGCTTGGTGTACGGCCTGTCTGCGCCTCATTCTTCCCACATTCCGAGCCTGAATTCCCTAATTCCCTCGGAGGAATTCTCCCTGAAGTATGCTTTAGTAGACATGGCAATTCAGGCCATTATCAAAATAGCCACAGGCGCCTGGCTCTCCAAGGCTGACATTTCGGACTCTTTTAAGCTTCTGCCCATTCACCCATCTCTCTAGTGCTGGCACGGTATTAGATGGAAGCAGTCGTACTACTTTGCTACCAAACTGACCTTTGGCTCCAAGAGTAGCCCCTGGCTCTTCGACACTTTTGCGCAGTCCCTCAACTGGATACTGTCACACCAAGCTCAGTGTCAAAAAGTCATCCATTACTTGGACGACTTCTTGTTAATTGAACAGCCCAGTGTGCTCCTAGGAGACCTTGATAAATTAAGAGTCGTCTTTGGGAATCTCAATGTTCCCATCGTGAAACATAAAGTAGACGACCCAGCACACTCCATCACCTTCCTCAGAGTCAAACCTAGACACTTGCTCCATGTAGGCCAGCCTCCCCCTCGACAAGCTGACCTGCATCAGGTCAGTTCTCCAAGAATACACTAAGAAGTAGCTTCAATCTCTCTTGGCAATGCTCAATTTTGCAATGAGGATCATTCCCCAGGGTCAATCTTTTGTGTCACGCCTCCTGGTCTTCCTCTCCCAGACACAGGACCCCGATCAGATCCTTAACTTAGACACCGCGGCAGTAGCGGACCTGTCCATGTGGGAGGATTTTCTTAATACGTGGAACGGTATAACCATGTTTATACCATCAATATCGCCCCTATCACTGCAGATAGTGACAGATGCCGCAGCCTCCACAGGCTTCGCTGCAGTTTTTGGCCACCAATGGTTTGCAGGACCATGGCCTCCAGAGATGCTAATAATCCCCGGGTTTATCCGGACTTCCTCCCTGTTCGAACTGTACCTGATCGTGGCAGACGCTCAGCTCTGGGGTCATATCTGTATAGGACAATCCATGGCCTTTACCACCAACAACCAGGCCACGGCCAATATTATTAACAAGGGCAGGTCCAAGTCGCTCTCGATTATGTCCTTCCTGTCCAGGCTGGTACAACTATCTCTACAGCACCAGTTAATGTGCACTGTGCGTTCATTCCGGGCAAATGCAACCTCGCAGCAGTCGCGCTGTCCTGCTTTAATTGCACTTCCTTTTTTCAGCAGAAACCCAGAGACGACCCAGTATCAGCCCTTATGCCTGCTTGGTCTCAGCTGACTCTGGACTATAACAGCATCTGCACGGAGCGACCCAGCTCATCAACCAGTCTCTATCCCACAACACGCTCAAAGCCTACCACACAGCTTGGAATGTATTCAATAAATTCCTAGCATCCTGCTCCTCTGAAACAACAACAGACACCAAGCACATACTGGCTTTTATCTGATATTGCCATAATCAGTTGGCCCTATCCCATAACACTATCCGACTATACTTAGCCAGCATCCAACACTTTCTGGCTTTACGAGATCCTGCAAAACCATCTTTATTCACAGCCCATGCGATCCGAGCCATCCTGCGCGGCATCCAGAAACGACAACCCATATTTAATGCCAAACGTTTGCCTTTAACGAGTGCCATCTTCAGGGATATGTCTACTGTGCTTGCTAGTTCTCCATTTGGCCTTCTCCCCAGCCTGGTCATACAAGCAGCCATCTACCTAGCCTACTACGGTTTCTTGCGGCCCTAGCGAGTTTACCTGTAGCAACCCCGCCGGCCAAGTTCTGTGTAGACATCACCTGGCTCGCTACCAAGACCATTTCATCCTCCTCCTTGCAGTATCCAAAACCCAGCAATCAGGTTCCGGCGTAGACATCCATCTCTACAAAACAAACAATGTCTGGTGTCCAGTAACGATACTTGACCACCTACTGTCACTCCTACCAGAACAGGCAAACTCTAGTCTAATTATTGGTACAGTAGTATAGCACATATAGTTATTCTGTAGTAATTCAAGTTTAACCACTTCACGCAAAACGAAGTACCCGTATCTAGCTGCCATAACCCCGGTATTTTTGGGAACGCCGTGCGTTCCTCTTTAAGATAAAAGTGGTCTCCGTGGTAGCAGCGGAGACTATCGTGTCCTCTCCCATGGATGCCTGGCTGCCGACTGAGGGGAAGATGCCCCCTACTCGGCTCCATGGCATGGGAGGCTGGAAGCGACGTCAAACGTCACTTCCGCCCATAGCTCTTAACCACTTGACGACCGCCTCACGCCGATGTACGTCGGCAAAGTGGCACGGACAGGCAAAATCACGTACAGGGTACGTGATTTGCCTTCCGCGGGTGGGGGGTCCGATCGGACCCCCCCCCGGTGCCCGAGGCGGTCGTCGTTTGTCCCCCGGCGATCGGTGATGAGGGGGAGACCATCCGTTCGTGGCCCCCCCCTCGCGATCGCCGCCGGCCAATGAAAACACTCCTTTGCTGCTGTATGCTAAACAGCAGCAAAGGAAGTGATGTCATCTCCCCTCGGGTCGGTATTTTCCGTTCCGGCCCGAGGAGAGACGACAAGTATGTGAGTGCACCAAACACTACACACACAGTAGAACATGCCAGGCACACAAATCACCCCGATCCCCCCCCCGATCGCCCCCCGATCCCCCCCCAATCACCCCCCCCCCCCCTGTCACAAACTGACACCAGCAGTTTTTTTTTTTTTTTTTTTTTTTTTTTTTTTCTGATTACTGCATAGTGTCAGTTTGTGACAGTGACAGTGTTGGGACAGTGTATATTACCCCCCTTTAGGTCTAGGGTACCCCCCTAACCCCCCCTAATAAAGTTTTAACCCCTTGATGACCCCCTGTCACCAGTGTCGCTAAGCGATCATTTTTCTGATCGCTGTATTAGTGTCGCTGGTGACGCTAGTTAGTGAGGTAAATATTTAGGTTCGCCGTCAGCGTTTTATAGCGTCAGGGACCCCCATATACTACCTAATAAATGTTTTAACCCCTTGATTGCCCCCTAGTTAACCCTTTCACCACTGATCACCGTATAACCGTTACGGTTGACGCTGGTTAGTTCGTTTATTTTTTATAGTGTCAGGGCACCCGCCGTTTATTACCGAATAAAGGTTTAGCCCCCCGATCGCCCGGCGGTGATATGCGTCGCCCCAGGCAGCGTCAAATTAGCGCCAGTACCGCTAACACCCACGCACGCAGCATGCGCCTCCCTTAGTGGTATAGTATCTGATCGGATCAATATCTGATCCGATCAGATCTATACTAGCGTCCCCAGCAGTTTAGGGTTCCCAAAAACGCAGTGTTAGCGGGATCAGCCCAGATACCTGCTAGCACCTGCGTTTTGTCCCTCCGCCCGGCCCACCCAAGTGCAGTATCGATCGATCACTGTCACTTACAAGGCACTAAACGCATAACTGCAGCGTTCGCAGAGTCAGGCCTGATCCCTGCGATCGCTAACAGTTTTTTTGGTAGCATTTTGGTGAACTGGCAAGCACCAGCCCCAGGCAGCGTCAGGTTAGCGCCAGTACCGCTAACACCCACGCACGCAGCATACACCTCCCTTAGTGGTATAGTATCTGAACGGATCAATATCTGATCCGATCAGATCTATACTAGCGTCCCCAGCAGTTTAGGGTTCCCAAAAACGCAGTGTTAGCGGAATCAGCCCAGATACCTGCTAGCACCTGCGTTTTGCCCCTCCGCCCGGCCCAGCCCAGCCCACCCAAGTGCAGTATCGATCGATCACTGACACTTACAAAACACTAAACGCATAACTGCAGCGTTCGCAGAGTCAGGCCTGATCCCTGCGATCGCTAACAGTTTTTTTTGTAGCGTTTTGGTGAACTGGCAAGCACCAGCCCCAGGCAGCGTCAGATTAGCGCCAGTACCGCTAACACCCACGCACGCACTGTACACCTCCCTTAGTGGTATAGTATCTGATCGCATCAATATCTGATCCGATCAGATCTATACTAGCGTCACCAGCAGTTTAGGGTTCCCAAAAACGCAGTGTTAGCGGGATCAGCCCAGATACCTGCTAGCACCTGCGTTTTGCCCCTCCGCCCGGCCCAGCCCAGCCCACCCAAGTGCGGTATCGATCGATCACTGTCACTTACAAAACACTAAACGCATAACTGCAGCGTTCGCAGAGTCAGGCCTGATCCCTGCGATCGCTAACAGTTTTTTGGTAGTGTTTTGGTGAACTGGCAAGCGCCAGCGGCGTAGTACACCCCGGTCGTAGTCAAACCAGCACTGCAGTAACACTTGGTGACGTGGCGAGTCCCATAAGTGCAGTTGAAGCTGGTGAGGTGGCAAGCACAAGTAGTGTCCCGCTGCCACCAAAAAGACAAACACAGGCCCGTCGTGCCCATAGTGCCCTTCCTGCTGCATTCGCCAATCCTAATTGGGAACCCACCGCTTCTGCAGCGCCCGTACTTCCCCCATTCACATCCCCAACCAAATGCAGTCGGCTGCATGAGAGGCATTTTTATGTCCTCCCGAGTACCCCTACCCAGCGAACCCCCCCAAAAAAGATGTCGTGTCTGCAGCAAGCGAGGATATAGGCGTGACACCCGCTATTATTGTCCCTCCTGTCCTGACAATCCTGGTCTTTGCATTGGTGAATGTTTTGAACGCTACCATACACTAGTTGAGTATTAGCGTAGGGTACAGCATTGCACAGACTAGGCGCCATTTCACAGGGTCTCCCAAGATGCCATCGCATTTTGAGAGACCCGAACCTGGAACCGGTTACCGTTATAAAAGTTAGTTACAAAAAAAGTGTAAAAAAAAAAAAAATATGAAATAAAAAAAAATAGTTGTTGTTTTATTGTTCTCTCTCTCTCTATTCTCTCTCTCTATTGTTCTGCTCTTTTTTACTGTATTCTATTCTGCAATGTTTTATTGTTATTGTTATTGTTATTGATTGTTATTGTTATTGTTATTGTTATTATGTTTTATCATGTTTGTTTTTCAGGTGTGTAATTATTTACACTTTACTGTGCTTTATTGTTAACCATTGTTAACCATTTTTTTGTCTTCAGGTACGCCATTCACGACTTTGAGTGGTTATACCAGAATGATGCCTGCAGGTTTAGGTATCATCTTGGTATCATTCTTTTCAGCCAGCGGTCGGCTTTCATGTAAAAGCAATCCTAGCGGCTAATTAGCCTCTAGACTGCTTTTACAAGCCGTGGGAGGGAATGCCCCCCCCCCCCCACCGTCTTCCGTGTTTTTCTCTGGCTCTCCTGTCTCAACAGGGAACCTGAGAATGCAGCCGGTGATTCAGCCAGCTGACCATAGAGCTGATCAGAGACCAGAGTGGCTCCAAACATCTCTATGGCCTAAGAAACCGGAAGCTACGAGTATTTCATGACTTAGATTTCGCCGGATGTAAATAGCGCCATTGGGAAATTGGGGAAGCATTTTATCACACCGATCTTGGTGTGGTCATTTGCTTTGAGGGCAGAGGAGAGATCTAGGGTCTAATAGACCACAATTTTTTCAAAAAAGAGTACCTGTCACTACCTATTGCTATCATAGGGGATATTTACATTCCCCGAGATAACAATAAAAATGATTAAAAAAAAAAATATGAAAGGAACAGTTTAAAAGTAAGATTAAAAAAGCAAAAAAATAATAAAGAAAAAAAAAAAACAAAAAAAAAACACCCCTGTCGCCCCCTGCTCTCGCGCTAAGGCGAACGCAAGCGGCGGTCTGTCGTCAAACGTAAACAGCAATTGCACCATGCATGTGAGGTATCACCGCGAAGGCCAGATCGAGTGCAGTAATTTTTCCAGTAGACCTCCTCTGTAAATCTAAAGTGGTAACCTGTAAAGGCTTTTTAAGGCTTTTAAACATGTATTTATTTTGTTGCCACTGCACGTTTGTGCGCAATTTTAAAGCATGTCATGTTTGGTATCCATGTACTCGGCCTGAGATCATCTTTTTTATTTCATCAAACATTTGGGCAATATAGCGTGTTTTAGTGCATTAAAATTAAAAAAAGTGTGTTTTTTCCCCAAAAAATGCGTTTGAAAAATCGCTGCGCAATTACTGTGTGAAAAAAAAAAATGAAACACCCACCATTTTAATCTGTAGGGCATTTGCTTTAAAAAAATATATAATGTTTGGGGGTTCAAAGTAATTTTTTTGCAAAAAAAAAAAACTTTTTCATGTAAACAATAAGTGTCAGAAAGGGCTTTGTCTTCAAGTGGTTAGAAGAGTGGGTGATGTGTGACATAAGCTTCTAAATGTTGTGCATAAAATGCCAGGACAGTTCAAAACCCCCCCAAATGACCCCATTTTGGAAAGTAGACACCCCAAGCTATTTGCTGAGAGGCATGTCGAGTCCATGGAATATTTTATATTGCGACACAAGTTGCGGGAAAGAGACAAATTTTTTTTTTTTTTTTTTTTTTTTTGCACAAAGTTGTCACTAAATGATATATTGCTCAAACATGCCGTGGAAATATATGAAATTACACCCCAAAATACATTCTGCTGCTTCTCCTGAGTACGGGGATACCACATGTGTGAGACTTTTTGGGAGCCTAGCCGCGTACGGGACCCCGAAAACCAAGCACCGCCTTCAGGCTTTCTAAGGGCGTGAATTTTTGATTTCACTCTTCACTGCCTATCACAGTTTCGGAGGCCATGGAATGCCCAGGTGGCACAAAACCCCCCCAAATGACCCCATTTTGGAAAGTAGACACCCCAAGCTATTTGCTGAGAGGTATAGTGAGTATTTTGCAGACCTCACTTTTTGTCACAAAGTTTTGAAAATTGAAAAAAGAAAAAAAAAAATGTTTTTTCTTGTCTTTCTTCATTTTCAAAAACAAATGAGAGCTGCAAAATACTCACCATGCCTTTCAGCAAATAGCTTGGGGTGTCTACTTTCCAAAATGGGGTCATTTGGGGGGGTTTTGTGCCACCTGGGCATTCCATGGCCTCCGAAACTGTGATAGGCAGTAAAGAGTGAAATCAAAAATTTTCACCCTTAGAAATCCTGAAGGCAGTGATTGGTTTTTGGGGTCCAGTACGCGGCTAGGCTCCCAAAAAGTCCCACACATGTGGTATCCCCATACTCAGGAGAAGCAGCTAAATGTATTTTGGGGTGCAATTCCACATATGCCCATGGCCTGTGTGAGCAATATATCATTTAGTGACAACTTTATGAAAAAAAAAAAAAAAAAAAAAAAAAAGTGTCACTTTCCCGCAACTTGTGTCAAAATATAAAATATTCCATGGACTCAATATGCCTCTCAGCAAATAGCTTGGGGTGTCTACTTTCCAAAATGGGGTCATTTTGGGGGGTTTTGTGCCACCTGGGCATTCCATGGCCTCCGAAACTGTGATAGGCAGTGAAGAGTGAAAGCAAAAATTTACACCCTTAGAAATCCTGAAGGCGGTGATTGGTTTTCGGGGCCCCGTACGCGGCTAGGCTCCCAAAAAGTCCCACACATGTGGTATCCCCATACTCAGGAGAAGCAGCTAAATGTATTTTGGGGTGCAATTCCACATAGGCCCATGGCCTGTGTGAGCAATATATCATTTAGTGACGACTTTTTGTAAATATTTTTTTTTTTTTTTTTTTTTGTCATTTTTCAATCACTTGGGACAAAAAAAATAAATATTCAATGGGTTCAACATGCCTCTCAGCAATTTCCTTGGGGTGTCTACTTTCCAAAATGGGGTCATTTGGGGGGGTTTTGTACTGCCCTGCCATTTTAGCACCTCAAGAAATGACATAGGCAGTCATAAACTAAAAGCTGTGTAAATTCCAGAAAATGTACCCTAGTTTGTAGACGCTATAACTTTTGCGCAAACCAATAAATATACGCTTATTGACATTTTTTTTACCAAAGACATGTGGCCGAATACATTTTGGCCTAAATGTATGACTAAAATTTAGTTTATTGGATTTTTTTTATAACAAAAAGTAGAAAATATCATTTTTTTTCAAAATTTTCGGTCTTTTTCCGTTTATAGCGCAAAAAATAAAAACTGCAGAGGTGATCAAATACCATCAAAAGAAAGCTCTATTTGTGGGAAGAAAAGGACGCAAATTTCGTTTGGGTACAGCATTGCATGACCGCGCAATTAGCAGTTAAAGCGACGCAGTGCCAAATTGGAAAAAGACCTCTGGTCCTTAGGCAGCATAATGGTCCGGGGCTCAAGTGGTTAAAGAAGAATTTTTTTTTTTTTTTTTTTTTTTTTTTCAAGTGACTTTTTCTTTATTACATTTTAGTGTAAATATGAGATCTGAGGTCTTTTTGACCCCAGATCTCATATTTAAGAGGTCCTGTCATGTTTTTTTTCTATTACAAGGGATGTTTACATTCCTTGTAATAGGAATAAAAGGGACCCAAATGTTTATTTTATTTTTTTAAAGTGTCAAAATAAAAAATGTAAAGTAAAATAAATAAGAAAAAATAAATACATTTATACCTGTCCTGATGAGCTCGCGTGCAGAAGCGAACGTATATGTGAGTAGCCCCCGCTTATGAAAACGGTGTTCAAACCACACATGTGAGGTATCGCTGTGATCGTTAGAGCAAGAGCATTAATTCTAGCTCTAGACCTCCCCTGTAACTCAAAGCTGGGGTAACCTGTAGAAATTTTTAAACATCGCCTATAGAGATTTTTAAGGGTAAAAGTTTGTTGCCATTCCACGAGCGGGCGCAATTTTGAAGCGTGACATCATAAGTATCAATTTACTGGGCGTAGCATTATCTTTCACAATATAAAAAAAAAATTGGGCTAAATGTTCTGTTGTCCAAAAAAAAGTGCGCTTGTAAGGCCGCTGCGCAAATGCGGTGTGACAGAAAGTATTGCAACGACCGCCATTTTATTCTCTAGGGTGTTAGAAAAAATATATATATAATGTTTAGGGGTTCTAAGTAATTTTCTAGCAAAAAAAAAATATTCTAACTTGTAAACAACAAGTGTAAAAAAGAGGCTTGGTCCTTAAGTGGTTAAGAATACCACTTCAGGTCAGTCAGCCCTTGCGCATACTAATCCTTTGTGCACGACCAGCTCTTCACTGAGATATACAGTTTATAAAAGTAATACTAATAATAAGCACATTTTAGTGTGAAACGTGTTCAGGGCTGGTGCTACCACTAGGCAAACTAGGCAGCTGCCTAGGGCGCACTGCTGCCTAGGGCGCCAGGCTACTGGTGTTCCTACTCTCTTCTCTCTGCAGCAACCAACTAAGTCTCAGCATCAGCAGGCAGCTGCGGCTCCGTTCGCATATAGTATCAGAGGCGCAGCGGCGATGGAGGACTGTGTCTGTGTCCCGACTCCCGAATGAATGGAAGCAAGCAAACATTCATTGATGGGTGCTGGTGAGGCTGCATTTGATGGGCACTGGTGAGGCTGCATTTGATGGGCATTGATGAGGCTGCATTTGATGGGTGCTGGTGAGGCTGCATTGATGGGTGCTGGTGAGGCTGCATTTGATGGGTGCTGGTGAGGTTGCATTGATGGGCGCTGGTGAGGCTGCGTTGATGGGCGCTGGTGAGGCTGCGTTGATGGGCGCTGGTGAGGTTGCATTGATGGGCGCTGGTAGGCTGCATTGATGGGCGCTGGTGAGGCTGCATTTGGTGGGCGCTGGTGGGCTGCATTTGATGGGCACTTCATTAAAAAGGTGGGGTATACATGGGCAAGGCAAAGGGGGTAGAGTCAGGAGTGGAGCTGGGGGGCAAAATGAGGTTTCGTCTAGGTTGTTAAAAATCCTTGCGCCAGCCCTGAACGTGTTAGAAAGTTTTCCTTTTTGTACTTGTTTTTATGAATTTATACAAATGAAAGAATTTTAACTTTGCTGGAAGTGCAGTCATCCACTAATTTGACCACTGTGTCTCTGTAGTAATCTTGCCATACTCTGAAATATTGGTACAACCCAGGCTGCCATTTTCTAGTAATTTAGCCAGGCTTTGATTTAGTAGTACAGCCCAGGCAGTCATTTTGTATTAATTTAGCAATACTGTGAAATATGGCTTCAGTGGATTTAATGCAAGGATCCAAAACATCTTCATATTTAATACCTATTGAGCCTGCCAGTGAGGTCCACCCAATGCAGCTTCCTGTGATGGGGTGGCAACAATGCTGCAGTTCTCCTGATTTCAGGGCAGTCACACTTGAGTAGACTGCGCCTGCTACACTTTGTTGGAATTAGAAGATATTGCAGGGGGTGTGGCTTTCAGAATTGTCACTGCTTATTCACAAGCCTATAGCTTGTCAATTCGCATGTAATCCCACCTAGTTCTGCCCAGTGCTTTCTGGATTGACAGTACTGTATTTAAAACCCTCCCTCTGTGAGCTGCAAGGGTGTGAGACAAATGGAGGATTTGGCTCAATTAGGAAAAGGACATTTTTGTACTTACCTTATTATGATCATACATCACAAAGTAGTTTGATTTCAGGACTTGTTTAACCTCTTGCCACCCAGCCTAATTCTGACACTTCTCTCCTACATGCAAAAATCATAATTTTTTTTTTGCTAGAAAATTACTCAGAACCCTCAAATATTATATATATATTTTTTAGCAGACAATAATAAAATAATAAAGAAAATAAAATAAGGAGCCTCAAATATTATAAATATGTTTTGTTTTGTTTTTTTTTTTAGCAGACAATAATAATAAAATAAGAATAAAGAGAGTAAAATGGTCGTTGCAACTTTTTGTCTCGCACGGTATTTGCACAGCAATTTTTCAAACGCTTTAAAAAAAAAAAAAAAAAACAAGTTTCATGCATAAAAAAAAACAAAATACTAAAATTAGCCCCATTTTTTTGCATAATGTGAAAGATGATGTTATACCGAGTGAATAGATACCTAACATGTCACGCTCTCACGAGCACACACTCGTGGAATGGCGCCAAACTTCAGTACTTTAAAATCCCCATAGGCGACGCTTTAAAATTTTTTAGAGTTAAAGAGGAGGTCTAGCACCAGAATTATTGCTCTCGCTCTAACGTGAGCGGTAATACCTCGTGTGGTTTAAACGCTGTTTACATGTGGGCGCGACCTACATTTGCGTTCGCTTCTGTGAGCAGGGACAGGAGCGCTTTTAATTTTTATTATTTTTCTTTTTATTGTTTTACTTTTATTTTTCTATTTTGACACTTTCCTTTAATTTTTTTTTTTTTAATCACTTTTATTCCTATTACAAGGATGTAAACATCCCTTGTAGTAGGAATATGACAGCGAGATCTGGGGTCTATAAGTCCCCAGATTTTGCATCAAGGATGCAAAGCCTATAATAAAAAAAAATAAAAAAACGATCTTGGCTTTCCAGCTGAGGCATAGACAGTGTTTACAACTGCAGAGGACAGGCGTGACGTCCTAATGTCACCCCTGGCCTTCAAAAGGTCATAGAGACTGCCGGGGACCATCTGACCCGTGGTATTCTCCATGGTGAACTTCCGGCGCCGGCGGATTCCTTGCCGATTGCACGGGCGAGCCGCTAGAAGCACTGAAGGGTGGCGGGATTAGGGGATGTCCCCTTCTGCCGCCTGTAGAACAATCAAGTGGCTGAACAGAAAAAAAAACTCTTATATACAGTACAGTAATAGGACAAAGTAAAATGTTACAAAATGAAGCAAAGAAAAAACAAGAATTTGAATGTAGTTTTTAAATTACATAGTTTCTGCTTAATTCTGCGATAATGTAAAATTATAGCTCTATTGTTATATACAGCATCATCTTTGTTTAATTTATTTTTTTTTTTGGTAAATTTATTGGAAAGATAATATAATTACAAACACATACACTGTATATAGAGTTTTTTTTTTATTGTTATTATTTCAGACAAAAATAAAAGTTAATTATTATTTAAAATTGTAATTTACCCGCCCTTTTCTGCCTTTTACATGTGTTAATATTTCAAAATTAAATATAAGTATTTGTAAACAAATTTCTAACAAAAATTTAATTGACCCAAAAAAAACTTTTTTTTTTTAAACTTTCAAGTTAAAAAGAAAAAGTTCATAATTACAAATGCAGACGGATGAATTGCCAGTATAGTAATGCCTATAGTTCAGACACTACACTAATTATTACTGATGACTGCCACTTAATTAATAGACTTTCCAAATGAATAGAGAAAGCAATTGCACAATGTACAAGTCGTAGACACTTGACAAGACACATGAAATTTTGATCTATAGCCATAGCACTCTTCTGTTGAATACAGTGATATATTTATCTCTGTCAATTATTTCTCAGTACTAGCCTTAAACATCGACTATAGAGAATCCTTTATTTCAAGTTTTTTTCCCTTCTTTTCCTTTTGCTGATCCGTATAAATCATGCACAGTCATAAAGCAACTCCACTATTAGAGAGAATCCGCTTACCAGAATCAATGGGTCTCATGTATGCACAGGATCAACACTAAATCCAGCACTACTCAAAGGAAACTATAATTAGCGGAAATATATAATATTCAGACATAAAGCCTTTTTGCAGATAATATTTAAGTTACTGTTTAATTTTTTTTGAAATTTTGCAAATTTGTGATACAAATTCATTTATTACTTAAATTGGAAATGTACTTTGTTGTATATAACGTTATTTTCACATCATGTACCATTTTCTCTGTTATCGATTTGAAAATTGTCTGATTATTGTATTAAATAGATTAGGCTTTTTAAATGGTTAAGCCCACAGCCTGACATGGGGACACTTGCTGGCAATGACGATTGAAATCCTTGTGTCATTCTTTTCTGACCTTGGCCAGATCCTCACAGGCACCAAAATATATACATGAAGAATGGGATTGTCAGCCAGTCAGGAAGGGATGCTACATACAGATAAAAATCAGCTTAAAATATTTTTTTCTGGATTTATGTATTTATGTGATTTATGTAAGTACTTTTTTTTTTTTTAAGTGAGATTGTTCTGAAATTGCCCATGTTGGATCTTGATTCATTGTTTTAACATTAACATGAAATTTTGCAGAGTGCATTTCTGCAATAAAAAAGCTTCAGGCACAACTTAACATCATTATAGTCTTTGTTTAAAGAAGACGCTAACAAACTTTGAACGTACAGCAATATTTTTCGCCGCTTTGGCTCACGTGATACATTATGGAAGATTGTCATCAGTGGTACTTGAATGCAGGCTAAGCGTTCTATCTTTGTTTGATTGCTCAGGTACGCTTATTTGTACAATACTTCAGAGCAGATGTAGCTATGATACAATGAGTCCAATTTCTAAAAACCTTGGAAAGGAAAGGGGGGGTTGTTGCTCTTAACCACCAATCAGATCTTGCCTTTCTTGTTCTCCTCTAGTAAAATCACAATTGCAATGTAAATCGTTGCTTTTGAAAACACTTCTGCTTATTGTAATTTTCATTGTATAAATCGGTTTCAGTTGATATGTTAAATTGGCAATGTCAGATACCATATATTAATAACGTACATTAGGTCTAAAATTCTTTTTACGTGTAGATTCAAAAATACAAATCTGTCACATGCACAGTGCAGGACTTCATTATAAAAAAAAAAAACCCTCTTATGGTCTGTATTTATGATATATTCTACTGAAATATGTATAAATTTATTGTAGGACTTTGCAGCCTGTCATATATGCTTTTACTCTGACTTAAAGGATTTAAAAACATGAGCAATTATTATAATGCAGCTTAGAGATGCCATGGTTGCAATAGTATTCTTATTTTCATGATATTTGTTTTTTTTTTTGTTTTGTTTTTTTCGCAAGTACATAAAATATTGGTTGATCTTTCCAAAAATGCAGTGTCCTTGTCAATGCTTGTGATCTGAATAGAAAGCAAAGCCATTAAATATTTTTTATGCAAACTACTGATTTCATCATCCCCCATATAGTGGAGATAAACGTAGGCAGGCAAGTTTGGAATCCAGCTTGGGTGACAACCATGGAATACAGTGGAGAAGTGAGTTTAGTCACCCAGGGGGATAAAGTAAAACGGGGAAAAAATCATTAAAAAAAGAAAACAAATGCAGCTACCTTATCAAAGGACTGGTGAACTGCAGTATGTTCAGTTTTCCTTTTTTTTGGTTTAGATACACTTTAAAGCCTAAAAGGAACAGTTTTGGTTTTAACAAGTACAAATTCTCATGTCCTGATATCTTGCTACTAGGAACAGGAGTTTGATGCTGATTTTGATTTCTTCATGCACAATGTAATAGGCTACAAAACAATGCTCTTGTAACTCCAAAAATAAAGTGACAGGTTGTCTTAAAGAACACTCCTCCACCCACCTCTTTTCTCAGCTAGAGCAATCAAGAATTACTTATTCCTCTGCCTGAGCAATCGTGCAATACCTTGTGCTTCTGAGTATGGTGGAGCATGTGATCTTCTTCAGGGTTGCAGTGCTTGGATCTGAGCACCAAGCCTGAACACTGCCACTTTAGGGAGAGTCATGAACCCTGTGTAAGCTCCAGCTCTATTTGACATGGAATTCACACAAATTAGGACTCCCACCTCCAATGGAGGAATAGAGCGGCGAGGGAGGGTGGCAAAGTTGAGAATCAGTGGGTGAGGAGTTGTTCTTTCAACAGAACCTGTCACTATGTCCCTTCAACACATCTGTAAGTGTTGTACAGAATCTAGTAAAGCCCTTGACTTCCAAAGTAAGTTAATGGCCGTGGGTTAGGCTTTAGCCAGTTGATAATGGAACCTTTAACCCTTATACAGTGAGGGAAAAAGTATTTGATCCCCTGCTGATTTTGTACGTTTGCCCAATGACAAAGAAATGATCAGTCTATAATTTTAATGGTAGGTTTAGAATAACAACAAAAATATCCAGAAAAACTTTCAAATTTCAAAAAAGTTATAATTTGTTTTGCATTTTAATGAGTGAAATAAGTATTTGATCCCCTGTCAATCAGCAAGATTTTTTGCTCCCATGTGTCTTCTGTATAGGTAAGGAGCTGAGCTTAGGAGCACTCTCTTAAAGGGAGTGCTCCTAATCAGTCAGATTCCATTCTCTCCACCATGGCCAAGACCAAAGAGATGTCCAAGGATATCGGGGACAAGATTGTAGACCTACGCAATGCTGAAATGGGCTACAAGACAATTGCCAAGCAGCTTGGTGAGAGGGTGACAACAGTTGGTGGGATTATTCGCAAATGGAAAAAACAAAAAATAACTGTCAATCTCCCTCGGTCTGGGGCTCCATTGAAGGTCTCACCTCGTGGAGTTTCAAGGATCATGAGAATTGTGAGGAATCAGCCCAGAACTACACGGAAGAATCTTGTCAATGATCACAAGGCAGCTGGGACCATAGTCACCAAGAAAACAATTGGTAACACACTACACCATGAAGGACTGAAATCCTGCAGCGCCCACCAGGTCCCCCTGCTCAAGAAAGCACATGTGCAGGCCTGTCTGAAGTTTGCTAATGAACATCTGATTGATTCAGAGGAGAACTGGGTGAAAGTGTTGTGGTCAGATGAGACCAAAATCAAGCTCTTTGGCATCAACTCAACTCGCCGTGTTTGGAGGAAGAGGAATGCTGCCTATGACCCCAAGAACACCATCCCCACTGTCAAACATAGAGGTGCAATCATTATGCTTTGGGGGTGTTTTTCTGCTTAGGGGAGAGGACAACTTCACCGCATCAAAGGGACAATGGATGAAGCCATGTACCGTCAAATCTTGGGTGAGAACCCCCTTCCCTCAGCCAGGGCATTGTAAATGGGTCGTGAATGGGTATTCCACCATGGCAATGACCCAAAACACACGGCCAAGGCAACAAATGAGTGGCTCAATAAGAAGCACATTAAGGTCCTGGAGTGACCTAGCCAGTCTCCAGACCTTAATCCCATAGAAAATATGTGGCAGGAGCTGAAGGTTCAGGTTACCAAACGTCAGCCTTGAAACCTTAATGACTTGGAGAGGATCTGCAAAGAGGAGTGGGACAAAATCCCTCCTGAGATGTGTGCAAACTTGGTGACCAACTGCAAGAAACATCTGACCTCTGTGATTGCCAACAAGGGTTTTGCCACGTCATGTTTTGCAAAGGGGTAAAATACTAATTTCACTCATTAAAATGCAAATCAATTTATAACATTTTTGAAATGCATTTTTTTTCTGGATTTTTTTGTTGTTTTTTTGTCTCTCACTGTTAACATAAACCTACCATTAAAATTATAGACTGATCGTTTCTTTGTCAGTGAGCAAACATACAAAATCAGCAGTGGATCAAATACTTTTTTCCCTCACTGTACATCACTTGTAAGGTCATACCAATTATATAGGGTACATTTTTGGTTACCAAATTTTGGAGAGTGTTTAAAAATGGGTCATTACAGTAATCTAAGGAATAAAGACATCTACAAGGTGATTTGGTTTGTATACATATATCCAAGGACAAGATTTGGCAAATTATCTTATTATTACAGTGCCTGAACAAGAGGACATATGTTGCCAAAGAAGGACAAAAGATGCTAATATATTCCCTATATTTGGGAAGGTACCTTTACAGTAAAAGTGGGGAAGGTGGGAAATGCTCTTCTGCACTGGAATCAGTGATGAAACTGAAGGATTTAAAGGACCTGAAGATTCATTTTAGTTCATGTTATATACATTATTATTAAATGACAATATTGGGATATAAAAATAACTGGGGAACTGATCTAATCACCTTGTTATTGAATTTTCAGTGCAAGGTGGAATTGTGTTTTACATTAAAAGCATGTCTTGTAAGTTGTTGCATGTTGTGAATGTTTATGTGTGGTATATGTGCAGCAGATTCTGCCATTTTGTAAACTGTGCTCTGGCTCAGGAAAACACAATTTACTAATAACTTTTATATTATTCTTACTTCTTATTTTGAGCTGTAATTGCAAAATAAGGACCAAGACAGCTAGTATCAAGTTGCTGTACTCAAGGAAAAGGATCAAGAAGGGTTAATTTGTAGATATAGCTGCATTGTGTGTAATGATTACTTTGTTGCCTAAACCCCACGTAAAGTAAGCATAGCCAGAAGCAGGCTTCAAAACTGTGCAGCAAATGCAAAGCCTGTAAGCAGCCATTCTGTTTAGTAAAGACCCCAAGCCTCAACAACAGCAACAACATAAGATGCCATACATCAGCTTTTACCTGGACAGTCCACCTACTGTTGGCACATGCTGCGTTTTGATCAGTTTACATTCTGAGGCTTGAGATGGTGAGACCTTTCCATAGAGAATAAGTACTGGTTTGGGGCAGAAGGAGCTTATCGGGGTGATCAGGAATTGATTTCTAATCTATCTAAACAGTTCTTCCCACTGACAAATGATCAATTGCCTCTTTCGGCATATAACCCACAGCCATGAGATTGATCAAGCTTAAAACAATTTGATTGGCTGTCATGCCATGTTTGACATGTGTATTATAGTTGGATAGCTTGTACCATTGTCAACTTTTTTTAAACACCCCCAAGAAACTTCTAAGTGTATATAAATACTCATGGGAATAAGCAACCTGGTAAATGCAACAGGGCGTGCTCACTAAACTTCTGGGAATATTCTTACCGCTACAAAAAATTTCTTGGCTTGTGTGGGTCATTAGCCCTGAAGAGTTAAATGAGCGTAACGCGGCACGTGATGGTTTTTCACAACCTAGGGATACGATTTAACAGCATTCAGTATGTTATAAAGTGCTGTTCAGATGGTTACCTACAAGCTAGATTTTTTTTACTCATGAAAAGGGGTTAGTTTTTGTAAATTACATCTCTCAGCTCAGGATGTTCTATTCTAGAAGCAAGGGCTTTTGGAGGTCTCGGTCTAGCTCAGAATCAGAAGTACAGAAATAAACTGTTATGTGAGGCACTACCTTAGATATTGATAGAATTGCACAGGTGTTTATAGCAGCACCTCACCTAATAACCAGCCTGTAATAGCATCCTCTGATTTCTAATAAGGGCTCAAAGTTCTTGCAGCCCTTTGCTCTTACTTGTAAACTAATGACCTCGAGCAGGAATTTTCAAACTTTCCAAACAAAGGGCCAGTTTACTGTCCTTCAGACAGGCGGGATGTGTTTAGTGGGAGTAGACAACCCAGATAGCAAGGATAACTTGCCACAAATTTGTGACAGTGTGGAATTGTAAGTGTGTTAACTTGCTGCACATTTTCACTGGCAAGTTGTACACTTGCAGAGCACTTTATAGCAAGAGCAAAGTTGCAGTGTTGAGACTACAGTAAGAGCTCTGCAAATCTACAGCATGAAAATTCAGCCACAGTGACCCCTGTGGTGGGATGACTATTGCACAAAATAAGTGAACCAGAATTTGCGGACTGTTTGCAAAGAAAGTTGATCTGGAGTCATGCAATGCGGACTTGCTCTAATTGTACAACAAACTTATAAAGCCTGAAAAGTCTAGCAGTAGTTTAGCAAGTCATTTTCAAACTTGCAGCATAATTGCTTGCTATCTGGTAATGTCTCAGGCTTAGCGATCAGTGGGAGTAAAAAAATTGCATAGCACCTTTGGTCAGTAGAAGGAGGAATAGTGCTCCATCATTGGTATTAGTGAGAGGAATAGTGCCCCATGGTAGGTGTCAGTGGGAGGAATAGTGGCCAGTCGTTTTAGCAATGGAAAGAGTTATGCCCCATCTTTAGTGCCAGTGGAAGAAATAATGCCCCATTGCTGGTGTCCATGGAAAGAATAGTGCCCCATTGTTGGTGTCAGTGGGAGGAATAGTGCCCAATTTTTTATATCAATGGGAGGAACAATGCCCCATCATTGGTGTCCGTGGAAGGAATAATGCCCCTTCATTGGTGTCCTTGGGAGAAATGGTGCCCCACTGTTGGAGTCAGTGGAAAGAATGGTACCTCGTTGGTATCAGTGAAGGAATAGTACCGCTATTAGTGGAAGTTGCAATGCCTTCAAAGCTGGATATAGGCAAGCAAAGAGCTGTAGTTTGGAGACCACTTACCTAGAGTTACAAAATGTGATATGGGCCTGTCTGTGAGTAAACCTCTTTAACTCAGCAAAAGTAAATTTATTTTATTAGCTACTACCTAATCTGTCCTTCCCTCGCCATGTGGAAGTTTCTAATAAACCATTTCTTTACATTTAAATCTGTATCCTCTATCTTTTTTTATCTATCTCACCTTCTGTTGGTCTCCCTTGTCTCTTTTTTTTTCCTATCATTTATTTTGAATGTCCCATGATACCAAAAGTCAACATATTACAAGAATGTAATAGTCTTCCAATGTCAATGCACTAGCTTGTATTTTGATAGTGTCTCTGTTTCCTAGGTTTTTGTATAAAGTGTCTCAGGGTGAAGTTCTTGTTACTATTCAAGCTTATTTCACTAACAGCTAAGGGATAATAGTCTGTTTTTATTTTCCGTTTAGCAGCGGCACATGGTTAGACCTACTTGACATCAGTCTTGTAAGGGAGATATTAAGCTAGTGAGCCAGAGAGAGGAGCTTGGTAAAGGCAGGGACCAGAGAAGCTCAGGTGCTCACTTATTTGTGATTGACAAGGAGCAAAATTTCTTCGAGGCTTACTTTTTAAAGATTCCACTTATGGCAGTCACTTCTTGTGCTTTATTGCTTTTACAAGTGGTCTCAAAACCCAGTACTTGAAAATAAACATAACAGTGCCGTCACTGCTGTGGTACTTTTTTAAAAAGTCTTCTTTTGCTTTGTTTTGTCAGTGAGCTGATGAGTGACATCAAAGCGGACCCCACTGAACCTAAATTTAAAAAAAAATGGCTTCCTCTGATGTCCTAGAGACAATAATTATGATGTGCCAGTTAAGTCCAAACTACAGCTGAGGGATTTTACTTTAAAGCAGAGGATTGGGCGCTAAAAAAAAATGCATTTATAGCTCTTTGTCTGGCACCTCATTATGTGTGGGTCTGATTCATTAAGTAATTGGTTTGCAGTTGTTTACATGAGTATTAAGGCCTTCTATTCAGAAGCCTTTGAGAGATACATTGTGCAAATGTTGCATGTTATGAATACCGAATGAGGGGCAGGGGGCCAGTCCTATTGGCTAAACACTGTACTCTGTTGAGAAGCAAGAGAAAGGGATTGGGTGCTGCTTTGCATAGCAATGACTCTGCCTTAATAAGCTTTACAGATTAATACCCACAAGCTATAAAAGATGCAAAGAGATACTCTTAGCACATTTAAACATGCTCATTTCACTATTGTGGTTCTGGAGACCGAAAGAATCGAGTTCTTTCATATTCTTCTCCTTTTTTTTTTCCAGTGCAATGCCTTTAAAGGACCAAACTTAATAGAATCCAATGTTTATTGTATTATAAATCAAGGGACATAGCAAGATCTGCAACAGTTTATTATTAAAGATCCATTCAATGTAAATCTCTTTTCCTCTATTGTATCTCCTATAGCAAAATAATTTTGTGGTTGAATGGGGATAAAAGGCATAATGTGCAAAGAAGTGAGTCTTAATAGGACGCTGCTCTCTGAGTAAAGACCACTTGTTCCCCTTTGTGCAACAGAACATGACATTTTCCTCCTCTTCAGGATGCACTGTGCAGCCATCCACCATTAAAATGCATTCTGTTTCTTTCCCATAAAACATTGCTGTGAAACAACATCAAGCCAACAGTGAAACACTTGCCCCAGGTTCAACAAAAAGAGCACAAGGCAAAATAATCCTTTCGTGCGATGGAGGAGGGGGAGAAAAAAAAAAAAAAAAGTATGACCAAATTTTATCTGCATAGTGCTAGAGCCGGGGTGTTGTTTAGTGACCTTTGTGGATTAAGGCTGATTCTCCTTCAAGCATAGACCAGCCGACCTTGTATGTGTGTGGCATTTTATTCCCTGAATAGTTGCAGAACAAACCAGAGGAGGTCGCTCTTATTCTAAATACTGAACTATTTTATCAGATTACTGGATTATGGTTTCCTCAGCAATAGGATATATGTAAGTTTGCATGTCCAAGTATGTGTGTGTGTATGTATATGTGTGTATATATATATATATATATATATATATATATATATATACTGTGTGTATATAATGTTTATCAATAGATGTTGGAAAAATTATATACACAATATATATATATATATATATATATATATATATATATATATATATATATAATCCTGCTCTTTGTTATATATTTCTAATTGGAATTATAATTTTAGTGCTTTTTTGTGCCTTAATTTGTTTTGTTTTTGTGTTTGTTTTTTTAGAGATTATATAAAATCTCCATGTCTTTCAGTTAGACCATGATATAATGTACTGTATTGTACCATTTGTATGTTTTGTATGCACATTTTAATTAGTTGCATTTTAGTCACATTTTTGCAAATGTGTGGGGAGATTAATGTATTCTTCATTTTTATTGTAAAGGTGTATATAATAATTCAGATGAGAGGCACAGTGCCTTTTAATATGTATAATGTTTCATGCTGCTGTCCATATATCAGGAATACCACTTTCTCAGCTGATATGTTGTGCAATTAGTTTTATCCTTGTGTTAAATCAGGTGCTTGCACTGGTCTAAAAACTTGTGATTGCAATTCATATTAATGTCCATTAGATGGCAGTCTCATGTGTATTTTTTTTAGCATGGTCATGTTCCAAAATTTTGCTCCACTGTAGCATGCAGTAAGGTGTAAAGAGAAATTATTTGGAATTACCCGAATTTCTGTGTGGAACGTCCTTTGATTGATATTTAGGTCATGATAACAGACAATAACACAGACAGCTGCACTCCTGCATATCTTAAGTGAACATATTTATTGAAGGAATCCTGTTTGGGGGGTTCCATTGCTGATCACTCTTTAGTTCCATGTCTGTCATGCTGATCTAGTGGCTTTCAGTATTTGGAGTCATTGGTCTAAGAGAATTATACATATCAAGTGTTTAAATGTTTCTGATCTGCATGCTTGTTGTAGATAATACAGAAACGATTGAAGCCAAAGAATGGCAGGCAAATCTTTATTGCAGGTTTTGTACAAAATAGTGCAGTCACCTTGGATTTTCCTAAATTAAAGGGGATGCGGTGAAGACATTCTGCATACTGCCCCTGCAGATTAATGCAACATTATTATTATACAGAATTTATATAGCACCAACAGTTGGCACAGCGCTTTACAACATGAAGGCAAAAAGTACAGTTACAATGCAATACAGGAGGACTCAGAGGGCCCTGCACATTAGAGTTTAAAATCTATAATCTCTGCTTTGCAGTGGCTTTTATATATGCTGCAATTAAAGAGGCACTAACTTCTGGAAGATCTATCTAAGGCTCAATTCACACTATATGCAGTGGGATTGCATTGGGCAGCTATTTTCAGTGCAGGGCAGCACAAGACACCTGTCTCCTGTGTACCAGGTTCACACCACTGCGTTGCAGCCGGTACAGTGCATTGAAAACAAGTTCTACATGCTGTGTGGCGGCCAATTAACCTTTATGAAATGTCCGTGTGGTATTAACAAAAAAAAAGAGAATGGTGTGGTGATCCTACTGGACCACACAGTGCACCAGCCACTGCATTACAACACAGTAGCTGCTGTAAATTTGACCCTAAGGCCCCTTTCACACTTATACGACTTGTCCCACGATTTTGTACTGCAAAATCGTATGACAAGTCATTCTCCATGATTTTCAATGACTACCATTCATATTGGCACGACTTTAAGTCGTGCCGACTTGAAAGTAGTCCCAGCACTACTTTGGTCCAACTTCTATGCGAGTTGTACTCCATAGACCTCAATGTTAAACCCTGAAGTAGCATGCAAGTCGTGCCTGAATAATATAGACACGACTTCAGTACGACTTTGTAAGCACAAGCCTGACTCGCTGATCGGGAAAGGAAAACTTTTTTCCTTTCCCGATGAGCGACAGGCAGTGCTGACAGCTGTCTGGTATGAATCCAGAGGGGGAACTCCACGCCAAGTTTTAAATGAAAAAACCGGCGTGGGTTCCCCCCCAGGGGCATACCAGGCCCTTAGGTCTGGTATGGATCTAAGGGGAACCCCCTACGCCGAAAAATCCATACCAGACCCTCATCCGAGCACGCAGCCCGGCCGGTCAGGAATAGGGGTGGGGACGAGCGAGCGCCCCCCCCCTCCTTGACCGTACCAGGCCGCATGCCCTCAACATGGGGGGGTGGGTGCTTTAGGGCATGGGGGGCACCCTGCGGGCCCCCCCACCCCAAAGCACCTTGTCCCCATGTTGATGAGGACAAGGGCCTCTTCCCGACAACCCTGGCCGTTGGTTGTCGGGGTCTGCGGGCGGGGGGCTTATCGGAATCCGGGAGCCCCCTTTAATAAGGGAGCCCCCAGATCCCGGCCCCCCACCCTATGTGAATGAGTATGGGGTACATGGTACCCCTACCCATTCACCTAGGGAAAAAAAGCGTCAATAAAAAACACAGTACACAGGTTTTTTAAATAATTTATTAGGCAGCTCCGCGATCTTCTTCTGACTTCGGGGGTCCTCTTTCGACTTTGGGGGTCTCTCCGCCGTCTCCTCCCGGTGTCCGCATCTTCTGCCGTCTCCTCCGCTATCTTCTGCAGCTCAATTGCTAGCGGTGGTCCGGACTTCTGCCTTCTTCTTTTCTTCCAGAGATGTTGACACGACGCTCTCTCCAGCTGGAATGGTCTCTGAACGCTCCGCAACTGACTTATATAGGCGGTGGCCCCGCCCCCTTGTGAGGTCACTGTCCCGGGACATGCTGGGACTGTGCCGTCATAAGGGGGCGTGGTCATCACCCAGTGACCACGCCTCCTAAAACGTCACAGTCCCAGCATGCCCAGGGACTGTGACGGCATAAGGGGGCGGGGTCACCGCCTATATAAGTCCGGTGCGGAGCGCACAGAGACCATTCTGGCTGGAGAGAGCGTCGTGTCGACATCTCTGGAAGAGAAGAGGGAAGAAGACGATCCAGAGGTCCGGACCACCGCTGGCAAAAGAGCGCCAGAAGATAGCGGTGGAGCCGGCAGAAGATGCGGACGCCGGAGTGACCCCGAAGTCGGAAGAGGACCCCCGAAGTCGGAAGAAGATCCCGGAGCTGCCTAATAAATTATTTTAAAAACCTGTGTACTGTGTTTTTTATTGACGCTTTTTTTCCCTAGGTGAATGGGTAGGGGTACCATGTACCCCATACTCATTCACATAGGGTGGGGGGCCGGGATCTGGGGGCTCCCTTATTAAAGGGGGCTCCCAGATTCCGATAAGCCCCCCGCCCGCAGACCCCGACAACCAACGGCCAGGGTTGTCGGGAAGAGGCCCTTGTCCTCATCAACATGGGGACAAGGTGCTTTGGGGTGGGGGGGCCGCACTGCGCCCCCCCATGCCCCAAAGCACCCACCCCCATGTTGAGGGCATGCGGCCTGGTACGGTCCAGGAGGGGGGGGGCCGCTAGCTCGTCCCCACCCCCATTCCTGACCGGCCGGGCTGCGTGCTCGGATAAGGGTCTCGATTTTTCGGCGTAGGGGGTTCCCCTTACAATCCATACCAGCCTGGTATGCCCCTGGGGGGAACCCACGCCAGTTTTTTTATTTAAAACTTGGCATGGAGTTCCCCCTTATGATTCATACCAGCTACTGCATGTTTTCATTTGTTAATGCCAAAAACGTGGCAAAGTAGTACTGCTCCCAAATCGCGGTAAAATCGTGCGACTTTGAAGTCGTATAAGTGTGAAAGGGGTCTAAGGGCTAATTCACACCAGCCACTGTGTTAAAATGCAGTGGCTTGTGCGTGGAGCAGTCCGGCAGCGCACCATGTTTAAACAAACTTTACTGAAATCTTGCACAGAGGTTTCATTAAGTTCAGTCAGCTGCCGCATAGTGCTAGGCAGTGGGTTGCTTTGCACTTCACTGTGCTGAAAAAAAGTATTGCATGCAGTACCTTTTTTTTCACCACACAACACCGCAACACAGTAGTGTGAACCGGACACACAAGAGACAAGATATGGGGTGGCACTGGGCTTGAATAACCACCCAACGCAGTCCCAACGCATGTGGTATGAATGAACCCTAAGGCAGGCAGAGGGCAAAGGACTGGTAACCAGTGATCTCCTGGCAGTTAACTATTACTGGATTGTCATAGCTAATTCTGCACTGTCTCAGGTAGAGGCAGGGTTTTGCTTCCTTATGTCGGAGCCTCCATCAAAGAGAGCAGTGAGAAGCAGCACAATGGTGATATCACCTAATCTGGAGAGACTAGCAGTTGGGGCAGCAGCATCTTAGGACTCATGCAGCAGATATACAGATATGAGGCTTTAAGCACAGGTGTACCTAGGCACCCTTACATACCAGGAAGTTCACTGCTATTTTTTCTAATGAAATTCTAGACAAAAGGTACATTTTTCAGGGTACTGCTTAGACACATTTAACATTTTTAAATGTTTCTAGAACGTACAGTACATAGCAAATCTTCACTTTTCGATTTCAAGCCCACTTTAAGGCTAGATTATCCACAATCTACATTTCTATGGACTTTAAAGATATAGTATATACTCATTTCATTGGTTAAAGTAAATCGATCACGTGGATTGGGCATATAAGTCCTCTGTGCAGGCCTTCCTGGAGGTGGGGGACAACTTCCGTAAATAGATATCGGCAATCTACTCACACCCGGTGACGACAGTTGGGGTCAACAGGACACAGTCCGCCTCATAACGGTACGAGACAGGGCTGCCCTCTTTTCCTACTCATATTTATCTTGCCCCTAGAGCCGTTCCACAATCCCAATATTAAAGGCAAAGGTGTTGATTTACTAAAACTGGAGAGTGCAAAATCTGGTGCAGCTGTGCATGGTAGCCAATTGGCTTCTAACTTCAGTTGTTCAATTAGGGTTTCACAAAAAAACTGGAAGCTGATTGGTTTCTATGCAGAGCTGCAGCAGATTTTGCTCTCCAGTTTTAGTAAATCAACCCCACAGTGATAAGAGTGGGGGAACACAAAGAAGCAGCTTACATTGTTTTTCGCAACCCAGCCCATGGCCCTCTTTGTCCAATTTCATGAGTGAACTCCAGACTTTCAGGGGGCACTCTAATTTCAAAGCCAACTTCTTGAAGTTGAAGGCGTTAAATGACACCCTTCCTAGGTGAACTGTAGACCTTTTATGCTCGCAGTTTCCATTTAAGTGGCCCATGCACTGCCTTAAATACTTGGGTATCTTTCTTACACCAGAGATACGGGACATCTATTCAGAAAATGTTCTGCCTTTCCTCTCCTGAGTCAGAACAGATCTTTCTAACTAGTCCACCAGATTGTAGTGCTTTAAAAATGAAGGTACTCTCCGCCTACTCTACTTACTCCAGACTATCCTGATCCTTGTCCCTGGCACTTTCCTTAAGCAACTTAGAAGCAAATTCAGAAAATTCTTATGGGCCAGGAAAGCCCATAGGCTTTACCAGCAGTTACTGACTAAGCCAAAGGAATTAGGTGGAACTGGATTATTGGATGTCAGCAAATACTATAGGGCCACTCATATAGCCCGCACCATAAATTGGTGCCAACCAGACTCCGGTAAGAGATGGATTTTGCTTGAACAATCATTTTTAACATGCTTATTGGAAGGTTTGCCCTGGCTGTTTCTGGATGTCCCCTGCAGTCTCTTTACCCACCCAACGATCGGGACTACTCTTCACGTGGCCAAGTCTCTTATCGGCTCCATCTTGGCCCATCATAAATGACTCCAATAGTTTCCCATCCATTATTTTATCTTCGAGTAACAGAAAGGCCCTTTTTTACTTCCCTTAGAGATCAGAAATTTTGTGTGCACCACTTCTGGTCAGGAGGCCACTGGCAGTCTCTTTCTGGTTTTCGGTGTAAGTTTGACCCGCCACTTTATTACTCATAACTGGGGCAAGGTGAGGTCCCTTGCCACTCCCACAAATTTTGAAAAGCTTTGCCTTTCGCTGTGTTTGCCAAACACTATGCGAAGACGTCACTGACTCCTTCTCCCCACGTGTATCATCACATGTCACGTGACTTTCTCAAGGGTAGGACTACACGTGACATGTGATGATACATGTGGGGAGAAGGAGTCAGTGACGTCTTCGCATAGTGTTCGGCAAACACAGCGATAGCTGTATGAGCAGAGAAGCCGTCTGACCATTATAACAAAAGCGATTCAGCTACTGCAAATGTGTGAGTGGATTACATTGTTTTCCCAGTCTTGTAGCATTTAAAAACACTGCACAATGATGGTTTTTCTTTTATCTATATGTGAATCATCACCTTGCAAATGTAATTCATCATGCAACTGTGATCTGTGAGAATTGAAATACAAGCAAGTTCATCAAAGACAATTGATTGGACATTTAGAACTCAACAGACACAAACAGACACTATTTATTGTTTTTTTTTTGTTGTTTTTGTTTTTTTTTTTCAATCTACATACATCTAGGGATGTATGTTCCCTTACAGTGCCTTGCGAAAGTATTCGGCCCCCTTGAACTTTTCAACCTTTTGCCACATTTCAGGCTTCAAACATAAAGATATAAAATTTTTATTTTTTGTGAAGAATCACCAACAAGTGGGACACAGTTGTGAAGTGGAACGAAATCTATTGGATTGTTGAAACTTTTTTAACTAATAAAAAAATGAAAAGTGGGGAGTGCAAAATTATTCGTCCCCCTTGCGTTAACTCTTTGTAGAGCCACCTTTTGCTGCGATTACAGCTGCAAGTCGCTTGGGGTATGTCTCTATCAGTTTTGCACATCGAGAGACTGAAATTCTTGCCCATTCTTCCTTGCAAAACAGCTCGAGCTCAGTGAGGTTGGATGGAGAGCGTTTGTGAACAGCAGTTTTCAGCTCTTTCCACAGATTCTCGATTGGATTCAGGTCTGGACTTTGACTTGGCCATTCTAACACTTGGATACATTTATTTGTGAACCATTCCTTTGTAGATTTTGCTGTATGTTTGGGATCATTGTCTTGTTGGAAGATAAATCTCTGTCCCAGTTTCAGGTCTTTTGCAGACTCCAACAGGTTTTCATCCAGAATGGTCCTGTATTTGGCTGCATCCATCTTCCCCTCAATTTTAACTATCTTCCCTGTCCCTGCTGAAGAAAAGCAGGCCCAAACCATGATGCTGCCACCACCATGTTTGACAGTGGGAATGGTGTGTTGAGTGTGATGAGCTGTGTTGCTTTTACGCCAAACATATCGTTTTGCATTGTGGCCAAAAAGTTCGATTTTGGTTTCATCGGACCAGAGCACCTTCTTCCACATGTTTGGTGTGTCTCCCAGGTGGCTTGTGGCAAACTTTAGACAAGACTTTTTATGGATATCTTTGAGAAATGGCTTTCTTCTTGCCACTCTTCCATAAAGGCCAGATTTGTGCAGTGTACGACTGATTGTTGTCCTATGGACAGACTCTCCCACCTCAGCTGTAGTTCTCTGCAGTTCATCCAGAGTGATCATGGGCCTCTTGGCTGCATCTCTGATCAGTCTTCTCCTTGTCTGAGCTGAAAGTTTAGAGGGACAGCCAGGTCTTGGTAGATTTGCAGTGGTCTGATACTCCTTCCATTTCAAAATGATCGCTTGCACAGTGCTCCTTGGGATGTTTAAAGCTTGGGAAATCTTTTTGTATCCAAATCCGGCTTTAAACTTCTCCACAACAGTATTGCGGACCTGCCTGGTGTGTTCCTTGGTCCTCATGATGTTCTCTGCGCTTTCAACAGAACCCTGAGATTATCACAGAGCAGGTGCATTTATACAGAGACTTGATTACACACAGGTGGATTCTATTTATCACCATCAGTCATTTAGGACAACATTGGATCATTCAGAGATCCTCGCTGAACTTCTGGAGTGAGTTTGCTGCACTGAAAGTAAAGGGGCCGAATAATTTTGCACGCACCACTTTTCAGTTTTTTAATTGCTAAAAAAGTTTAAAATATCCAATAGATTTCGTTCCACTTCACAATTGTGTCCCACTTGTTGGTGATTCTTCACAAAAAATACAATTTTATATCTTTATGTTTGAAGCCTGAAATGTGGCAAAAGGTTGAAAAGTTCAAGGGGGCCGAATACTTTTGCAAGGCACTGTATATGTTTTTTGATGCATCTATTTGCATTTATTCACTTTATTGATTGATATATTTATTTGCACCTATTTACTTTACTGATTGTGAGATCAGGGTATATATTATTTTTTGATGCATTTTTTTGCATTTATTCACTTTATTGATTGATTATTTATTTGCACTTATTCACTTTACTGATTATGATATCAGGGTATTTTTATGGTTTAGGATTTTATATATAAGCACCACTCCAACAGATGGAGATAATTTGATAAGTGCACCAACATATTTTATATTGATTTATAGCAACAGGTGTCACAGTACTAATTGGTTGGTTGGAGCTTACACATTTCTTTTTGGTGTTTTGTTATTTTATAGAGAATCCACATCAGCGCTTTCGTTTTCTTTTTTCACATGTTGCTAAGCAACCCCCCCAGAGTACCCCCCCTGACAGCGTGTGGGGGTTCTTCTTCCTCGCAGCCGCTGTCACTTTCAAAAGTGCCCGCACAGCCACAACATTCATTCACAGAGATCTGTCATTGCATAAGCTACAAGTCCCATAAGCCACTGCGGCAGACTGACTTGTAGTCCTCAATGGGCAATGCGGTAATTGTATTCGTAGTCCATTGACACTTCTCCAGCTCTCTAACTGTAAAGGCCCGTACACACGATCGGACTTTTGTTGGCTGTGCGAACGGACAAACTTTCCGCCAACAAAAGTCCGATGGAGTAAAGTCCGATCGTGTGTACACAAAACCATTGGACTTTTGTACAAACTACAGTACCTGCCCGCGAGAATATTTCCAGCGCGATCCCATCGCGCTGGTTCTCGGCGACAGGGTACTGTACATCTTGCGCTGGCTGCAATAGGAAAAACACATTTTCCTATTGCAGCGAGCGCGAGAGGGAATTCCCCTCCAGGGGCATACCAGGCCCTTAGCTCTGGTATGGGTTTAAAGGGGAACCCCCTATGCTGATAAAACGGCGTGGGGGTCGCCCCCAAAATCCATACCAGACCCTCATGCGAGCACGCAGCCCGGCTGGTCAGGAAAGGGGGTGGGGACGAGCGTGCGCCCCCCCCGAACTGTACCAGGCCGCATGCCCTCAACATGGAGGGTGGGCAGGGGGGGCGCCCTTCGGCCCCCCCACCCCAAAGCACCTTGTCCCCATGTTGTTGAGGACAAGGGCCTCTTCCCGACAACCCTGGCCGTTGGTTTCGGAGTCTGCGAGCGGAGGAATTATCGGAATCCAGGAGCCGCCTTTAATAAGGGGGCCCCCAGATCCCGGCCCCCCACCCTATGTGAATGAGTATGGGGTACATTGCACCCCTACTCATTCACCTGGGGAAAAAAGTGTCAATAAAAAAACACTAGACAGGTTTTTAAAGTAATTAGGCAGCTCCGGGGGTCTTCTTCCGACTTCGGGGGTCTCTTCCGACTTCTTCCCTCTCTCCGGCTTTTTCTCCAGGTGTCCGGTTCTTCTCCCGCCTCTTCTCCCGCTCTCCGGCCTCTTCTCCAGGTCTCCGGTTCTTCTCCAGCTCTCCGGTTCTTCTGCCAGGCTCCTCCGCTATCTTCTGCTTTTTTGCCACTCTTTTGCTAGCAGTGGCCTGGTCTTCTCCGTCGTCTTGTTCCCTCTTCTCTTCTTCCAATGTTGACAGAACGCTCTCTCCCTCTGTAATGTCGTGTGCTAGGTGCGCAATGACTTTTATAGGCATGGGGCGTGGTCACCAGGTGATGTCACCCGGTGACCCCGCCCCATGCCTATATAAGTATTTGCACACCTCGCACACGGCATTACAGTGGGAGAGAGTGTCGTGTCAAAATCGGAAGAAGAGAGAACAAGACGAGAGAGAAGACCGGGCCACCGCTAGCAAAAGAGCAGAAGATAGCAGAGGAGCCCGGGAGAAGAACCTGGAGAAGAGGCCGGAGAGCAGGAGAAGAACCGGACACCTGGAGAAGAGGCCGGAGAGAGCGGAGAAGTTGGAAGAGACCCCCCGAAGTCGGAAGAAGACCACAGGAGCTGCTTAATAAATTACTTTAAAAACCTGTCTAGTGTTTTTTTATTGACACTTTTTTCCTCAGGTGAATAAGTAGGGGTACAATGTACCCCATACTCATTCACATAGGGTGGGGGGCCGGGATCTGGGGGCCCCCTTATTAAAGCGGGCTCCCGGATTCCGATAAGCCCTCCACCCGCAGACCCTGACAACCAACAACCAGGGTTGTCGGGAAGAGGCCCTTGTCCTCATCAACTTAGGGACAAGGTACTTTGGGGTGGGGGGCCGTAGGGCGCCCCCCTGCCCCAAAGCGCCCACCCCCATGTTGAGGGCATGCGGCTTGTTACGGTTCGGGAGGGGGGGACGTGCGCTCGTCCCCACCCCCCTGCTCTGATAAGGGTCTGGTATGGGTTTTGGGGGAGACCCCCACGCCATTTTTTTGGCGTAGGGGGTTTCCCTTTAAATCCATACCAGACCTAAGGGCCTGGTATGCTCTTGGAGGGGAACCCATGCCGGTTTTTTATTTAAAACTTTGGCGTGGAGTTCCCCCCTCATGATTCATACCAAACACCTGTCGGCAATGCTTGTTGCTTATCGCTAAAGGAAAAAACTAATTTTTCCTTTCCCGATGAGCGAGCTGGCTGCCGCAACAGGGCTCGCAGTTGTCAAATCTCGCCGATAACAGCGGGGAGATTGACACAATATTGCGGTCACCTACTGTACAAACACGCATGTTCAGAACCAATGCAAAAGATCAGACAACAATACAGAAGTTGACCAAAGGGTGGCGGTAAAGAGCTGAAAAACAACTTGATTTGGTGAAAGTTGGATGAAAACGTCCTGCCATGTGTATGCTTCATTAATTTACGGCCAACACCCTTTGTGCAAAAATCCATGGGAAAGTTTGTACAAAGTCCTATCGTGTGTATGAGGCTTTAGTCTGTACAGAGGTACGGGCAGAGAGCTGGGGGGAGATTTTGCAGGAGCCTGATTTTGCACCAGTGTTTCACTGATCACGGGTGCAATGCTTTGCAGGCTCCTCTGAAAAAAGAAAAAATAAATGCACATTTTTTTCCTGCAAAAATATGTGAATTTATTATTTTTTTCTTAAAGGTGAAAAAAATGTGACTTCCTAATTGTACCAAAAAAAAATTTAGTTTGAATAAACAAACCTGTTAAAAAAGTTTCTCAGTTAAACTGCAGCATTGCAAAGCTGTAAAATGTCTTCTGGTTGCTAAGGCCTAAATTTCCTCCAGACCTGAGGGGGTTAAACTACAAGCAGATGAAGAAGTCAGTCATGAATTCAATGAAAATCATTATGTGGTTTATTTCTACATACAGCTGATTGTCTTCAATTCAGCATCCTGTAATTGCCTGTACAGAAAAACCTATAGTATAACTAAAGGGAAACTTTTTTTTTTTTGATAGAGCGGAGAGGGATTAAAACCCCTGTCAGGTTTTTATTGCTGCTGTGCTGCCATTAGGGACATTCACCCTCTGTATTAGTCCTGTTTACCATTATCACCGAAAGTGAGTGTAACAGAAAATCCCAATTTTGGGTTTTCAACACAATGGGAATAGAAGTGAAATCCTCCATTGGGGACATTCTGGTGACTCATCTGGATTTCCTCTCACTACCTCTTTTAGTTATGGGTCAGGAAGTGAAGTGAAATCTCCCTAATGGGATGCAAATGGCAAAAAAAAAGGAACTAACAGAGATTATAACCATCCCATACTTTTTCCAAGATGAAAAAAAATCTGTCTTTAGTTCTACTTTAAGCTGGTAAACGGGGGGAGTTGGTTATAGTACTAACCTAGTGCTGGATAGGTTTGCAAAGGAACCTGCCACATTCCTGTGTCAGTAGAAAACAAAAGGATAACCCCCTTAAGACTTTGTAGGCAGATTACAAACCAATGTGATATCCTAAAATTAATGAAGTTTATTTGCAAACATTAAAAAACATGATCAAGATAGCTAATCACATAGAACAAGTTTCTAAAAGATCAAATAGACAATGGTACATAATTCAGGTGTACACCCCTGAGGCTCTGAATCCTGGAACATCCGGCTGGTCCAGTAGAGTATCAGACCAAGCTCTGGATGATAGTCACAGGAAAGGTCCCAACATGTTTTGGAATATATAAAAATTCCTTCTTCAGGAGAAAACGTGAGCAGAGTGTAATTATAATGTACAACTATGTCTAACGGTATGGCTATAGTTCCCCGGACGTGTTCCACGGCCTCACCTAGGCCAGACAGGAAAGGAAAGGGGGAAGGGGTTTAAAGTTTTGTAAAAAGTCTAGAAAGTCGAACGATGAACTTTTTTGGTGCAGGTCCCTGGCCAGGTTGCATTGGTCAGCTAGAGTGTAATCTGCGAATAGGTCTCGGGGAGTGCAGGATTTATCTGCACCATCTGAAAGAAGTGTTTTAAATCCCATGACGAAAAGAAGATAGAAAATGGATTTGGGACTTTACATGAGGCATGTCTAAGTTGGTGATAATGTATGAAATACCTAATTATAAATTGGTTGAGTGTCATCGCTGATCTCCTGCGCGCACGTGGCCCCACAGACAGGCTCCGCTGAGTCAGCTGACTTGCGGCCACCCTGACTGGCTGAAGTTATGGCTGCAATAGCCACCTTCCAATCCACACTCGCAGCTAAGATCGAGGCCGTACAGATGGATGTCGATGTTGGCCTCATGCACAAGGACGTGGACAGGCTCCACTCCAGAGTGACGGAGACCGAGCAGAGGGTCAACCAAATGGAGGAAGATGTCATGGAGCACTCTGCAGCCCTCTGCACGCTCCAAATTAAGATGAAGGCCCTAGAATACAGAGCTGAAGACTCAGAAAACAGGAACAGGAGGAATAACCTGCACATAATAGGTCTGGTTGAGGGCACTGAAGGGGTCAACCCGATGGTGATGGTGGAAGAAATGCTGCGCTCTCTCCTTCCTGATGCCCGCTTCTCCCCCCACTATGCCGTGGAGAGGGCTCACCTAAACTGCCACCTCCAGGGTCCCTCCCGCGAACCTTCATACTCCACCTGCTCAACTTTCGTGACCGGAATGAAATCCTCCAGGAGTCTTGGAGAATTACGCTTCCAAAAGCAAGTTGATGACATTCCCTGACTATTTGGTTGAAACACAACGACTCCAGAAGTAATTCGATCAGGTGAAGGCGGCGATGAGGGCCCGAAACATCCGTTACAGTGTGCCATTACTGGCGCGTCTGCGGGTCTAGGATGGAGAATCTACCAGATTTTTCACTACACCGAGAGAAGCATGTGTTTGGCTGGATTCCCTGCCCACTGACACATGGAACTGTGAGATTTTCCTACATTATACACACAGGTTACACTGATTGGGGGCCCTTTTCTTTTGTGACGATGGCCCGGATGTAGGGTACCGAGACTCGCATACCTGCCACGTTGAGCGGCCTGGATGCTCATCTCCATTGCACCTGTTGTGCCCATTGAGGAATTCCCCGGTGCCATCAGACACGGCCCTTACACTGCATAAGACCTCCCCCTGGCCTCTCCCTCTCCCCACCATTTTCCACCTTTCATTTTCACACCGGAGCTCCGAGGTGAAGAATGGCAAGACTACCCTGGGAGGATGGTGAAGGTTAGGAGGAAGGTTCTTTGTTCCCCTTTTTTTTTCCTTTTACGGTTCTACATTGACTTCGGCCAGTTATCTTTCTTAGGCAACCCAAGTTTGTGCCTCTGACACAGTGAGGAGATCTGAATTGCCCGCCCACCCTCTGCACCAGAGGTGCTGGGGCTCATAAACTAATATGTATCGATTGGATCGCATTTTCAGTTTCTGCTGGGGACGTCCAGAGACCTTTCCATTCTGTGACCATACTATGCTCCCACCAGCTTACACAACGGCCAGCGGAGGAAGGCAGAGTTGAGAACTGAACTGCTCGATTGCACCCCCCAGATAAGATCTGGAGGGGTGAGGCTCCCTTCTTGCACAGGCCCCCTCTTTGCAGCCGAAGTGTTGAGTTGGGGTTTTGGGATGGAAGCCCTCCCCAGGTTTGAGGGGTGGGAGGTTTAGTTGCCCGGTAAGGGCCGGTTGTTTAGCTATTTTCCTATATGTTATACGTTGTACGATTCTATGCATGTCAGCATTTTCACTTAATGTCTCAGTATTACTCAGCCGAAGTGTCTGTGTCATCCGGGTCCAGCCGATATGCCCAAAAATGCTTCAATCCGGTGATCCTACTTCTTTTACTCCCCACAATACTCATGTCCTCCCTTAACATTTTATCATGGAGCACCAGGGGGCTGAACTCTCCTGTTAAGAGGTCACTGGTGTTCCAATTCCTTAGATCATATAACCCTTGTGTGTTCTTCAGGAGACCCACTTAGTGGGTAGCCGCACTCTGGCCCTTAAAAAAATGTGGGTGGGTCACCATTATCATTCCACCTACTCAAATTTTGCACGGGGCGTTAGTGTTTTGGTGCTCAATACGCTCGCCACTTTTTCTTCACTCTAACATGGACTATTGTAGCTCTGTACTTGCCCCCCCCCCCCCCAGCATTCTTGCCACTGTTAAACCAAATCACTGCCAAGATTGCGGAATTTTCTTCTGACCACACTGACTGAAAAAGTCGTTGGCTCAATCCCAAAGCATCTTTAAGCAGGGGGAGAAGTCGGGGAGACTGCTGGCCTGGCTCTCTAGAGAACAGTCTGGGGGGATTAGTGTGCCACATATCCTTGGCCCTGACAGTGACCTCTATGCCCCTGAGGAAATTAACCAGTGCTTTGTCTCATATTACCAATCACTTTATAGCTCTGGGGCGACGATGAGTTAACATCCTACTTGGAAGATGTAGATGTCCCAGTACTGACTACAACATCCCAAAACAGACTAGACAGTCGTATAACGGCAGAAGAAAAACTCTTCAAACAGGTAAGACTCCTATCCCTGACGGCATTCCAATGGAGTTCTATAAACAATATACAGAGGACCTTGCCACTAGATTTCAAGCCATGTTGGGTGCGTCGTTGGAGTCGGAGACTCTCCCCCAATCTATGGGGGAAGCGATTTATAGTGGTGATCCCTAATCCGGTGCAGGACCTCTCCCTTTGCTCTTCCTATCCCCCTGCTAAATGTTGACGCAAAGCTTTTGGCCAAAATACTAGCTACTGGACTGAACACAGTAATAACTGCCCTAATTCACCCGGACCAGACGGGATTCATGCCGGGTAGGGTTATCGATATTAATATAAGGAGACCATTTACTCACATTGATAGAGCTCAACTTGACACAGCGGGAGTGGTGGCCTCTCTGAACGCTGAGAAGGCCTTTGATTCCGTTGAATGGGGATATCTCTGGGAAGTACTCTCCAAATTTGGATTTGGCCCTAAGTTTAGGCTATGTATACGAATGATCTATACCACCCCCCAAGCCAGAGTTCATATGAATAGTAGCTTGTGGGAATCCTTCCTGCTGGGTCAAGGGACGAGGCAAGGGTGTCCCCTATCACCGGGACTATTTGCGCTGGTGTTAGAACCCCTCACAGTCCTCATTAGAGCCGAAAATAAAGTGCGGGGCATAATAGTAGGGCCAATTGAAGAAAAACTATCGCTATACGCAGATGACGCCCTGCTGTACTTAGCCAATGCCTCCGAGTCTCTTCCAACTTTACTACACCTATGTGACCACTTCAGTAGATACTCAGGCATATGTATCAACTGGGACAAGTCAGTGCTATTTCCACTAAACTCATTAGTTCCCCGACCTGACACTCAAACACAGCTTAAATGAATAGATGAGTTCTACTATTTGGGTATCGGGGTCAATACTGAGATAGGAGAGTATATGGGGAAAAATATACAACCCCTTATGTCACAACTTACTGCTAAATTGGTAGCTTGGCTCTCTCTCCCACTGTCACCAGTGGGCAGGGTTAACCTGTTCAAGATGGTATACCTGCCCAAATTTTTGTCCTTCTTTCGGACTCCATCACATTTTCCCAAAATTTTCTTTAGAAGGCTGGAAGGGCTGTTGGTCTCCTTTGTCTGGGCCAGGTAGCCTCCTAGGGTGGCAAAGAGAACACTGTACCTTCCCCTATCGGAAGGAGGCTTAGCACTCCCTAACTTCCAAATTTACTACTGGGCAGCAGTCCTGGTTACGGTGCGCTGGTGGTTTTCCCAGCCCAGACAAAACCCAGCAAATACATTGGAGGCGGTCGCCCTGGACTCCTATGCAGCCTTGAGCAATCTGGTATGAAAACCACGATAAGTGCCTCGCAAGACGCTAGAGTAGTCTATAGGACTTCCTACGTGTCCCTTCATATGCCCTTCTGGGGAAATCCAATGTTACCCCATTTAAATACTATCCCGGACCCGACTGTGTGGGCTCACAGGGGGATCACCACTTTAAAACACATAACAAAGGCTGGCAAACTCATGACATTTCAGGAGGTAAGAAGCCTACATGCGCTTCCACCTTCCCTTGAATTTCGCTATTGGCAGCTGAGACATGCATTTGGGGCCCAATTCCCTAACACGATAACCCGGGAGTCAGACCCCGTCGAGCACCTTCTGACCTTGTGAAGGGAAAGCCTCTCTTCTCTCTGTACCTTTACCTAACGGTAGCTTACGACTCTAAACTAACACGGACTCTGGAAAAATGGAGGGCAGACAATACCGACTCTAGATGATGAGTAGTGGGAGGAATGCGTCTCTACCTTTTACAGTAAAACATAATGTACAAAGGGTGTGTTTCTGTAATATAAATGCAGGGAAGAGAGCCCCGGCGGGTCACAGAAACGCAGGGCTGCGCTATAACGAAGGTATTTGGCACAATTATATTACAGAAACACAGACATTGTACATTATATACTACTGTAATGGAGTGGATTATAGGATTTTACAAGCATTTTAACTCAGTTCCCACTGGGGATTCCCGTCAGGCAGGGAGAGAGGGGGAGAGAAGACAGCACATTACATGGTAAGACCTACACCAAAAATAAGCCCTACTGTGTCTTTTGTTGCCAAAATTAATATAAGACCCGGGCTTATTTTCAGGGAAATATATATATTTCAGGGTATATATTTAAAATGACCGTAGCATAAGGATTAACAAAAAAGTTAATGTTGAGTGAGAGAGTTTAGTTGTGCTTTAAGTCAGGGGTCCCCAACCCCTGGGCTGCGGACTGATATGTGGCCTGTTGGGGGCCAGGCCATGTGGCATGGGGGTGGGTGGAAAGTGAGGCTCAATCTTCATTGGCAGCTACTCACATTGCCATCTGGGCTCCGCTTCTTGTCGGTTGCAGGGGCCTGCTGTGGGCTGTGTGTCCCAGGGATCTGAGTTCTTGTGTGGGTCTAGTGCACTGCCACTCTCCCACTGCTAGAGGGTGCCTGCTCCCTTTCTCCCAGCAATACCACTCCCTTCCCTCTCTGTGCTCATGTCACTCAGTGTGTGTACAAAAAATATATATATATATATATATATATATATATATATATATATATATATATATATATATATATATTTTTTTTTTTAATAATAAGTTCTCACAAGAATGATACATTATAATCATAATAAATAAATACAGATACAAATAAAGATGTGAGTGGCAGTTGAGGTGACAGGCTACAAACCCCCAAAATACCCCCCCATTCACAGAGGGGTTGTGTACCTTGAGGTGGGTCCCTGGTGCTGGGGAGGTTGGAGACCGCTCCTTTAAAGAGGAACTGCAGTCTTCTCACATAGTTTGTAATAAAAACATGTTTGCCATTCTGAAGCTTCCATCCAACCACTTTGCATATTCTTTTATATATACTGTACTTGCTAAATATGCTGCAGAAATCTCCCTCCACTAAGTCTGGCTGCAGCCATTTTAACTGTGGGCAGCTGAATCTGCTGCCTGTTCACTTCCTGGATTTACAGAGGCACACCTCCAGCTCTGCAGCCCTGCAGCTCTCAGAAGATTTATTAGATGTAAAGATGAAAAAATGACTGAAGGTCCACTTTAAGTGATCCTGTGCTTTATCCATGCTGTCTCTCCTGCTGGTGGCACTGTTGCATCCTTGGGCCGTAGTACCGGTGTCCACCAGCGGGTGCACTCCGGCAGTGTGGAGCAAACAGCACACTCTGCGCTCAGCTGTAACATGAGGTCAATTACCACAGTCTTATAAATACCCGGCAAGCCCTCATAGGCTTGCCTTGGTATCTTTCTTCCTTGTGCCCTGACCTGTTATCCCGTAGCCTGTAAACCTGTATCTCCTGTATCTGAACCTGAGCCTGCTCCTGAGCCTGTATCCGATCCCATCCTGATCCTGTCCGTCCTGTGTTCCTATTCCCTTGTATCCATATCCCATCCTTTATCTCCCTCTCCTATCCTGCCCTTGTTCAGTTGCTGATCCCCTGTGTATGACCCTGGCCTGGCTTACGTGTTTGATTTTGGTACTTCCCTTTGGCTGTATATATTATCTGCTGTCTGGGGGTTTCTGTTGGTTGAGCACTATTTGTATTTGGGGTGTTTGTTTATTTATATCACTTATCTTAAATAAACATTATTCTTATTTCACTTTACATGCGTTTTGGTTTCCTCTTTGCAGTCCACACAATCTGGTCACACCTGTTCATGACACACACACTGAACATACACTATGAACGCACATAGATGCTTCCACTACGAAATCCGTGGATATTTCAGTTCCGACGCCGCTCACTTCAACGGATTGCACAGTAACGTTCGTGCTGAACGGAAAGGTGTGGCTACAAGGTCACACGCACACTACATCACTTCCACTTGTGCGTGACACATCAACACTACGTATTAAATCAATTTTTTTCGATGAGTGAATGTTGGCAATGATTTCGACCAATGAACACTGTTTTGTTGGTCGGCTGTCAAGCGATCGGCCGATTTTCTAACCGTGTATTCTGGCTTCTATACCAAACTCCCCCCCACCCCCTGGCCTAGTCTAGCTCTAGTGAGAAAGGGATTGTGGGGAAGGAAAGCAGGCAGGTTTAGCCAGATCCTCTCCTCACACCTTCCCTAACCTGCCGACCGACCTTACCATGAGTGCTCTTCTAGTTCCCGCTTTTTTTAAGCTAGTTCCTATATGATTTTCTATGCAACAATTCCGGTCTGGTGGGGCATTATCAATATCTGTTGTTCTTTTCTTTTGCCCTATCCAAAGATGTTGTTTCCATTTTGTAAAATGATAGGTAACTGGAACTGTTGCATTTGGTTATAATTTTGCTGTATATTTGTTTTCATCCGATTACATGATATAACGTATTTGGAGTCATTTGCCTGTAATTCTCGATAAATATCTCAATAAAAAGGTTTTGGTTAAGGAAAAGAAACCCTGTCAGATTTTGTTTCACCACCTGTGTCCCATTGCAGAGATTCCCCTTCACTTCCTGTCCCATAGCCAAACAGGAAGTGAGATGAAATCCCTGAAAATGAAGGGAATTCCTTGGGGACCCCCAGGTCACAAGAACTAGTGTCCCTATTGGAAGATTTGTCCTCTATTACTTTTCTGGTGCCGACCCAAAATTTGTGATTTTCTTTTAACTTTCACGTTCTATGATAATGGTAAACAGGACAAATAGAGAGGGGGAATTTCCTTAATGGGGGCACAGACAGCAAAAAAACTGACAGATGTTACAATCCATCTCCACTTCATTCAAAAAAGTTTTAAAAAGTTTTTAGTTATACTTCGTTACACAGCAACTGCACATCTATGAAAATTTCTATTACCTTTGGTATGTGCAGCTGTAATATGTCATCGGATGAAACAAATTTTGAATTGCAATTCTATTATTTTCACCAAGTAGCTGGCAATACTGTGCATCCTTCTATATAATAAGGCAAGCCAGTTCATTAGATACCAGTATTGTTAGCCTAGAGTAGAATAGAGATGGAGGACTGTATAGATAATATTTTTTGCTAGCCCAAGCATTTACTATATGCTAAATAACACACAGGCTGGACACAAAAGATCAAAATCATTTGTGTCTGTCAAAGTGAATAGAGACAGCTCTGTGGACAATAAGAAAGACGTTTGTAAGCGATCTCAGTCCCTGTTTCATATGCATGAAGCTAGATCAAAGGCTGGTAAGAGCCTGTACTTTTCCATATAGGCTTACAATTCATAGGAACTTTATGGATCAATTTCATAAATAGGAGCTCATCTGTTAAATAGCTGGTTTATTTCTTTGTGTTCGAATTCTGTTGTGCCTAAATCAGCAGTGATCAGCTGAGCAGAGTTAAAGTGCATGTAAAGGCAAACATAAAGGACCCCCCATTTAATCCAAATATTTATTCATTAAAAAATGTACTAGCCTCCTATAATCCCCTCTGCTTCCAAATTCAGTTTTGGAGAGAGAGGGGCAGCACTGTCAGCTTGTCAGAATGCATTGAGCAGTGCTGTGAATGTAACAAGTGGAACTTTCTGATTGGAGAAGAGAGCATATCAATAAACCGCTGCTCCATAACTATCCAGTCCAAAAGCTGGATTGTTTTGGACATTGCATGGTGTCTGGCAGGGGTGTCTGGATTAGAACTCTGGTGACAGAATTGCATTTTTTTGACAGGTAGAGCATGTCACAATTATGTAATTCAGATATGTATTTCGCTGTTTGCCTACAATATCATTTTAAAATTAATTGTACTTTTTAGTAGACAACTTTGATGAAGTTGCATTATGACCTTTGTTTGCTCTTTAGGCTGGTTTTGCATTCCCATAAGCTTGTACGGTAATGCAAAATACATTTGGAGCAAACATAAGCCAGTTGACACAGGCCATAACTATTATGTGATCGAGTCAATGTGTGTAAGACGTTCAAACTGTAATGATGTGAATATATCGCATTCTGCCACTTGGATACAGTAGCATTCTCACTCTTCGAGAACGTATTGGAAACCCTGAAACCCCAGGAGGCTCCTACTGTGCATTAACCACTTGCCGACCGCAATATAGCACATTTACTGTTATAGGGTGGCCGCCCTGTGCATGATCACGTGTGTGTGTGTGTGTGTATATGTATATATATATATATATATATATATATATAAAATATATGATCCTGCACTTACGGGTATCTGGCGCGTGTGCGCACTGCGGGCGGTTCACTCCCACTGTGATTTTACACAGCAGGTCCCATGGTCCCAATATCCGCCGGCATCCATTGATCATTCGGTACACGGGCAGAGCGAACGGCAGTCTGCATATGCAAGCAAGGCAGATTGATATTTTGTCATTACAGAAGGCATGCATCCTGTGTTCCTGTAAAGCAGGAACACAGATCCATGCCCTCCACTAGTAAAAGCAACTCCCTCAATACACTGAATCACCAGCTAGGCACACATTTAACCCTTTGATTGCCCCTGATGTTAACCAGCCAGTTTCATTAGTACAGTGACAGTGCATATTATTAGCACTGATCACTGTAATAATTCACTGGTCCCCAAAAAAGTGTCAGGTTTCCAATTTGCCGCAATATCGCAGTCCCACTATAAGTCGCTGATCACCGCCATTACTAGTAAAAAATTAAAAAAATATTCCATTGCTGTAGATGCTATAACTTTTGCGCAAACCAATCAATATACGCTTATTGGGATCTATTTTTACCAAACATATGTAGCAGAATACATATTGGCCTAAATTGATGAAGAAATTACATTTTTTTATTTTTTTTTTATTGGATGTGTTTAGAGCAGAAAGTAAAAAATATTGTTCAAAATTGACGGTCATTTTTCGTTTATAGCGCAAAAAATAAAAACTGCAGATGCTATCACATACCACCAAAAGAAAGCTCTATTTGTGGAGAGAAAGACATACATTTTATTTGGGCACAGCGTCGCACGACCGCACGATTGTCAGTTAAAGTAATGCAGTGCCGTATCGCAAAAAATGGTCTGGTCAGGAAGGAGGGGTAAATCTTCCGGAGGTGAAGTGGTTAACTGACCCAAGCTAGGAAACTAGCACTTTGGCCTGTCTGCTCCCTTTCAAAGTTATTATAATGAATGTGGTTGCCAGTATATTAGCTTGTACTTGTCTATATGGCACTTCTCTTTGCTTGCTTGACATTTTGCGAGCAGTCACAAGTAGGATACTCCTAGGGGCCATGACCACCTGTCAGCAATGCCAAATTTCTTAGATTTCTTGAAAACTGGACACTAAAGCCTCATACACACGGTCTGATTGTTGGACGACCGAGCGTCTGATTTTTGTCAAAAGGGCGTGTGCAGGATTTTGTCTAGCATGCTAACTATCTGCAAATTTTCGTTTCACAAACACAAACGTAGTGACGTACTATGAGGGTATAAAGAGGAAGTTAATTCCTCAAACGCCACCATTTGGGGCCCTTCTGCTAATTTCATGTTGGTGAAAGTTTGGTGAGCGTTTCGTGATTTTCAGATTGTACAAAACAAATGCCTTTTCAAAATATCTTTGCCATAACTACATGCAAAGCAGCTTCATTATTATCCCATTAAAGAAGGTGAGAATTTTGAAATTTCATTAATTGCCACGTCACGAATGTTCATTTTAGATTACGAACAGTAGTTTACAAGACCGAACTCTTCCCAGTCGTTTCTTGATTCCAAGCATGCGTGTTTGTACTTTCGACTTTTGTGTGACGGATTTCTGTACTGACCATCTGAAAATCAGACATTGTGTTCACATCAGACAAAAATTTTATAGCCTGCACATCAAGCTTTTGTCTGATGTAAAAGTCAAATCGTCTGTCGAATGCACCGTACTAATGATCTGAAAATCCGCAGAGAGCTCGTCTTCAGACTTTTTCCTTCTAATTTTCGTACCGTGTGTACGAGTTCTTAGACTCTCCACTTCAAGGGAATCTTTTGCTACCACCAATGACACAGATGGCCCACCAGTGTGTAGCACACAAGGCCATACAGACGATATCCCTATCGCTTGTTGGCTACAGCAATGTAGGCCCTGCCTTGCTAATGGCAGCTGTATGTCATTCAGTACTGCATGGACACCTCCAAAGGGGGCCTTAAAAATGATTTGGTATTCGTAGGTGCTGGATGTGTGTGCAAAAACGGAGTTGGTGTGGAAAATGTTGGGGGGGGGGAAATAAATGAATTATGGGTGCAAGCAAGGTACCACTACTCTACCACACCTAGGACCTTTTACCTGCTTACCACAATGCAATAAAAGTTACAGATTAAAAAAAATTCTAAAGGGCTGCTGATTTTTGCGCCTTTTTTTGTGGGCAATTCAAATGGATTGTCATTGCAGCAAAAATTGGATGTGCACATGCAGGTGTGTTGGTGATGCAATTAATTAATGTACTGGGATGCCATGTGTTTTTCACAACACAATAATGTGAATAGGCCTTTAAGATAAAATTGCATTTAACTTATATCTACAGCTAAAATTTCATATATTAGCTTGCCTTTTCATGCAGTTGTTTGTAAAAGTATTAAACGTGAAGTACTTATGCGCCGCAAAACGTGTAAACGATATATATGGTAAAGTGATAAGGTGCAAAAAAATATAAAGAAGCTGACTTCTGAAGTGTTGCCAGCACCAAAAACATGAGTGATTTGTGATGAAGCAGCACTAAATATCTCTTCAAAAATACTAGGTTAGGGATAGCTGATAATAAAGTGCTAATACTGTTCCCGGGTAACTCTGAACCAATCTTACAGTATAAAGTGTCAATAATATTACAATATAAATGACTAAAATATCAAAAAAATATAGTTCACAGAGATGACTGATGTAACTTCGGATGCTAAGCAAATAGTCTCTATAAGGGTAAGTGCATCAAAGAAAAAGTTACAATGTAGATAATATAATAACTTGTAGGAATCTTTCTCCAATCCACACCCTGTGTGTGCTAGCCTCTCACCTCAAGGGAAGACCCCAGATGGGTCTAGTCGTGCATCAACAGATCAACAGATGTCCTTTTCCTCCTCCTTGGGAATATCTCAAACGTATGATCACTGCAGTGTCCAGGTTATTTCTCCACTAACGGCCGTAACTGGAAGTGACGTCACCAAGCTTCTCCCTATGCGTTACGTCACAGACTTTGTCAAGGGTATGGATACTAGGTGACACAGGTGGAGTTTAAATACTAGTAGTAATCATGGAAACGGCATACTGATGAGTAAAGGCTTATCATATGCAAATTAATTAACCAAATAGGAGAAATAAAGGACAAATCCATAAGCTTGGAAAACAGAGCAATATGATATAAAAAGGGATTGGAGAGCTAACAATAAGAGTAAAAAAACTCTAAAATTATAACTCAAGGAATGTGAAAACAAAATAAAAATGAAAATAAAAACAGAAAATAAATAAAAATTAAAAAATTAAATGTACAGTAAATGGACATGACCTAACACACACACACACACACACTATAAAAAATACATGGCGGCCTCCATCCCTGATTTAGTAGGTAGAAAGGAAGAGTTTGTGGGACATTAAATGAGGGAACACCATGTCAGGAGAAAATATCAACATAGAAATGAAGTTACAGTACATGATTTATTTACATAGTTACATAGTTAGTCAGGTTGAAAAAAGACACAAGTCCTTCCAGTTCAACCTTAAAAACAATAAATAAATAAAATAAAAAATATCGTACAATCCAATATACCCAATTTTATACCCACAGTTGATCTAGAGGAAGGCAAAAAACCCCAGCAGAACATGCTCCAATTTGCTACAGCAGGGGAAAAAATTCCTTCCTGATCCCCCAAGAGGCAATCGGATTTTCCCTGGATCAACTTTACCTATAAATGTTAGTACCCAGTTATATTCTGTACATTTAGGAAATTATCCAGGCCTTTCTTAAAGCAATCTACTGAGCTGGCCAGAACCACCTCTGGCGGGAGTCTATTCCACAATTCTATTTATTACAATCTAGAATACATATCAGATATTTTGTATCAAATAGATAGGTAGTCACAAGACTTACACTAAATATGCTGCTCATAGCATGCAACACAGTTGCATGCTACCCAGTTATTTTCTGTACATTTGGGAAAGAATCCAGGCCTTTCTTAAAGCAATCTACTGAGCTGGCCAGAATCACCTCTGGCGGGAGTCTATTCCACAATTCTATTTATTACAATCTAGAATACATATCAGATATTTTATATATATATATATATATATATATATATATATATATATATATATATATATATATATATATTACAGCCATTCATCAGGAGTGTTGTGAAGTAATATACTGGGAAGGAAATGAACAGGGGTTATTGATAATGCCCTTAGAATAAGGGAGGACAGAGGGAAAATATCCCAACAAGGTGTAGATAGATTGGGATACTTACTACACAGCCTCAAGGCCAGGTCCGGTATCCGCCAAGAAAGACGGGGTAACAGGCATAACAGGCAAATAAAATAAAAATAAGACTAAAAATAAAATTACAAATAAAACAATTTAATATATTTCACATTCCTTGGTATGACATCACAAGTTAAGTCAAAGATTAATAAAGCTAAAACATTAATAATTGGAAATAAAGCAATTCAAATCAAACTCAATATTAAGACCTAGGGGGGCAAAAGATTGCATTTAAAAAATCCAGCGAGATCTAGCTTTGCTAAGAGTAATACTTTTATTGCTTCCCCCCCCAATGAGGTTTGTATTTTTCAATACCCCAAAAGGAGAATGAGTTAGGATCTTTGTCATGAAATTCTGCATAGTGTCAGGATACACTATGCTTAACCTAACCCGACTTTATATTTTGGACATATTCCCTTAACCACTTCAATACCAAGGGCGTCATATGACGTCCTTGGCTTTGAGCGGGTATATCTGAATGATGCCTGTAGTTACAGATATCATTCAGATATTGCCGGTTTCAGCCGGCGAATCTCTACACCATAGGAACGATCATAGCAGCCGTTCCGCCGCTTGATCGTTCCTATGGGAGGCGAGAGGGGACGTCCCCCCCTCCCGCCGCCCTCCGGTGCTTGCTCCGACTCACCGTTACGATCGGTGAGGCGGAGAGTGGATCCGCCGGCGCCGGATGTAGATCATAGAGATTTCCGGCGGACCAGATGGTCCCCGGAGTCTCTATGATCGTCGGAGGCCGGGCGCGATGTTATGACATCACGCCCAGCCTCTCCATTCAAAAAACCGGCGCCGCTTCGGCTGGGAAGCGGCAATCGTTTTATTTATTTTTTTTATTTCAGGCTTCCCAGCCTAGTGGTGAGATATGGGGTCTTATTGACCCCATATCTCACTATTAAGAGCACCTGACATGTCATATTGCTATTACAAGGGATGTTTACATTCCTTGTAATAGGAATAAAAGTGATCAATTTTTTTTTTCAAAAAAGTGTCAAAATAAAAAAAATAAAGTATAATTAACAATAAAAAAAAAAAAAAATTTAAAGCGCCGCTGTCCCCGTGTGCTCGCACGCAGAAGCGAGCGCATACGTTAGTCCCGCCCACATATTAGAACGGTGTTCAAACCATACATGTGAGGAATCGCCGCGAACGTTGGAGCGAGAGCAATAATTTTGGCCCTAGACCTCCTCTGTAACTCAAAACATGTAACCAGTAAAAAAATTTCAAGCGTCGCCTATGGGGATTTTTAAGTACCGAACATTGGCGCCATTCCACGAGTGTGTGCAATTTTGAAGCGTGACATGTTAGGTATCTATTTACTCGGCGTAACTTCATCTTTCACAAAATGCAAAAACATTGGGCTAACTTTACTGTTTTGTTTTTTTTTTAAACACAAAACAGTTTTTTTTCCAAAAAAAACGCGTTCGAAAAATTCCTGCGCAAATACTGTGTGAGATAAAAAGTTGCAACAACCGCCATTGTATTCTCTAGGGTCTTTGCTAAAAAAACATATAATGTTTGGGGGTTCTATGTCATTTTCTAGCAAAAAAATTATGATTTTTACATGTAGGAGCAAAGTGTCAGAATTGGCCCGTATTGAAGCGGTTAATCTTTTCCAAAGGGGTCTTTTTGTTCTGCCTATGTACTGGAAGTGACAAGGGCACTCCAGAACATAGACCACCCCTCCCGTTTTACATGAGATAAAATCTCTAATATTGTATTTTCTTCCTGTAACTGAAGCACTGAACTCTTCTTTTTTCTAAATGTAGTGTGTTGGCAAGCATAACAGCTCTTACAAGGGTAAAAGCCTTTTCCGTCAAAGAAGGTAAATACCTTCCCTGATGGAGGATCCAGAACATATTTAGCTATTAGGTCTCTAAGGCCCCTTTCACATGGGTGGCTGTTCTGCCGCTGTTAAAAGCATGTTTGTTATTTTGAAATTCAGAGAATCCTAGCACAGCATTCACTTGCAGTTGTACATTGCGATTAGCTGCGCTTACATGCGGCTGCGTTGGAAAATTCTTGCCATTTCTGATGTGCTTCCTGTTGTTTTTCTTTCCTTGTTGCTGCTGCTATCTGCAGGAAAAAAAGTACACTACGATTACCTGCAGTTATGTGCAGATAGCTGCAATAAATTGTTCCTGAAGGCAGTCAACATTATTTTTTCTATTCGCACCAAACCCCATGTAACGAAACCGTTGCTAAATGCAGTCTGTGAATGGGGCCATAGGAAAGCATTGTGTGAGTTTAGCTGCGGTAGATAACTTGATCTATCCGCAGCTAAAAGCTGAATTCTATCCTCCCCTGTGAAAGGGGCCTAAGTGTAGGGGCCCTTCTATATGTGAAGCAAAAAAAGGGTAGTGCTTGGGTAAGATGACGATCAGCTAACAAGATTTCCCAATGTTTCCAAATGATTGATTCCAGTTTCTGATTTTTGACTATAACATACAATTTAAGAAATTTGAATCAATGATTCGGAAACATTGGAAAATCTTGTTAGCTGATCGTCATCTTACCCAAGCACTACCCTCATTTCCTAGCTTCACATATAGAAGGGCCCCTACACTTAGAGACCTAATAGCTAAAAATGTTCTGGATCCTCCATCAGGGAAGGTATTTACCTTCTTTGAGGGAAAAGACTCTTACCCTTGTAAGAGCTGTTATGCTTGCCAACACACTACATTTATAGAAGGGCCCCTACACTTAGAGACCTAATAGCTAAAAATGTTCTGGATCCTCCATCAGGGAAGGTATTTACCTTCTTTGAGGGAAAAGGCTTTTACCCTTGTAAGAGCTGTTATGCTTGCCCACACACTACATTTAGAAAAAAGAAGAGTTCAGTGCTTCAGTTACAGGAAGAAAATACAATATTAGAGATTTTATCTCTTGTAAAATGGAAGGGGTGGTCTATTTTCTGGAGTGCCCTTGTCACTTCCAGTGCATAGGCAGACCAAAAAGACCCCTTTAGAAAAGATTAAGGGAACATATCCAAAATATAAAGTCGGGTTACCTTAAGCATAGTGTATCCAGACACTATGCAGAATTTCACAACAAAGATCCTAGCTCCCTCTCCTTTTGGGGTATTAAAAAATACAAACCTCATTGAAGGGAAGCAATAAAATTATTACTCTTCGCAAAGCTGAATCTCGCTGCATTTTTGAAATGCAATCTTTTGCCCCCCTAGGTCTTAATATTGAGTTTGATTTGAATTGCTTTATTTCCAATTATTAATGTTTTAGCTTTATTTATCTTTGACTTAACTTGTGATGTCATTCCAAGGAATGTGAAATATATTTAATTGTTTTATTTTTATATTTATTTTTACTTTTATTTTTATTTTTATTTATTTATATTTTATTTTCATTATATTGTTTAATTTTTATTTATTTATTGTTTTTATTTTTACTTTCATTTTTAATTTTATTTTGTTTTCACATTCCTTGAGTTATAATTTTAGAGTTTTTTTTTACTCTTATTGTTAGCTCATGATCCCTTTTTATCCCAAGCTTATGAATTTGTCCTTTATTTCTCCTATTTAGTTAACTCATTTGCATATTATAAGCCTTTATTCATCAGTATGCTGTTTCCATGATTACTACTAGTATTTAAACTCCACCTGTGTCACCTAGTATCCATACCCTTGTCAAAGTCACTTCTGGTGTGACGTAACGCGTAGGGAGGAGCTTGGTGACGTCACTTCCAGTATTGGTTGTTACCGGAAGTCTTTGTGTTTGGCACATGTTTTTTTTACTGATGGCGTTTTGGCCACTTTTAAATTGTTATGCCATTTTTTTTTTTTAAATAAAATGCAAGTTTGTTACTACTACACTATGGAGGCTCTTCTCTTCTACCTTTTATCCCTGGAGACAATTTTTTAAAAGGAGCTGGTCGTGGAACTAGTGTTTGTGGAGAAATAGCCTGGAGACTGCAGTGATCATTCAGTTGAGATATTCCCAAGGAGGAGGAAAAGGACATCTGTAGATGTGTTGATGCATGACTAGACGCATCTGGGGTCTTCCCTTAAGGTGAGAGGCTAGCACACACAGGGTGTGGAATGGGGAAAGATTCCTACAAGTTATTATATTATCTGCATTAGAACTTTTTCTTTGATGCACTTACCCTTATAGAGAATGTTTGCTTAGCATCCGAAGTTACATCAGTCATCTCTGTGAACTACCGTATTTATCGGCGTATAACACGCACTTTTTTCCCCTTAAAATCAGGGGAAAATCGTGGGTGCGTGTTATACGCCGATCCCCACTCTCTGTGTGCCAAAAAACAGTGAGCGCCGTGAAAAAAAACGAGCGCCGACGGAAAAAGAGCGCCGCCAAAAAAGACCAAGCCGAGTGCTCGGCTCCACTCGCAGTCACGCCGCCCCTCCTCCCTGCTGAGGATGAGAAGCGAGCGCTTCTGAAAAAGACCGAGCCGAGTATACTGTGTACTCGGCTCGGCTCCGCTCGCAGCCCCGCCCAGCTCCTTTGATGGACATAACACTCCGTCCAATGGCAGGACTGGGCGGGACTGCGAGCTGAGCCGAGTACACAGTATACTCGGCTCAGTCTTTTCCGGAAGCGCTCGCTTCTCATCCTCAGCAAGGAGGCAGTGCGGCGTGAAGAGCCGAGTACACAGGCTGTCGGCGGCAGATTTAAATGGCGCAAACGGCACACGGCATTGGGCAAGGCTGCACTGGGCAAGGCTGCACTGGGCAAGACTGCATATGACTAAGGGCAAGGCTGCTTATGACAATGGGCAAGGCTGAAAGAGGCATTTAGCAAGGCTGCAAACGGCACTAGGCAAGCTGCAAATGAACACTGATCATTCTGCAATGATGAACAAGGCTACAGATGGACACTAACAAGGCTGCATTGATGGGCATTTAAATGTAAGTTTTTTTTCCTTAAACTTCCCTCCTAAAAGTTTTTTTCCTTAAAATGCCCTCCTAAACTTGTGGCGCGTGTTATACGCCGATAAATACAGTATTTTTTTTATATCATCATTATTGCATCATTTTGCACATTGAGAATTTGTATTATTATAAGCACTTTATTATTAACACTTTATATTGTAATATTATTGGCACTTTATACTGTAAGATTGGTTCAGGCTTACCTGGGAAAAGTATTAGCACTTTATTATCAGCTATCCCTAGTCTAGTATTTCTGAAGAGATATTTAGCGCTGCTTCATCACAAATCTCTCATGTTTGTAAAAGTAGCCTGTTTTTTTTGTTTGATAATTTGCTGGGAAATATGTGGTGATCCTGTCAATCCCCCTTCTTTTCCATTGCACTCTGACCACCCCAATAACTGAAACAGATCCATGCTAACGTTGTTAGTGTGCGTGTCAATGTTGCGATCTTGAAGTTAGAGGATGCCTTGCAGATGAACACTGCGCATGTATCTCACATAGTCTGTTTACCCACCATGCCCCTCACCCAACCCTGCTATGTTTTTTGTACAAAGTACAGGGCCTTGTACACTCTAGCGGGCAATCATGCCTCCCAGCCCGCTCCTAGATATGTAGCACAAGGTATTTGGGAGTGTTTAGGGATGTCCATTATAATAGCTCCACCTACAGCACTAGGGCACTCCCAGGAGTGAAAGCGCTCCTGGGATATGTAACATCAGTAGAAGCTGGCAGGCATAAATTTGAGTCTCTGCCCCTAATCCACAGAGCTTGTGTGAGAGGGGGGACCTAATCATCACATGACCGCAATAAAATAAAGAGAAGAAGGTGTTTAGAGACTTTTTGCAGTATTATGGTAACAGTCTTTGCCTGCAAAGTTGATGGTGCAGCCATTCATGCATGAAGACTGTTAGGCTGGGTTCACACCATTGCAAATTGGATGCAGGTTCCCCGCATTCAATTCGCAATAGCAGGAGATTTTGACCGGCTCTCTATAGAGCCGGTTCACATATCTCCGCAGCGCGTCCGATGCGATTTGCACAAATACGTGCGTCTTTTCACCTGAAAGGTCAACCAGGACGCACCAGACCCCTGCTGTGAGCCACATACGGCTCATACTGTATGTGAACCGAGCCTAAGGCCCCTTTCACACTGGGGCGGGAGGTGCGTCGGCGGTGAAGCGCCACTTTTTTTAGCGGCGCTTTACCATCATTTTAGCGGCAGTATTCGCCCGCTATCGGGGGGCGGTTTTACCCCCCGCTAGCGGCCGAGAAAGGGTTAAAAACCACCGCAAACCGTCTCCGCAGTGGCAATTTGCCGGCGGTATAGCCGCAGTGCCCCATTGATTTCAATGGGCAGGAGCGGTGTATACACCGCTCCAAAGATGCTGCTAGCAGGACTTTTTTCAGCGTCCTGCCAGCGCACCTCTCCAGTGTGAAAGCCCCGAGGCTTTCTCACTGGAGACACAGCAGCGGCTGTTTCAGGTCAGTTTGCAGACGCTATTTTTAGCGCAATAGCGCCTGCAAAACGACCCAGTGTGAAAGGGGTCTAAGACTACAGACACTTTAGGAGAATTTTTGTGTATCTTATAAGAGCATGAAGAGCTATTGATGTCAAATTGCAGTTCTGTTGGCATCTGGGAGATGCAGAAGCAAGGAATGGAAAAGTTCAATTGTATCTACTGTACACCCAAAACTTTTTTTTTTTATATAGATTGTGGAAGGATTAGATCCCCGGTCAGGTTTTACTATTGTTGGAGTCCCTGCTGGAGAGTCCTTGACCTCATGTTTGGTAAAATGGCTGTCCTAAGCAGAGAGGGGAAATCTCTCTTTCACCATTACATAGATGTGAAAATGCTTTTTTCTGGTACAATATTTTTATTGAAATATGGAAAAGGGAAAACCAGATAACAAATTCCCACGCAGGGGAAATGGACATAAAACATAAGAATAAGGTTCACATAAAAGTACATAATAAAACATATATTATGAGGGTGTAGATTATCAACTGACATCGAGGTCAGTGCGCTGTGTCCGAGCCTTGAGACCCAGGGGCTAAGGCAGACAAGGGGGAGCGGAGTTGTGAAAATGCTTTTTTATGTTAAAGCGGGATTCCGGCTTTGAAAAAAAAAATTTTTAAGTCAGCAGCTACAAACACTGTAGCTGCTGACTTTAAATAAGCACACTTACCTGTCCTGGGTGCCCGCGATGTCGGCCGCCCAAGGCCGACCTGTCCCTCGGGTCCCGGCAACGCCATCCTAACTAAGGGAAACAGGCAGTGGAGCCTTACGGCCTCACTGCCCGTTTCCTACTGCGCATGCGCAAGTTCCCATAACACACCGCGCCCCATTCCCCAGAAGACAACGCGGGGAGGAGAAGACTGAAGATCACCGCGGCGTAGGAAGAGGCAGATTAGGAAGACTGCCTAGCAACAGCCATTTCACGTAAGTTAAAAATGTATTTTTTTTCCCTCCATTTTTTTAGGTATTTTTTTCTGCAATTTTTTTTTTTTAAGGGTGGACCTCTACTTTAAGTAGGGTAGTGCTCCTACCTCCTATCAGCTTTTTATTGCTGTATGTTTCCCTAGTGCAGATTTTCCCTCAATTTCTGTCTGGTAAGTTTGTCCCCAAAACAGAAAGTGAGGGTAAATCACTCTAATGGAGCCCTGAATAGCAGTAAAACCTGACAGGCGTTATGATGTATGATGACAGTTTATAATGTAGCTTTGTGGTCACCATTTGGAGACATAGTGGGGAGGGGGGAACTAATGATGTAGAATGTAACTTTTCTGATCTCGTAATTACCAGTAGAGATTAATGGGATAAATCTTTCACATTTGAGGTTTTGCCTAGGCAAGGCTAGTTCATATTCTGCAAGCTTTGTGCACCCTAACGTGGACAGGCTTGGTTCCCACTTAAATCTCAGGATAGGTATATCCTTGCTGCAGATTGACCATGTGATATCTATATTCTGCTTTGGCATGTTAACAGCGGTGTTGCGTTGTGAGAAGATTGGTGTTGAGAGGTCGCGGCTACAATCCCTAGGAGTTACAATAACATTAGTAACCTTAGGTTTAAGTGGATTTGGCCGTTGAAAAATAGTATCCAACCCTATACATCATTCAGTGCCTATAAAAAGTTTTCACCACCTTGGAATTTTTTTATCAGATTTTATACTTATAGAATTGCATTGAATTTAATTTACCAGAGCCAGATCTTGGCTCAATTGTGGCCTCATCCTATCATAGAACCTTCTTCCAGCTACCTACAGAGTCTCTCAAGACCCACTGTAGGAGAGATGTCATTAGTTAGTTGTCAATGGGTTGTTTTGCGAGTCTCTAATAAAGATTGTAACTGTTGAAGTGTCAGGAAAACATTGGCCCTCCAATCCCAGAAGCTGAGCTCTATATCTCCTTTTAGAGTGGGCATAGGTCTCTTGGTGACCTCTTTTACTAGTCTCCTTCTTGTATTCTTGTTCTGGTAGATTTACTGCTCTGCCATGCTCTTTCTATTTCTTAGTGATTCATTTTACTGAATTCCAAGGAATATTTAGTGGCTTTCAAAATTTCTTGTGTTTTTATTTCCTGGCTTTTTAATCACGTTTTCACAGAGTTTTTTGGAGTGGTCTTTTGTTTTATGGTATAGGTTGCACTACTAATGTCCTTCCAGATACACATGTATTTATACTCAAATTATTTGAAATCCCTTGACTACACACAGGGCATCTAAATTTACCTAATGATGTGATTTTGGAAAATAAATCGTTGCAACAATGGTGAATCAGGTGAATCATATTAGAGGTTTGTGTGTGTGTGTGTATATATATATATATATATATATATATATATATATATATATATATATATATATATATATATATATATATATATATATATATATATATATATATATTTATGCTATCAATTATTTTGTGTTTAGTTTTTCATGGCAATTTATTTGAATTACTTTGCAGAGAACAGTTTTCACTTTGACACTTTGATATTAAATAGTCTATTTTTGTTGATTGGTGTAAAAAAGTTAAATTTGCTGTTATTCAGTGATCTTTGACAACTTCCATCATCTGGGTATATACTTTTTAGGGGCATTGTATCATAGGCATTTCTTCAACCCTTCCATAACAAAAGAAAAACTTGTATGTAGCGTTTGAATAATACAAAAATGTGATAACCTCCTACTCTGCACTAAAACCTATATACAAAATAAACAATAGTAAAGTGTTCTTCTTTTCTTTTTTTCTTTTCAAACGCCCCTCAAACAATTATTTTTCTTTGTGTAAATCAATTCTTCCATTGCTGCCACATTAATAAAAAAACAAATCAACATCAAAAAATGAAATACCACAATGAATGAACAGAGTGTCTCTTAAAATGCAGTGCTGTGATAAATGAATACAATGGAAAATGAAACTAAAGGAAACAAAACACCCCAATGTCCAAAAGATGAAGAAATAATAAACAATTCAAGTGTCCATTGAAAATTCAAATAATCTGAAAAATCTGTTCGAAATCATAATTCTGCCAGAGTAATCTTCTACTTTACACCAGTGCTCCATGTGATCCACCACCATAGCTCCCAACCCCAAGTCCCTCTGTTCCTCTTTCCTCCTCATTTGTCCCTCATTATTGGTCTGATATATATCGTTGTATATAAAATGTACTACTTATCTATTAAAAGTGTTTCCAAGTGCCAAACCTTTCATCCAATTTCTAAATTGCTGCATTTGTAAGTTTCAAAAGCAAATATAAAGAAATAGTAGTGGTAAAAAAGCAGATGTGGGTTTAAACCAATCCTTTTTTTTTTAGTGCAATTCTCCTTTAAGGGGGGTGTGGCAGGGGTGTGTGTCTTATGCCTACATACTTTCGCTAATGGGTGTCCCCAGGGCGAATTTGATTTAAATCACTAGTAAAAAGGCTTGATTTAAATCAACTTGATTTAAATCATAATTTTTAAAAAGCAGCAGTCATCTCTGTCCCGCAGCGGCTCCTCCTCTGACCCGCTGTTGACTCAACGACAGTCCTATTCACTTTAATGGGATGGCTGGTGATGCGGCAGTGACACAACAAGGTGAGGGACGTGGTGGCAGTAGGTGAGTGGATGCCCGCTAACAGGCGCTGCCATGATGGATCTGAAATGACAGGTGCTCTTTAAATGTAAGGACTCTTATTGTTATTCTTGCCGGTAGTTAGAATCTTCAATATTTTCAAACAAAATGAAGGTTTCCTATTTAGATTTATAAACTGTCAGATTAGTAAATATTTCCAAACTGGGTCTCTTTTAGGGCCTGTTGCCATTTTGCTCCTCAAAGGAGGAATAAAGCACTTCAAACTATGTGCAGAAAGATTATAAGGTTTATAAGCTGCTTAGAAGGTTTCACTTTCATTTTTACTGCTTGCCCTTCCTCCTCACACTTCCTCACCAGAGCATGGTACAGATGCATTTCTCTTCAAACAATCATACAGTTTGTGGTATACATAGATTTGCAAAACAATGGGATAAAGGAATATTCCTGCACTTTGTTTTATTTCATGGTTACTGCAAAATTGTGTGAATGCATCAATGCAGTGCATGTTATCTCAGCTTGCAGCGCTTGGACTCATTGAATAATTTTACCAAAAATGTAAATACATGCTACATAACTAAGCTCCATTTCATGCTGAATAAACTAAACTATTAATGTATCTTAAATAGTAAACGATCCTTAGATTATTACTTCAAAAACATTTTATTAAAATAAATTTGATAAAAATCATACATTTTTTATTTTTTTATTTTTTTTTATCATTGATTTTTTTCAACCCTGGGTGTCCCTCTTTACCATCTTAGAAAGTTGGGAGGTATGTCCACCACTCCCAATAGAGCACACCTGAGAACCGGCATCTGGCCTCCATTTAAAGCAATATACGCCTGTCTGTAAAAATGAGATGCTTATACTGTATTTGGGGTGGGTGGTAAATCACATTGAGCACTGGTGTGAATGTGGAAGATTATTCTGGCACAATTGAATTATGCTTTTAAACATATTTTTTGGATTTGTTTATTATTTCTTCACCTTTTGGGCATTGGGGTGTTTTATTTCCTTTCGTTTTGGTTTCCATTTTATTAATTTATCACAGCACTGCATTTTGAGAGACACCCTGTATATAGAGTTTGTATCAGCAAATCCTATTTGTAAATCCTACTTTTGCATTGTGAGAGAAACCTTGTGATCTAGTTTAGATAATTACATGTTTCGGCGAAACAAGTACCATTTATACAAAAAAGGGTTATTGCAGATGGAACAGTAGAATCAACAACATGAACATATGCAGGTTTCCAAGTATGTTACAGCTACTTACTTTTTTCCTATAACGAATTTTATATATTTTTGACTGGTAGTAATCAGGTGGCAGGTAGGGAGTTTAAATTCTGGAGTTTCTCTTTAAAATCATAAATCATGTAATAATATTTTAACATTTGGGCCTCAACCCTGTAGACAGGATTTTAAAAGAGCTGTGAACTTGTTTTACCATTTGATTGCCATGACATGTTATTTTATTTCATTTGTATCTCAATACTTAATGTGTATTTCTACTTCTGCAGAAAAAGTGGGATACCACCTACGTTATATTTGTTATATGTTCCTATTCACATAGCATAACTCTAATGTGGACCCTTCAGCACTGAAAAATCCTACTAGTTCTCTTTGTGGGGGGGGGGTTGAGCAGCTATGTTTGCCATAACTAACCCTATCTGAACAGTCTGTCCTAACAAAGGGTTAGGGTTCAGAAGCTAGGCTTTTTGGATCCTATGTTAATGAGGACAGACTTATGTCGGGTACACACAATTATAATTTTTTTTGTTCAAGGCCACGCGAGGTTAGTTCAGCGATCTCCCCTGCTGAGCTGTTGTGTTTGGACAACGCTCCAATTAGCACTCTTTGCTGTTGGCTGAGAGCGCCAATCGTTAGTCAGTCGAATTCTGGTTTTCCAGCATGCACGTCCGACAGAAGATGGCCAAGCGACCGGCTTCTGTCGGACAGACCGACATACACACAGGCTGTTTTTTTTTTTTTTTTTTAACCGGCCGTTGTCTCCCAACATTCAGCCCTTGTTCACAGGGCTTTAAGCCTAATACACACTATGTTTTTTTTTTCATTCGACCCAGCGGGCAGAACGAAAAATAACTGAAGAACTCAGGAGGGAGATCCTGTACTAACAATCCAATGCCATCAACTGAGAGCACTGATCAGATGCCAATCAGCTGAACTTTTTCAGTCATGCCCCTTCAACAGAAGCCATCTTCTCTCAGACTAGCTGCCATACACACAGGCTAAATGTCGGCCAGTTTCTATTGAACCGGCTAACTCAGCCCGATATTGGCCCTTTAGGACTGACTCACTCTGACTTTGCTCAAAAATCCTTGCAGTCAGCCATGACATCTTATCTTGAGATTTAAATTTTTTTTAGGTATGTTGTATGAATGGTTACACATAACAAACATGCTGTCTAGTGGGGTTTTCTCAAATCTGACTGCAAAAGTGGAACTACACTTTAGAAAAAAATAATCCTGCCTACTTGCTTTATTGCTTTTTGCTTGCCTACAAATATTACCTAGCTTTCCCCTGTAATTTTAAGGGGGATTTTGGAGTTATTTTACCATAATTACTCCTGCCAAATACGGTATTTGGTAACCAAGGCCTATAACGATGTCGCACATCATAGCTGAAAAGTGCGAAGTAGACATCTGAGGATTGTCTTTCAGCACACAAAACTCAGCGAGAGAAATACTCATGATGCATAACTTAGGGCCCTTTCATACAGGTGTTCCATATGTCCATATTTCATCCATCCGTTTATGGATGAAAAACAGAGAGCAAAGCATTCTTATGGGCAAACATCTGCGTCCGTTCAGGTCCATTCTTTTAAACAGGACAAGTCTCTATTTATGTTCCTTTTAAAAAACAGAAGTAGACCTGAACAGATGTAAACGGACGAACGGTCCGTTTACATCTGTACGAAAAAACATGCTCAATGGTGAAAGTCTGTAATAAATATTTAAGAATTCCATGTAGAAGTGAAGTAAATAGTATAGATCCTTGTGAGAGGTGCTCCAAACTTGATATTAGGAGCCTACACTCTCGTGCTCCCCCCTTTGTAGTTATCCTCACCTCAGGGCGTGTGACCGCACAATTAAGTATAGTCTAAACATGCAGTAGAACCACCCCTGGGCTCTATGAGAATAAGGCTGTTCAGGTGTCCTGGATCATCCCAAAGTGGTATCTTCGTTGCATATAGAAAAAAACAAGCTGTATAGTATACCGCTTTAAATTACTTTATTTTTTAAAAAATGGGGTTTTCACACAATCTAAATCGCAAAGCGCACCAATCTGTATCTGGCAGGTCTGTGTATATACCAGTGATAATATCGGTCCGCTTGTATGATCGCCGCATACAGCACCAACGCTGCTGCATCTACCAACAACGTCCTGTCCCCTCCCCAACGCGTGTCGACACAGGGAATCACGTGTCTTCCTCAGGGGGATTGCGCTTTTTACCGTGTGTCGACACAGGGAATCACGTGTCTTCCTCAGGGGGGTTGCTATTGGACAGTTGGTTCAACAAATAGAAATAGGGAATCGGCGACCATTTTGGTGTAGTCCAAATCCCTGATTCATAAGACATAGTCAATTGCAATTGCCTGAATGCAACATCTTCTAGAGGAACTGCTTTTACATTTAAATAGCTATTAATCAGGATGGTGTGTTCCATGGATCCATGTCCCCATAGGTCTTATACACAAAAAATACGTTACAATACAAGGGTGATGTACATACACATAATATACAAAACATACATAAACAGTTAGAAACCAAGAATATCAAAACCTTACTCAGGATCAGTACACTGATCTCAAAATACAGATTCACTCCCCATACTGATCCATTTTGCAATATCGATATTTAACTCTTACCTAGGTAAGGTGTGGGGCCACATAACCCATATAATACACCCATAAAACAACCATAATGGTAGCTGCTATACATTAAATTAAATTAAACCCATCTCCGGATAAATTGATTAAATACACAAGTATATATTATACACATGTGTACAGGAATAAAATACACGTATATTTAAATACATAAAACTGGGTCTATATACAAATACCCATAAATAACCAATACCCAAACACATAATTTAAATAACCTGTAACCGTCCAGCTCTGCTGAGTTTATAACCCCATAAAAACACAGACTAACAAGCCAGACAACATAGATATAGCTATAATAATATCATTGACATTAATTAACATTAATCCCAAATAAATATGGAACCCATAGATAAAGGGAGATTTGGGACAATTACTAAAAAAACTAAATGCCAAGCAACATAAAGGGATATTACCCATGAGGAAGACACGGAATTCCTTGTGTCGACACGCGTTTGGGAGGGGACAGGACAGTGTTGGTGGATGCAGCAGTGTTGGTGCTGTTTGCGGCCATCATACAAGCAGGCCGATATTCCCACTGGTATATACACAGACCTGCCAGATACAGATTGGTGCGCTTTAGCACCTGGATTGTGTTAGTACCCCATTTTTTTTTTAAATAAAGTGATTTAAAACGGTATTATACTATCCAGCTCGTCTATATGCAACAAAGATACCACTATGGGATGATCCAGGACACCTGAACAGCCTTATTCTCATAGAGCCCAGGGGTGGTTCAACTTGTGTGTTTAGACCAAACTTAATTGTGTGGTCACACACCCTGAGGTGAGAATAAGTACAAAGGGAGGAGCACGAGAGTGTTGGCTCCTAATATCAAGTTTGGAGCACTTCTCACTATTTAATTCACTTCTACATGGAATTCTTAAATATTTATTACGGACTTTGACCATTGAGCATATTTTTTTTTTAGGATTTAACAAATTGTTTAAGCACACCAGCACCTTATTGTATATATAAGGAATTATGTATATTTTAAATTATTGATATTGCTTAATAGCACTCTTATGTTTTTTTCATATTTGTCATTTATTTTAATAATATCTGTATGGGCACTTAGAACATTTTGGTTTATTTGCACATTGAGTGTTATTTCAATATTTAGCGTGACACATTTTAATTCATTTTTTGATGTGTAGCCAAGTATTCAGTTTGTGAAACCGTGTTCTGGTAATGTTTAGTAGCCTGAATGGATTCCTTGATAGTAGTGTCAGACCCACAACCACTTCCCTGTCTTTCCTCCCTAATTAACAATACTGAAAAAAAAATTAAAAACTGCACCAGGTGGTGGTACCTTTTGTAGTTTTTATTGACTTTCGGAACACCCAAATGGGCTTTTCTGAATGGGCAAAGCTTTGACACTTCCGAGAGTAGTATTGGAGCTTGCCTGTTCGCTCACAGACTCCAACTTTCCTACTGGCCCGTCACAATGATGAACTGCCTCACTGGCCAGAAAGATTGCATGAGAGACAGAAGGGAGCTGGAATACTCCATCACAAGTAAGTGTAAGAGCTTTGCTGGTTCGGAGCAGCCTGGTATTTTAGTGTGTAGGAAGCACAAAAAGCTGCTACTTAACTTATAATACCTGAATGTGGAATTTGCAATATATTATACAGCCAATAGGCTTGATTTTGTAAAAATCTAAACTTGGAAGTAATTTGTGCAAAGAATAGGATCTCTTGATTGTTATTGCGATTCATCATTCACATGTCGTTTTTTTTTATTGATCTCAAATATTGCTCCTGAGTTGCCATGCACAAATACTGCTCAAAATTAATAGAAGATTTGTGTTCTGTGCTGTTCATGGTGCTGATGGCACTATGCGCAGCTTATAAGATTTTACATTTATCACTACATTAAGCTATGCAGCATACCAAAAGGTGATCTGAAAGAGCAGACTGTGGTCTTCAGGATGTGAGATTGCAGACGCAAAATCTATACACTATTGGAGGATAGTGTATACATACAATAATATTACATTCACTTGTATTTCTTGATTTCATTATTATAAGTTATCTTCTGAGCTACATCTCACATAAATGCTGTCTATGTTTGATACAAGATGCTTTGTTTCTGTACCACATTTTGTTATCTCTTAATTAAAAAGTTTGTAAACAAAAAATAAATAACATATGTAGCACCCTCTAGTGTGTGCTAAGAGTTAGTACAGGTAAATGTACTGGCTCATGGTAAAATGAGTCTTTTGAATCTGGGTCAGGGGTTTACCAAGGTTCAGGGATGGGTGACTCATCCTGGCAGCTCTCTGGAGCCTCTCCCTGGTCTAGAAGGTTGGAGAATCTTCTGGAACTAGAGGGTGGAGGTTAGGAGGAGCTGCCTTGAAAATTTATGGAGCCTTGGCCAACCCTCAGAGGTAGGCTGGCAGGGGGCTGAAATCGCCCCATATAGTGCCTTGAAAAAGTATTCATACCCCTTGAAATTTTCCACATTTTGTCATGTTACAACCAGAAATGTAAATGTATTTTATTGGGATTTTATGTGATAGACCAACACAAAGTGGCACATAATTGTGCAGTGGAAGGAAAATTATAAATGGTTTTCATTTTGTTTTTACAAACAAATATCTGTAAAGTGTGGCGTGCATTTGTATTCAGCCCCCCTGAGTCAATACTTTGTAGAACCACCTTTCGCTGCAAGTCTTTTTGGGTATGTTTCTACCAGCTTTGCACATCTAGAGAGTGATATTTTTGCCCATTCTTCATTGCAAAATAGCTCAAGCTCTGTCAGATTGGATGGAGAGCGTCTGTGAACAGCAATTTTCAAGTCTTGCTACAGATTCTCAATTGAATTTGGCTTCTCGCAAATTGGCTTCTCCCAAACTGCAAATGAGACTTCTCATGGCTTTCTTTCAACAATGGCTTTTTTCTTGCCACCCTTTCAGATTTGTGGAGTTCACGACTAATAGTTGTCCTGTGGACAGATTCCCCCACCTGAGCTGTGGATTTCTGCAGATCCTCCAGAGTTGTCATGGCCCTCTTGGCTGCTTCTCTGATTAATGCTCTCCTTGCCCAGCCTGTCAGTTTAGGTGGACGGCCATGTCTTGGTAGGTGTGCAGTTGCGCCATACTCTTTCCATTTTCAGATGATGGATTGAACAGTGCTTCATGAGATGTGCAAAGCTTGAGATATTTTTTCATAACCTAACCCTGCTTTAAACTTCTCCACAACTTTATCCCTGACCTGTCTGATGTGTTCCTTGGCCTTTCTGATGCTGTTTATTCACTAAGGTTCTTTAACAAACCTCCGAGGGCTTCACAGAACAGCTGTATTTATACTGAGATTAAATTACACACAGGTGGACTAATTAGATGATTTCTGAAGGCAATTGGTTCCACTAGATTTTAGTTAGGGGTATCACAGTAAAAATGGGCTGAATACAAATGCACGCCACACTTTTTAGTTATTTATTTGTAAAAAAAATTTGAATACCATTTATCATTCTCCTTTCACCTCACAATTATGTGCCACTTTGTGTTGGTCTATCACATAAAATCCCAATAAAATACATTTACTTTTTTGTTTGTAACATGACAAAATGTGGAAAATCTCAAGGGGTATGATTACGTTTTCAAACCACTGTAAATGGACATGAGCCATGCCAGCAGGGGCAGTCGGGTGGAAGATGGAGATACAGTGTTGAGGAGGCTGTCGGTGGCATTCAGGGGTGCCCCCTAGTCGGGGGGGTGTCCTGCCTTGGGCCGGGCTTGGGTGTTGGAAGGATCCTGCCTAAACACATGGGAGGAAGTCTTTCTTGGAGGCACGGGAGCAAGAGAGGACAGAGTGAGTAGAGCAACGCTGTGGGGACTAACAAAGGGGGGATACTGCCACATGTAGCCAGTCTCCCTTGAAAACAGTGGTAGACTTAAGTCTTCAGCCTTTCCCCAGAGATCTCCTGAGAGTCAGCCTGGTGGGCTGGTGAAGAGTCAGTCAGGTGAATTGGTGTGGAGACAGACAGCCAGGAGGGCTGGTGAAAGGGGCAGCTACAGCCAAGTGGGTTGGCAGTGCCTGAAGAGGTGGTACTAGGATCAGTGGCCATAGATGAGAAATTACAAGCTGTTTCACTTCAACTGTGCTGCACAAAAAGGGGCTATGAGTCTATGAGTTCCTGCCTGTAATGGACCCCTGCTAATCTGACTGGGAGCTTTTCAGATCATTTTGGTGATTCAGCTGGAGCAAGAAAGTGAATGTGCAGGAGGAGATTGAAGGAGTATATAGATGTATATAGGAAGATGTCCTTGAAGGTTTGCTGAAGTCAAGTGGGCATCCCATAACCTCCCATCCCTATCCAAGTTATTAACCCTCAAATAAATAACAAAAACAAAATCACGGACGGTTCTCTGACTTTGGGTGCCTGGCTGTGCAGGAGTGGGGGATCCAAGTTTATCTGCAGTCCCTACTGGGATGTGCTACACATTTTTAAAATAATTTGCGTACTGGCAATGGACTCTCGACACTGAGCTGTTGGTCTTTGAGAAGGGGGTTATACCAATATGGATTTAGGCAATAATACTCCAGAGGACGCACATTTGCATGTAGTGGAAGTCGCACCCTGAGATACAACTTAATAACACATGAAAATGTACAGCAAAAAATTGCCTATAATTTAAAAAATGTTAGTGAAATACACATTGCATACTATTTGTGCAGTATAATTCACATGATTGCAGCCCAATGAAACCTTAAATTTAAATCAGCTAAATACATTCCAGGTACATCAAAAACATTTTTTCTAAAACGGACACAACCTCAGTATAAAAGCCTGTCCCCTGCCAGCAGTCTAAGATGGAGCTCTTGCTGACTGTGGGGAAGCAGTGGTATTATTGAAACCAGCAAATCTAGTACTCCCTGCTGATTGGAAAATGCTGGCTCAGTAGGGGGAATGCCTGGACTCTGCAAGGGTCCTTCTGTGCAGAATGTTGGCAGAGGACAGCCTTTTCTACTTTCTAGGCTGTGGCTGCTTTCTAAAGAAACTAAGATTCTGCACACCTTTTGTATTGATGCACATGGAACGAATTTAGCTGGTTTAAACTGAAAGCTCAATTAGGCTTGAAAGTTTGACAACTTTTTATTTTCAATCTTCCCAAACATGATTATCCTACGTGATAAGATCACTGTGTGAGGACTGGCATCTGTGAACTACCATTTTACAAGCACACACCGATTATGGGTATTGGAGTCGGTAGAGAGTTTGGGAACCTGGTCATTATGTTTAACTTTCTGTATATTTTTCATTATAGAAGAGAAAACGTGACTACCCTCCCAGAACCGGTGGCGCACATGACATCAAATAAAGATGCAACCAAGATGAAGTCTAAAGGTAATTTTTTTTAACAGCAGGGATAAAATGAATGTTAAATATTTTAGTTTTTTTTTCTTGCTTTAAAACCAACATCAGAATTCATGGCCACTTAATATAATAGCACAGATGTATAAAATAAATTGTGTAGCACTATTAATCTATTACTTAATTCCTTCTTTGTTATTAAATGCCTTGTGTTCACACAGCACTGTGAAGGGAAAGAAAAAAAAATTTGTCATTTTCCTGGTGTTGAATATTTGTCCCCGAATTCCATTCTGCCAGCTTTTCAGCTCATACCTTTGCTTTCCACAGATTTAAAATAGTTCCCTAAACACAATTACTATCCAACGTCTATCATCACTCTCCAAGGGAAGTAACATTTCATGTTACCCTGACCTAATTGTAAGGGACACGGTTCCTTTGCTACGAGCTGAGCCGTATTCTTTGTAATCTCAGTGGGATAATAGTGCAGCTATTTGAGTGACATGCTCCCGTGTATTGTATTCAGCTGTTCCCTGGTTATTTTCCAATTCATACAAGTGTGCCCTTACAACAAGACTATCATTTTGCCTTCACAAGGTAATTCTCTGCTTGTCTCCATGATAAGATGCCAATGAAAAAAAAAAAAAAACTTTTTTTACATGATATCATTTTCTCAGGTTTTAAGGTGTAAAATAAACAGTACCATCTAATCGCATTTACATGGAATTGAAAAGTTGTGAATAGCTTTTTCTAAGAAGGAGCGTATTATCAGTAAGGAAATATTTTGAATTAATATTACAGTGTTTGCCTTAAAAGTGCTACTAATCCCAAAAGCAATTTATTATATTGCAGCTTACCATTTCATAGATGTGATGGCTGCATTTGTTTTCTTTTTTATCATTTATTTTCACCTGGTGATCCAGCCAGTACATACATAACTACAAAAAAAAGGGGCATTCGCACTCCCATGCATCAGTGCCATTAGACCAGTGATGGTGAACCTTTTTGAGCCTGAATACCCAAACTGCAAAGCAAAACGTATTTATTTCAAAGTGCCAACACTGGTGGTGATCGCCAACCCCAAGAGGGATTGCAGTCAGTTCCGAACTCACCCAGCTCTGGCGTCCAGTGTCTGTGTACCTGGTAGCGGCTTCTCCTTTTGTTGGTGATCGCCCTCCTCACTCTCGATTGTAATCTCTCGGCATCGTCCTCTTGCTCCTCTCTGGCTGGTTCAACTCCAGGGGCTGTTGTGGCTTGGATTCTCTCCTTTCCGAACCACCTCAGCCTCCTCTCACTCTTATCTCCACACTTCTCTCACCCTTGCTCTCCCTTCTCCCTCAGCCCTTTTTTTCCCAGGCTCCAGGCTGTCCATCATCTTATTTTTGCAGAGCATGCTGGGGCTGTAGTTTTCCTTTAATTAAAATGGAGCCATAGTCTTCCGAATACATGCCCCATGGTGCACTTGTCCTGGATGCTCATTGGCCCCTGGCTGCAGCCAACCAGGAGTCCTCTTGTCAGCACTTTTCTCTACTGCAGCGCACAACTGAAAAATAAAAGGCCTCTATTACGATTGCTATGGGCAACCAGTCAGCTCTTTTCTCACAACCCAGGCAGCCTTACTGGGCTCCAGACAGAACTCTGGGAAATTTCTGCCCTAGCCTGATAGTGAACTCCTGGGACACTCTCCCTGCCTTCCTATTGGCTGGCTGGCCTTGTTGATTTTTCGATGCCCAGCCCGCCCACTGAGCCAACCCAGAGCAGCAGATTGGCCGAGGCAGCGGGCGCATGCTCTGGCCAGGCTCCCATGACTGACACCTGCACTGGCCAATTGCCTTTTTGCACGGGACTTGGGCGTCTCAGGGAAGCCAATAGGTGAGGTGCGGAGAGGAGGGAAGGGAGCAGGACTGCAGGAGGCCGTGCGTGCACTGCTGATAAAGCCTGAGACGAGTCAGTAGACCGAGCACCAGCATATTTTTAACAGGCACTCTTCTTCCGGTACGGACAAGAGAAAAGATGGCGACCCTACTTGCAATGCCCACAGAGAGGGCTCTGCGTGCCATGAGTTCACCATCACTGCGCTAGGCTAAAATATAGCTTTTATTATTCTTGTTAAAAATGTACCGACTGTATATGTGCACCAAGACCCAAAAAGACTCAACATCACAAGATGGCTTGTATCTGGGTTAAAGGGCTCCTTATCTAATGGTCATGATGGATATATATCTGCACATAACGCCCTCTGGACTGAATTAACAATATTACAGACATATACAGGGGCTACACAATTGTGCCCCAATTTTACTGAAAGAAGTCTTCAGCTCTAAGCTATGGATACAGTGACTACTAAAGGGTTTGTCTATTTTCGCTAAAGCCCAGCATGCCAACTGTTGCAGCTTCTGCCAAGTTGCACTCTGTGCTTATCATCCTTTATGAGACCAAAGGAGCCCACTTACTGAAAGAATTATGGAAATCGGTGCCACCTTCAATAACCATGTACCAGCCATCTTATAAGAAAAAAAAACAACCTGTTTCACTTCTAGGAAAGAGCTTTGTCAGGGGTGCCAAAAATAATTTAAAAAAACTTTTTAGTGAGTCACTGCATTGTCTGCATGTGTCCAATGTTCCCCCCCCCAGACCGACAATGCCACTGTCCAAAGTTACCCCTGTGCACCTTCATCCAGAGTGCAGACACTTTAATACAGGAGGTGTGTTACTGGCCAGATCACCAGGTGAATCCTGAGGGGGTAAAGACTAAAAAAAGAAAACTAGTGCATCCACCAAATCTAATGATTGGTAAACTGTAATACATAATATTTTTGGTTTTGGGTTTAATATCACTTGAAGGCTAGGTTTATACTTGCAGTAGTGTGTCGTTGATATGCCACCTCCTCGCTGCCTGTTTGAATCTTGTAAATGCTGTATCATTGCACTGCAGTAGCATGCATTACACACCGTTACAGGGCAGTTGTGGCACGGCCCTATAGGCTTTAGCAGATCATGTTTGGTGACAGGGCTGCCGATCGAAAGCTGTGGCATGTGTACACCCCCATTTGGCTGCCTTTTCAGCTTAAGCTGGGGGGGGGGGCAATAGAAATGCATCTTAACTGCCTCTTTTAATTGCCCTCTACTGGTGTACAGTGAGTAGACTGAAAGGCTGCAGTGCTGATGCGCTGCAAACAATTGGCAGGGCTGCCCAGCACTTTCCCAACATAGCTGGTACAAACAAGCCTTTACATTAACCAAAGAAAATTGTGCACGAGTACATTAGTCGATACTATAATAAGTCCGTAGTGCTCTCACACCACCAAGGAGAAAAAAAAAATTTCTTCACTCCTCCTTCACCGTGAATGCAGATGTGAAAATTTCACCACATATGTGAAGAGTGCAAATTCTCCAGATGTTTTGACCCCTTTTTACAGGAGGGTCAAAACACGTTTTGTGGGCCTATGCCCTCATAGATATTCCCATTTTCATAGGTACACTTCGATTCCAGTTAGCCTGGATGGTCTCTGGGTTCTCCTTCCCCCTCAGAGATAGAAAATAGTATCACCAAGAGAGAAAACTAATATAGTGCAGTACTTATTAAAATTCAATGTTCTTCAAATCATATGAAATACACTCACATTGTAATGTACCATATATAAGGCACCACTATATACAGCCTGGGTTAGCATACCACATCATTGGAGTCAGCATGCATGACAAACCCCAGAAACCATGGCCTGGAAGCAATGTTAATAGCAGACAGGAAGTGACGGCTGTAGTCCCACCTTAACATATATCGCTGGAACGATGTCCTCAGGAAGCTCAACCTTTAGCAATTTGAACTGAGCAGATTGTAAACCAGGCAAATTACCTTGTCTTGCAACAGAACTGCACTGGGCAAGGCTGCCCAGCACAGTCACAACACAGATGTGAATGTACCCTTAGGCTGATTTCAGAGCCATTGTTGAGATGAGATATCAGCTACACAGTTTATAATGAGTTGGTTGACTCATAGGGATTGTTTTACTAAAGGAAAATAAGTCTGTTCACTTTGCAAGGAAAGTTGCACCTTGCAATGGAAATTTCCCCAGAGCTTAGTGATTGTAGTAAAATTTCACGTTGCATATTTGCTTTTACGTGATCATATGATAGAAGTCAGTAGAGCTTCACCTTGTTCACCAAGTTCTGGGGAAACTGAACAGCCTTTTTAGCTTTCATAAATTGTCCCTATAGACTTGCATTGTGAGAAGGAGCAGTAAGGCACAATCATTGTGTAGCACTGCAAATCGGAAAGTAGACCGTATGTAATTACATGGCCACATTATTAGTTATGTAATGAGCAAATATGTCTGCTCCCATGAATATGCATAATTACCAATTATGCATTAAAACACACATTAACATTTTTAACTCCTATTAACCGCTTGCTAATGGTATAATTTACATATACAGCAGCAAGACGGCTCTGCTGCGCAGGATCACCTACCTAGTAGGTGATTCTGCACTTCCAGGTCTGGGGCCTGCTCCCGATGTGATTATACACAGTGGGAGCTGATCGGCGGGTAGCGCGGACTTGATTTCTGCCGGCACCCACCGATCCTTCGGTACAGAGGGAGAACAGCGATTTACCTATATAAACAAGGCAGATCGCCATTCTGTAAGTACAGAAGGCATAGATCCTGTGTGTCTGCAAAGCAGGGGCACCGATCCATGCTTTCCCCTGGTACAAGCACTTCCCCCACAGTAAAGAAACACCATCTAGGCACACAGTTAACCCTTTGATCACCCCCGATGTTAACCCCTTCCTAGCCAGTGTCAGTACAGTAACCATGGATTTTTTTAAGCACTGATCACTGTATTAGTGTCACTGGTCCCCAAAAAGTGTCAAAAGTTTTAGTTAGTATCCGATTTGTCTGCCGCAATATCGCAGTCGCTGATCGCCGCCATTACTAGTAAAAGAAATTTTTTTTTTAAATCCTATAGTTTGTAGACGCTATAACTTTTGCGCAAATTAATCAATATACACTTATTGGGATTTTTTTACCAAAAATATGTAGCAGAACACAAATTTGGCCTAAATTTATGAAGAAATTTGATTTCTCTCTCATTGACAGACATAGCGCTTCCTTATTCAGAACCATAGGCTTATTCAGAACCTACAGGAGTAGGACACTAGGCAGAAAAAAGACTTGGCTACGCCTATGGGCAGTCCTAGGTGGTATAGACCCCCCTCTGCTATAGGACTCCAGTTTTTTTCTGCCTAGTCAGGAGTAAGGACCTAGTTCCCTGCTGGGATCTCTATTCCTGGCAATTTTTAATTTTTATTTTTCCCTATTTCGTCTTTCAGGACAGCACACTTGAGAGACCTCAGCTCCTCCCTTCTTAGGAAACACCGCCTCCACCAGATCTTTAAGTCGCCCCTTCCCTCCAGCCTGCCAGTTTTGGTGTTTCCTCCAGCAAGGAGACATCGCTAGGAACCTGGACTTTTTCAGCTGGGGAGGCTGAGGCTGGTATTATCCTGGAAGGGAGAGAGAGGTCTCTCATACACAGCAGCAGGGCTGGGGAGTCCGTTACCTGCAGTGGCATTGCGCTCCCTGTCCTCCCTCGGGGAATGTGGAGGCCTGGACGCTCGTTCTCCCCTGCCTTGGGAAGGTGATGCGGAAGTATCAGAGTCCCCCTCGCTGTAGGGCGATCAGCATGGAGCTCAAGGCTGGGTCGGATGACGGGCGACGTCATTTGCAGCGGCTGCGGCTTCCGGTTCCAGCCTGCGGGACGGAAAATGAGCGGCGCGACGGCTGATGTGGGCTCCATTAAAGCTGTAGTGACAGCTAGAGGAGCAACCTGAGGCGGACCACTCCTCTGGCCTGAGGGATGTTGGAGACTGACGGTTCCCGTTCTGTGCCGGGTGACGCCAGCACTAGCCACACTAAGGTAAGTGGAACTCTGGGGTGGTGTTCCCTTACCATTTTCCCACTTAGCTCCACGGGTGAACCCCCCTCTTAATAGTCAGAGGGGAGAAGAGGCACATCTGGGACCCTGGTGGTGGTTGGTCCTGGGGGGTGCACTCCTGGTGTTGGTCACTTGGTTTTTATTTTTTATTTAAAGCGTTGCTGATGCTGTGCGGGGCTTGTTTTGTCATTTCAGGACAAATCTGCTGAAAAAACCAAGCCCTTACATGTGTCCAAGAGAAAGTGCCCATCATATAGGAGTACTTTAGGGGAGTCCTGGGGGAAGGTTTTGTGCAAAAAGTGCATTGAGGGCTTAGTCAAGGAACACTCTATGGAACAAAGCTCTGACCTGGCAGCTTCTGTTAAAGAGTTTTCCAGCACTTTTCAATCTTTTAAAGCACTGTTTGAAAATTTTCAGTCTATACAGCCCCCGGCCAGTCCTCTACCAGCGCAGCAAGATGTCGCACCTCGTCCTTCAGGTCCAGAGAGGCATTTGAGGATGAACCGGATAGTGCATCTTCACATTCCTCAAGAGAATCAGACGGAGAGAAGGTGGATGGCGAGTCCTCCAGAACCTCCCGATACAAACTCTCCTTGGAGGAAGTGGATGAGCTCTTGGGAGCAATCCACACCACCCTAGGTATCCAAGAGGAGAAAAAATCTCTGTCTCTACATGATTGGATGTACGTGGGTCTTGGAGAGCAGAAGAAAAAGGTCTTTCCGGTACATGAGGTCCTAGTAGACACCATCAAAAAGGAATGGCGAGACCCAGAAAGGAAACCTTTCTTTTCTAGAGCATTAAAGCACAGATTCCCATTTTCAGAGGATGAAGCTGCTGTATGGAACAAGTCACCTAGACTGGATGCAGCCTTCTCTCAGGTATCCAGAAAAACAGACTTGACGTTTGAAGATATGGGGGTGCTAGCAGACCCCATTGACAAGCGGATGGATTCTCTACTTAGAAAGTCCTGGGATTCCTCTCTAGGCAACCTTAAGCCTGCCATGGCTGTCACAGTGGTGGCACGTAACATGGAGCACTGGCTAACACATAATAAAGCTCATATTGAGACTGGGACCGCTAAGGAGACAATTCTCATCTCCTTTCCAATGCTTTTAAAGGGGATTGCATACATTGCTGACGCCTCAGCGGAGTCGGTCCGCATGTCTGCTAGATCTTCTGCTTTGGCCAATTCAGCCAGGAGAGCTCTTTGGTTAAAAACCTGGCAAGGGGACAATGCATCAAAAATCAAGCTTTGCGGAGTCCCTTTCACGGGGGATTTACTGTTTGGTCCGGATCTGGAGGCTGTCCTTGATCGAACGGCTGATAAAAAGAAGGCCTTCCCCTTAAAGAAAAAGTTGGGGGAACAGCCTAAAAAGAAGACTCGCCCGCAAAGGAAGTTTAACTTTCCAAGAGCAGAGTCTCAGAAAAAAGTTTGGACCAACAAGGGCAGAGGGCGGGGGAGCGATTTTTTTTTCCCCCTCCAGAAAACCCTGAAAACCCCAATGACAGGTTAACCCCAGCGGGAGGAAGACTGGGGGCCTTCCTCCTACAGTGGGAGTTAGTTACCTCCAATCCGTTTATACTAGGGAATGTAAGGAGGGGGTACAGATTAGAATTCTCAAGCCCCCCCACACACACACACAGGCTAATGGTTATGGACTTGCCAAAGTGTGCGGAGAAGGCGGCGGCATTACTATCCTCACTGGAGGATCTAGAACAGCAGGATGTAATATCACGGGTCCCACCTGGGGAGATAGGCAGGGGTTTCTATACCCACATCTTTGTGGTTCAGAAGCCTTCAGGGAAGTTCAGGCTCATCCTGAACTTGAAACCCCTGAATCTATCAATCTCCTACAAAAAGTTTTGGATGGATTCCATTTTTTCTGTGAAAACACTGCTTCCTCCGAATTGCTACATGGCATCCATAGATCTAAGAGATCTGCACATTCCGATCGCAGAGGACAGTCAGAGATTCCTCAGTCTGGCAGTAAGGTCCAGGGAGGAAATAGTACATCTTCAGTTTCAAGCCCTCCCCTTTGGGCTATCCTCTTCGCCTCGGATATTCACTAGAGTTATGGTGGAGGCTCAGGCCTTTCTGCGACTTCGGGGAATATCAGTGATCGCATACCTGGACGACCTGCTCCTTTTTGCTCCTTCGCCAGAGCAGCTGGCCCAGGATTTGCAGATAGCAAGGAGTGTGTTGAAACATCTGGGATGGCTCTTAAATTTTGAGAAATCCAGCCTGGTTCCATCCCAGAGGATTACGTTCCTAGGTTACATCCTGGACTCAACCCAACGGAGAGTTTTTCTTCCCGAAGAAAAAATTTACAAAGTAGACAGAGCCTTGGCAGTTCTACAGGGCAATCAAAAAATCTCCATAAGAAAGGCCATGTCAGCCTTGGGATTGCTGACAGCTGCCCTCCCAGCAGTAAGGTGGGCAGGATTGCACTTCCGCCCTTTACAGTTGTTCATTCTGGAAGTTTGGTATCGCACTCAGAAGTCCCTGGACTCGGCGGTTCTCATTCCAGTGCGGGTAAAGAGATCCTTGTCATGGTGGAGGAAGGCAGCAAACCTATCGCAGGGTTTGGAATGGGTACTGCCAGTGTCCAAGATCGTTACAACAGACGCAAGCAGGACAGGTTGGGGAGCACACCTGGGGGTGAGTCTGACGCAGGCATCCTGGGGAGTCGAGGACACAAAGCAGTCCTCGAACTGGAAAGAACTGAGGGCCATTTTTCTGGCTCTCAGAGCTTTCCAACAGGAGCTCCGGGGACATCACGTGCAGATCCGCTCAGACAATTCCTCAGCAGTTGCTTACATCAACCGACAGGGGGGCACCAGAACCGGCTCCCTTTGGGCTCTGACAGAAACAAATTTCAAGTGGGGCGAGGTCACGGTGCTCTCACTATCAGCAGTACATCTAAGGGGGGGGTAAACCAAAGAGCAGACTTCCTCAGCCGGAGGAAGTTGAGGGAGAGCGACTGGGTCCTCAGTCAAGTCATCTACAGGATGATTATCCAGAAGTGGTGGGTCCCATGTGTGGACCTTTTCGCTTCAAGAGAGAACACAAAAGCTCTCCTCTTCTTCTCCCTGAGCCAGTGTGACGGGGCAATAGGGGTGGACGCTCTGTCTCAGAGCTGCCATTTTTCCAAATGCTATGCCTTCCCCCCTCCTGTTCTGTTGCCCGCGGTCTTGAGGAAATTCCAGTTAGAGGACACGACCCTGATCTCGATAGCGCCACATTGGCCCAGGAGGCTATGGTTCTCTGTCCTAAAGAAGCTGGCTGTGGAACCGCCTTGGCTATTGCCGGTCAGGGAAGACCTACTCTATCAAGGCCCAATCTGCTGCCCTCAGGTGGAGAGGTGGAATCTGGCAGCCTGGCTACTGAAGAGGAGATGCTGAGAAGTAAAGGGTTTTCCAAAGGGTTGGTAATAACTCTTCTAAATTCTAGGAAGGAAGATCTATTTGAAGGTCTGGAAGAAATTCGATTCTTTGTGCGCGGAGTGCTCCTTTAGTGTTTGCAGTCCAGTAGCAGTGCTAGAGTTCCTGCAGAGTGGGGTAGACAAGGGTTTGGCCCTTAGTACCCTTAAAGGTCAGATTTCTGCTTTAAATGTATTCCTTGAACAACAACTAAAATCCTTAGATATCCAGGTTTTTTAGGGCTTTAAGTAGGCAGAGACCAGTCAGCTCTCATCCCTTTCTGGTATGGGATCTCTCCTTAGTATTGCAGACTCTTACAGAGGATCCTTTTGAGCCTATTGAGTCTTGTACGGTGAAGTTTTTAACCCTCAAGATGGTTTTCTTAGTAGCTATCACTACCGCAAGGAGGGTTAGTGAGCTACAAGCCCTCTCTAGGAGGGCACTTTTTTTTCAAGTCTTTCCGGATCGGATTGTTTTTAAAACCGATCCGGACTTTTTTCCAAAGGTGGTTTCTAAATTTCATAGAAGCCAGGAAATCTGTTTACCCACTTTTTGTTCAAATCCTGTGAAGGAACAGGAGCATGTCTTCCACAGGTTAGATGTCAGAAGATGTGCATTAAAATACCTGGAGATTACGGAACAGTTTAAGAAATCTGATTCCTTTTTTGTTTCTTTTTCAGGGGCTAGGAAGGGGTCCAAAGCCTCTACACACACTTTAGCCAAATTGCTAAGGTTAGCTATTAGTCAGGCCTATATAGCAAAGGGGGTGGAAGTGCCGGAAGGTATTAGAGCTCATTCCACTAGGGCCATGGCAACGCCACAGGCAGTGTGGGCTGGTGCTACACCCGATCAAATCTGCAGAGCAGCAACGTGGTCAAGTTTTAAGACTTTCTTTAAGCACTACTGACGGGACTTATTGTCTGCCCAGGACCAGGCCTTTGGGCATAAAGTTCTACAGGCAGTAGTCCCACCCTAGGGTAAAAGCTCGCTTATCCTCTCAAGTCTGCTGTCCTGAAAGACGAAATAGGGAAAATCGAAGTTACTTACCGGTAACGTTTTTTCCAAGAGTCTTTCAGGACAGCACCGGTACCCACCCAAAATATTATCATGCCACTAGGACGTGAGAACATCAGGAATATGAAGGTTGTTATGATGTGTGTCTCCCTAGACTGGCCAGAGGTTCTCGTGCAAAAACTGACGGGCTGGAGGGAAGGGGCGACTTAAAGATCTGGTGGAGGTGGTGTTTCCCAAGAAGGGAGGAGCTGAGGTCTCTCAAGTGTGCTGTCCTGAAAGACTCTTGGAAAAAACGTTACCAGTAAGTAACTTCGATTTTTTGTTTGTTTTTCTTTTTTACTGGGTTTTTTCCCCGGTGAGACCTACAATCCACTACCAGGCTGGGCGAAGGCTGGACACCTGATCCAGTGGTCTCCCCAGTCTGGCCAGCGAGCGTGTGCAGACCGCAGCTACACGCTAGGTCGGCCGCAACATAGCCCCACTGGACGGGGGCTAGCCCTGCGAGTTAAATGTCTCGCGAGGTCGCATACGACCGGGTCTCAGCCTGAGTCGCAGTGTCCCACATGGCCGACAGCCCCCCCCACTTCTGTGACGGGGAGGTTCTGTCTGGAGCGGTGCCTGCCCCGGTCCTGGTTTGGTGAGTACTTGTCCTCTCTCTCCCCTTGGTGGGTTTGCAGCGGACACGGGCCCCTCCCCGGGTTGGTCGGTCCTGCGGGTTTCCCTCCGTCCCCTGCATCCTTTCTCCCTGGGGTAGATCGTCCCTGGAGTTCCCCTGGTAGCCCCCCTTCCCCCTCCTCTCTCCATATGGGGTAGTGTCGTGCTGTGGTTGATCCTGGAAGATGGTGTACAGTAATGGTTGGCAGAGGATGCGCACCGCGGGGTGCTGTGCTTACCAGGGGAGGAGGAAGGCACTGGGCGCCCCTGGGGGTCCCGTGCCCGGATCTCCTCTTCTTCAGGTGGCTTTCTTGGGGGGCTACAGGGATCCCTCCTGGGTCCTTGGTAGCCTTGTGAACGTGGCCGGTGGCCATTTTGCCGTAGCTGGCGTCTTTTCCCCTAGTGTCTGCTGACTTCCTATGGCCGGCGGCCATGTTTGTGTAGTCCGCTGGCCATGATACGGTGGATACTGTGCTTAGGCAGCGGCAGCCATTGCTGCGAAGCCCAGAATGGCATTTTTAGCAGGCAGGAGCTCCTCCTTTTACTCCGGTGCTAACTCATGGATTATCTTCTCCCTCGGACACCAGGTGTGTGTGGGACCACATCTGAGGCAGCAAGCGCTACGCTGGTGGGGTGGTGAGTCTGGTGGGGTCCCTTTCTCTCTCTGCTGCAGGCTGTGGGGTGTCCTGGTGATCCGGTGCCGCTACCGGCGTGGGGTGTGTCCCATAGCTGTGGTCACTCTTGGTGTGGTGGGGCCCCTTCTTCCCCTATGGAGTCTCAGGAGCATGTTTCCCTACCTGACTCTCTCTCAGAGGCTGCAGGTCCCTCCGGGTCCCAGCCATCCGTTGACGCACTGATGGCAGTCCTGGTGTCCTTTGTGTCCCGGGTGGAGGTGGCTCTTGGGCGGCAGACTAGCAAGAAGCGTCCCCCGCTTTCCCCTGCTTCATCTGTGTCGTCAGATCCTGAATCTGATTCGGCCGACATGGACGGGGCCCACCCTGCGGGGTTTGCAGCCACGCTCCTTGATTTTTCGGACAGTGAGGATGATTCCTCTGCCCTGGTGGCTGCGCACAAGAAGGCGCTTGTGGACGCACTGATTGCATCTGTGCGGGGAAACTTAAAAAATGGAGGATGCAGCCGCAACTGGAGCGGAGGTGCCGGTCCCGTTTGGCACTCAAGCCGTCTCGCATGGCGAAAGTGTTCCCTTATCCCTTCTATTTTGACTATTTTGACTCTACCGGTTTTAAAGATCTAGCTGACAGGAAGGCGGAGTCTCTGAGCCGCACTATGTTCACTATTGCGGGTTTCGTACTTTGGCCGGTCTTAACCATTACCCTGGTGTCTCAAACGCTGCGATCTGAAGGGTGATCAGTTTTCTCCTGCCTTCACTGAATTGGCGGACCAGTTGGTCCAGGGGCTGCAGTCCAGGGGCTGTCTGCGATTCCTCTTTGGACGCAACTCCCTTGCTTTCTAAGCTGTCTGTTTCAGCGGTGGTGCTTCGGCGTGTTTTTGGCTGAAGTGTTGGGCTGACCAGGCCTTTAAAAAAAGCCCTGCCTTTTCAAGGCGATTGATTGTTTGGGGTCACTCTGGGTGATATCATTAAGTGTCACGGGAGGGAAGAGTACCTTTCTTCCACAGTCTAAAAGGGGGAAGGAGCCACATTGCAAGCGTTCTCCTTCCTTCTCGTCGCACAGGATGTTTTTTCGTCCCTCAGGGTCCACTGACAAGGGCTCAAAGTTTTTCAAGCCCCCCTCGGGAGGTTCCAAGTGACCCTAGGTGGGCAAACAGAGAGCGGGTTTCTCCAAACCCCCAGATAAGGCCCCTTCGGCATAAAGGGGCGCCCTCACCCGCATCCCAGGTGGGGGGACGGCTTTGCTGGTTTCCAGGCTCGTGGACCTCTCTGATAAACAACATGTGGGTGCACTAAGTGATTCTGTCTAATTACAAGATCGAGTTCCAGACTTGCCCCCCAAGCAGATTTTTTTATCCAATCTGCATCTGTCCCTGGACCGCTTGTTAGCCCTCCGGGGCGCAGTACAAGACCTGTTGCTTCAGGGGGTGATTGTCCTGTTGTCGGAACATTTCCAGAGCTTTTATTCAAATTTGTTTACGGTCCCCAAAAAAGAGGATATGGTATATCCAATTCTGGACCTCAAGGCCCTGAACCACTTTGTGCGGGTTCAGGAGTTCAGAATGGAGTCCATTCGCTCGGTGGTGGCATCCCTTCATCAGGGTGACTTTCTTGCCTCCATTGACATCCAGGATGCCTACCTGCACATTCCGATTTGTGCATGACACCAGCGATTCCTCCGCTTTGCTGTGGAAAAAGAGATCCTGTTAAAATTTGACAAATGTCCAGGATCTCTGGACAATCAATTTTGGCTGAGCCAAGAAACCAAGGGGTCCCTGATCTGGTGGCTTCATTCCCCGGCTTTTCGGCAGGGAAAATCCTTTCTCCCTCTGTATTGGATGGTGGTCACCACCGATGCCAGTCTGTCCAGGTGGGGAGGAGTCCTAGGCCTGAGCTCTGCTCAGGGTTGCTGGATGCTGGAGGAATCCAGGCTACCTATCAACATCTTGGAACTCCGGACTTTGTCTGGATCATTGGACAGATCGACTTCAGGGGCTCCCGGTACGGATTCAGTTGGAAATGCCACGGCGGTGGCCTATGTCAACCACCAGGGAGAACAAAGAGTGTGTTTTAGCGGGCCTGGAAGTAGCCGGCATTCTCCAGTGGGCAGAGCTCTCCATCCCGGCCATTTCCGCCATCCACATTCGGGGGGAGGACAACTGGCAGGCGGATTACCTCAGTTGACAGGTGTTGGACCAAGGGAAGTGGTCCCTTCATCAGCATGTGTTTCAACAGATATGCCTGCGCTGGGGCACTCCAGAGTAGATCTGTTGGCATACTGGATCAACAGAAAGGTGCAGCAGTTTGTGGCCAGGTCTCGGGATCCTCTGTCAGACGCCACGGATGCTCTGCTGGGCCCGTGGGGCCAGTATTGTCTGATCTATGCCTTTCCTCCTCTCAAGCTTCTGCCGTGGCTGTTACGCAGGATCAAGGCCTACGGAATTCTGGTCATTCTAGTGGCCCTGGACTGGCCTTTTCAGTCCTGATGCGCCAGGTCGCAGACGCCCCCTGGTGGCTGCCTCTCAGAGAGGATCTGCTATCCCAAGGGCCGATCTTCCACCCTGCTTTACCGGCGCTGGCTTTAATGGCCTGGCTGTTGAAAGCCTGGTTCTGAAGAATAGAGGCTTACCTGCATCAGTGATTCAGACACTGCTCAAAGCTAGGAAGTCTACTTCCAGAAAGATATATCATCGGATGTGGAAAGCGTATATTTCATGGTGTGAGTCGGTGGGTGCTCACCCACGTTCCTTTTCTGTGGCTCTGATTTTGTCATTTCTAAAACGGGGCGTTGAAAAGGATTTGGCCTTGAGTACTATCAAGGGCCATGTGTCGACTTTTTGGCGCTTTTCTTTCAACGTCCCCTGGCTTTGCATTGCCTGGTGTGTACCTTCATTCAGGGGGTTCGACATGTGACTCCACCGGTGCTATCCCCTTTGCCAACATGGGATTTGAATCTTGTGCTTTCAGTTCTACAGAAGCCTCCTTTTGAGAATATTCGAGAAATTCCCCTGCTCACTCTGTCACAGAAGGTGGCCTTCTTGGTGGCTTTCACTTCTGCTTGCAGGGTGTCAGAACTGGTGGCATTATCCTGTTGTACACCCTACCTGGTGATTCACAAAGACAAGGTGGTTCTTCGTCCTTGTCCTTCGTTGTTTCTGATTCCATTTGAATGAAGACATTGTGTTGCCTTCCTTGTGTCCCAGGCCGCAACATCTGAGGGAATTTGCCTTGCACACCCTGGATGTGGTTCGGGCGATCAGGGTGTATTTGGCTGCCACTGAGTCCTTTCAGAGGTCAGACTCCCTGTTCGTGATCACAGACGGGCCAAAGAAGGGGCTGTCTGCTTCCTCTAGATGGATCAGACAGACGGTGACTCAGGCCTATTCTATCAGGAGTCGGGTTCCTCCCTTCCCGGTAAAGGCACACTCTACTCTGGCGCTGAGTGCCTCCTGGGCCTTCCGTCATCAGGCATCAGTGATGCAAGTTTGCAAGGCGGCCACCTGGTCGTCGGTGCACACTTTCACAAAATTTTACAAAGTGGATGTGCTAGCATCGGCGGATGCCTCATTTGGCCGCAAGGTTCTGCAGGCTGCGGTCTAGGGGGTCTATCCCTATTGAGGGGGTTTCTTGCTGTTCAGGTTGGGCTCCAGTTGTTCTCATTGTGCTCTGGTTATCTGGTTGTCCTGTTATTTGTTGGCTGCCCTCCCCTCATGTTTGGCACTGCTTTGGGACGTCCCTATTGTTCTGAATAAGGAAGCCCTGTTTCTGTCAATGAACGAAAGAGAAAATGGGATTTTTGACTTACCATAAAATCCATTTCTCTGAGTTCATTGACAGACACAGCACCCACCCCTCTATGTAGTTTTAATGCTTCTGACACTGCTTGTTACAAAACTGAAGGCCTATAGCAGAGATGGGGGTGTATACCACCTAGGACTGCCCATAGGCGTAGCCAAGTCTTTTTTCTGCCTGGTGTCCTTCTTCTGTAGAGGGCAGTATAACCCTATGGTTCTGAATAGGGAAGCGCTGTGTCTATCAATGAACTCAGAGAAATGGATTTTACGATAAGTCAAAAATCCCATTTTTTTCACTTTTTTTATTGGATATGTTTTATAGCAGAAAGTAAAAAATGTAGTGTTGTTTGTTTTTTTCCAAAATTGTCATTGTCACTCTTTTTTCTAAAAAACAAACAATAAAAAACGCAGAGGTGATCAAATACCACCAAAGAAAGCTCTATTTGTGGGAAAAAAAGAACACCAATTTCATTTGGGTACAGCGTTGTGTGACCGCGCAATTGACAGTTAAAGTAACACAGTGCCGTATCGCAAAAAATGGCCTGGTCATGAAGGGGGGTAAATTAAACTTTTAGTGTAAATGAGCTAAATAAATTCCCAGTGCATCAATACAAAGGTGTCTTACAGTAGCAGTCTTTCTGCAGGGGTCCATCACACCCCTTGCTGAGTCAGGGCTATAGCTCTCCAATCAGCAAAACTCATGCTCCCTTCTGATTGGAAAGGTTTAACTCTGACTCAGCAAGGGGCGTCTCTGGCCTCTGCAGAGAGACCGCTACTTCCATACAGAGCGCAAGGGTCTTACACAACAGTATGCTGGCAGGGGACAGGCTTTTCTACTTGGGTTGCGACTGATATCTAAATAAAATTAATATCTTTTGCTTTGCTGTACCTGGAATGTGACTAGCTGATTTAAACTAGGTTCAGCTGGGCTTTAAATTATTCTTGTCTCCCTTTCTCTTGCATTTATATCATATAAGGCCTCATTCACGTGGGCATACTACAACGTACATGTGAGGGCCGTGTTTGTGTGCTGTGCAGGCAGTCTCGTTCCTGTCAATTAGAACATAGCAGCTGCTGCTCCCAATTTGACATTCATGCGGGTGCAGGTGCACAGACCTAAATGCAGATAGTGTGCGGTCAGGACTATGTACCCACTGCTGCATCCCAGTTGACATAAAAGGGAACACCTGTGCATCCCCGTGCAGGCAAACACGGCCCTTGCACGGGTGTACACTGTAGTACATCCTTGTAAACCAGGCCAAATACATTGAAAAGGCAATATATTACTTTCTAATGTAAAAACAAACAGTTTATTAAAAGCACAAATTAAATGCTTTAATATGCTTTAATTTCATTGTTACAGTTGTGCTCATAAGTTTACATACCCTGGCAGAATTTATGATTTCTTTACCATTTTTCAGAGAATATGAATGATAAGACAAAAACATTTATTTCACTCATGGTTAGTGTTTGGCTGAAGCCATTTATTAGCAATCAACTGTGTTTACACTTTTTAAATCATAATGATAACAGAAACTACCCAAATGACCCTGATGAAAAGTTTACATTCCCTGGAATGTTTGGCCTTGGTGCAGACACAGAAGGTGGCACACATAGGTTAAAATGGCAATTAAAGGTTAAATTCCCACATTTTTTTGCTTTTTAAATCACAATTATTGCTAGTGTATAAATAGTCAATGCGTTTGTTAGCTCTCACATGGATGCACTAAGCACGCTAGACACTGAGCCATGAGGAGGTAGAAAAGAACAGCCAAAAGACCTGCATAACAAGGTAATGAAACTTTACAAACTTTAAATATGGGAAATTAACCTTTAATTGCCATTTTAACCTGTGTTCTGTTATGATTTATAAAGAGTAAACTCAGTTGATTAATAGTAAATAGTTTCAGCCAAACATTAACCATGAGTGAAAGAAATGTTTTTGTGTTATCATTCATATTCTCTGAAAAATGGCCAAGAAATCATAAATTCTGCCAGGGTATGTAAACTTATGAGCACAACTGTATACTGTATATTAAATGTGAATCCTTACCAATAAACATGTTAATGAATTTATGTGGATTGAAGATAATTGAGATAAATTGTTTATTGTAAAAAGAAACATTTTCCTGCACAAATTTGACTCCAGGCAGCCTCTGTAAGCCTATAATCCCCAAAACCAAAAACATTTGGATGTATTTAGCTAGAAGCCTAGCTAGCAAGTGCACACACAGAGTGAAAATCTCCGCTTCTACACAGGCTGGCAAAAGGGGGCACATTTTAGGCACAAGAAAGAATGAAGAATCTGGATGATTAACGTAATCTGGTGTCTGTTGACCCAGAGGGGAGAGAAGAGATTCAGATGACAGATGGCCATTTGAATACACTTGTTACAGATAACAATATATTTCTTGTTGAGTACTGGTTGTGCTTTGTGAATTTTTTGTGGGTGTCTGTGAGCCAAGCAAGCATGGTGTGGGATATTTAGGATGTATGCGGATTGGATGGGGAATGGGGTGGTAATCCAGGTGTGAAGGAATGGCAAGGTAAATAGTTGATATACAGTGAATGGAACAGGTTCACAAGTTTTATTGTTCTGTATAGTAATAAGGGTTATTATACAGTAAATGTTTGGTGTTTATTCATTGGGTGTACTGTAAAGGTTGAATGCATGTTTAGTGGGTAAATAGTTTGCAAACATTAAACTGGAAGGTTACACTAAAGAATAATAGACATGGCAGTCGCACATTAACCACTTGCCTACTGGGCACTTTTACCCTCTTCCTGACCAGGCCAATTTTCAGCAAATTTTGTACCCAAACAAAATTGTTATAATTTTTTTTTTTCACACAAATAGAGCTTTCTTTTGGTGGTATTTAATCACCAATGGGTTTTTCATTTTTTGCTAAATAAACGAAGGAAGACCGTAAATTTTGATCATTTTCATAGTTTGTTATAAAATTTTGGAAACAAAAATGTTTCGCCTTCATTGATGTGCGCAGATGAGGCTGCACTGATGGGCACTGATGAGGTTGCACTGATGGGCACCGATGAGGCGGCACTGGTGGGAACTGATAGGTGGCACTGATGGGCGGCATTGGTAGACGGCACTGATGGGCACTGGTAGGTGGCACTGATAGATGACACCGATGGGCACTTATTTACAGCACTGGTGGGCACACATTGGCAGTAATGATGGGCACTGTTTGGTCTGCACTGATAATCAGTGCCCATGTCCCTTTTAGAGAAGCCGGTTATCGGCTCTCTTCTCCTCTCCTCATGCTCTTAGCAAGAGGAAAGGAGTGCTGATAACCAGTTTCTATTTACATCTGTGATCAGCTGTGATTGGACACAGCTAACCACATGGTAAAGAGCCAATGATTGGCTCTTTACCTCAATCAGTGATCAGCAGTGTCCTCCGGACACTGTGATCACAAAGCGTGCCACCCATGCAGCCGGTATGCGACGGGCATGATCACATGAGGCCATCACATGACAGCCTTCCGGAACTAGCCATCTGCGCTGTAGCCATCATTCGGCTGTAGCGCCGTCGGTAAGTGGTTAAAGGAACTAGTGTTAAATACAATACAGTATAATTACAGGAAATAGTTATTTTAGTTTCGGACAGAGTTGGCAGCTATAAAACACATGTGAGATTTTTATTGCTCCAGAACAACATACTTAAATAGGCGCTGGGATGTTGAATTAATATTAATTGAATATATTGTTGAAGCAGTAAATGGTAAACATTCGGTAATGCTTAGGGCAAAAGATGTTGCAGATATTATATACTATGCTGCAGGCTCAAACTCAGACAAAAAATGGGCCCGGGCATTTTAGACTGAGCAGCCAATTTTTCCAGGGTTCCTGGGGGCGGTTGGTGACAGGATATTCACAGAGTCAGTCCTCCACACTGTGATATAAAGGGGACTGCACTGTAAAGATGTGTAATGATTACAGTGCCCCTTTAAATTACAGTGTCCCCAGCAATCACAGCGCCCCTTGCAGTCATTTCCCACCCCCCTTTTCTCTCTAATCACAGTGCTCCCTTTTACTCTTTGTCTCCCCTGCACAGTCCAACCTTCGGCAGGATTCAGCCTGTGTGTCCTCTCTAGGGTCTCCTGCCCTGCCGATGATGTCATCCTATCAGCAGAGCAGGGCGCGGGAGGAGCTGTAGATCTGGATCATATTAAGAGGATGGTTAGACCCGCTCTTTGTGCAGATCTCCAGCTCCTCCTGTCCCCTGCTCTGCTGATAGGATGACACAGTTGGCGAGCGGGAGAACCAGGAGAGGAGACACAGGCATGGCCTCATAGAGGGAGTAGAGTGGTGACCGCGGTCTGTGTTAGCCCTGTCCAGACCATGGCCGCTGCTTACCTTCCTCTGTGTGGCCCCGGTCATCAACAGACCACGGTCTGGTACCGGCCTGGTGATTGGGGACCCCAGCATTAGCCAGCTCTTGTTAGGACATGCGGGTCCGGCCCACCGGGAAAATGCCCAATATGCCCTTTGACCAGTCAGCGCCTGTTATACAGTAATGTAGCTGAGCAGTTAGGTCAAACGCATTTAAGGAGAGGAGCAGGTAAACGAGTTTGATCTTTTAGACAGAGAAGCAGGAAATTAGACTTCTTTTAAACTGGGTAGGGAAGAGGTGAAGAGTAGGGAGCTGTGAGTGACAGGATGGAGGACTGCTGCAGAGCAGGTGCAGTTATAGGTGTAGATATAGTTGTGTGCTAATCCGTTGGTAGCCGGTAGCCCTTCTACTTGTGGCATCCTCCTCAGGCTGCACTTTTCCTGGTATGGTGCTGGTTATGGAAATTAAGAAATGATGGGGGAGGTAGTCCCAATTTATGTTGGATCAGGTAGGTTTAGGGGGATGACATATGGAGAACAGAGCTTAAGCGAGAGCGGAATGGTGGGAATCATACAGAGAGTTGGCCTGCCATCTTTTGAGTGGATGAAGGGGAACCAAGGGGAGAGACAGTGTGCATGATTTTTGGTAGAACTCAATGAATGTGTTAATTTAATTTCTTTCTGTTTACTTTTATAGCATTTTGGGGTGAATCTGAAGACAGCAGCTCAGATATTGAAGCCATGTTGAGACCACAAACACAGAACGCTGATGCTGATGATTTTGATGACTTCTTTGACTAGCACACAAGAATATTGGCTACCATTTAAGGCAATAGACAAAAATTTTAAACCAATGGATTAAACTTGTATGTCATTGGTCTCAGAAGAGATTTATTGAACATTTATTATTATTGGTTTACAAAAATGGCTGCCTTAATATAACATACGAATTGTATTAATATTCAATAAAATATGTTTGATTTTTTAACCAATGATGTTGTATACTGTCAGAAGTAAAGCTACACTTAGATGGGCCCCAACATAAACCAGGATTGCAGTACATCTACTATAAATGTAAACACAACAACATGAGCTTAAAAATAATTAAAACTGGTAAACAAATAGGGTGGAATATCTGTGTTTCCTAATTAGAGAAGGTGCCAAAATATAATTTAAAAAATATACAGTGGGGCAAAAAAGTATTTAGTCAGCCACCAATTGTGCAAGTTCTCTCACTTAAAAAGATGAGAGAGGCCTGTAATTGTTATCATAGGTATACCTTAACTATGAGAGACAATATATGGAAACAAATCCAGACAATCACATTGTTTGATTTTTGAAAGAATTTCTTATTTACAAATTATGGTGGAAAAGAAGTATTTGGTCAATATCAAAAGTTCATCTCAATACTTTGTTAAATATCCTTTGTTGGCAATGACAGAGGTCAAATGTTTTCTGTAAGTCTTCTGGAGATCTCCTCTAGAGCAGTGATGTTTTGGGGCTGTTGCTGGACTTTCAACTCTCTCCAAAGTTTTTCTATGGGGTTAAGATCTGGAGACTGGCTAGCCACTCCAGGACATTGAAATGCTTCTTACGAAGCCACTATTTCGTTGCCCGGGCGGTGTGTTTGGGATCATTGTCATGCTGAAAGACCCAGCCACATTTCATCTTCAATGCCCTTGCTGATGGGAGGAGGTTTGCACTCAAAACCTTACGATACATGGTCCCATTCATTCTTTCATGTACACGGATCAGTCGTCCTGTTCCCTTTGCAGAGAAACAGCCCCAAAGCATGATGTTGCCACCCCTATGCTTCACAGTAGGTATGGTGTTCTTTGGTTGCAACTCAGCATTCTCTCTCCTCCAAACACGACGAGTTGTGTTTCTACCAAACAGTTCTACTTTGGTTTCATCTAACCATATGACATTCTCTCAATCCTCTTCTGGATCATCCAAATGCTCTCTAGCAAACCTCAGATGGGCCCGGACATGTACTTACTTAAAGTGGTGTTTCACCAAAAAAAAAAAAATTAGATGTCAACAGCTGCAAATACTGCAGCTGCTGACTTTTAAAATAAGGACACTTACCTGTCCCGGGGTCCAGCGATGTCGGCACCCGAGACCGAGCCGTCCCTCGATCCTCGGGTGCTGCCGCCGCCATTCACACTGAGGGAATCAGGAAGCGAAGCGTTGCCGCTTCACTGCCCGGTTCCCTACTGCGCATGCGCAAGTCGCGCTGCGCGTCTTCACTGGTCCCCGTTGTGTTGTGGGAACTGTGTATTTCCCACAACACAACGGGGGTGGGCGGGGAGTCTGCGGCTAGCTGCGGCTAGCTGTACCCGGAAGTGGGTGCAGATACCTGTATTATACAGGTATCTGCACCCCCCTCCCCCCTGAAAGGTGCCAATTGTGACACCGGAGGGGGGGAGGAATCCGATGAGCGGAAGTTCCACTTTAGGGTGGAACTCCGCTTTAAGCAGGGGGACACGTCTGGCACTGCAGGATCTGAGACCCTGGCGGCGTAGTGTGTTACTGATTTTGGCCTTTGTTACGTTGGTCCCAGCTCTCTGCAGGTCATTTACTAGGTCCCCCCGTGTGGTTCTGGGATTTTTGCTCACCGTTCCTGTGATCATTTTGACCCCACGGTGAGATCTTGCATGAAGCCCCAGATCGAGGGAGATTATCAGTGGTCTTGTATGTCTTCCATTTTCTAATTATTGCTCCCACAGTTGATTTCTTCACACCAAGCTGCTTGCCTATCGCAGATTCAGTCTTCCCAGCCTGGTGCAGGTCTACAATGTTGTTTCTGGTGTCCTTCAACAGCTCTTTGGTCTTCACCATAGTGGTGTTTGGAGTGTGACTGTTTGAGGTTGTGGACAGGTGTCCTGGATATCTCCTGTATTTGCATGTGCCGACATCATCTGCACATGCGCACTGAAGCAAGGGCACGTATGTGCCCTTGCTTCAGTTAGACTGTGCCGTTACCGGCAGCTCCCGCGTGCATGCGCGGGAGTGACGTCATCGCAGCTCCGGCCAATCATAGCGCCGGAGCCCGCGATACCTGGAAGTAACTCCAGGAGAGATGTTGCCAGCCGGAGCGGTGAATGAGGACCGCTGCGGGGGCTTCGATCTAAGGTAAGTAATGCATAATGAGCTAGTATGCTATGCCTTTGTCTTGCAGGTTTTTTGTTTTTTTTTATTGCTAGGGTTTACAACTACTTTAAGGAAGTTGAAAAAGTCCAGATGGGCGCCTTTTGTAGCTAAAGGTCAGCTTCAAAGTACTGCTTTGTAAAAGTATGTACAGTAAATGTCCATAGTCTAGCTACAATTGTACTATAATTCTGGTTTCTAGGCAGATATAAAAGACAAAAAATAGTTGCAGTGCTGTATTTAATAATATAGCATGTAATATATTTTTTCATGCACTAGTATAATTACCTAAATTTGGACTGGTATCATACTATTGGAGTCACTGTATGACTGAGCTCAGACTGGAGAGGGAAGGAGTACAATGAGCTGTGCTGCAGTGCTCATGTGTCATGTAAAACTAAAACCAAAACTTTCTTCCCTAATCATGTCAGCCTACGAATGAGTCAGCTCTCCGAGTCTGACTCCAGACCCTGACACTATCTTTGGTTCCTTGATCTCAGGACTGGATGGACATAAATACAAATTCATTGGTAGCCCCCTTATATGTGTTTCGTCTGTTTATTTAGCTGTTTGCCTGAAGTACAGCTTTAAAGGAAAGGTCCACCTTTTACAGAAACGTAATGAATGCACATACTGTACACTCGTTGGCCACTTTATTAGTTACACCGGTTCAATTGCTTGGTAACACAAATTGCTAATCAGCCAATCACATAGCAGCAATCCAATGCATTTAGACATCTAGATGTTGTGAAGACAACTTGCTGAAGTTCAAACCGAGCATCAGAATGGGGAAGAAAGGGGATTTAAATTACTTTGAACATGGCATGGTTGTTGGTGTCAGACGGGCTGGAGTGAGTATTTCAAAAACTGCTGATCTACTGGGATTTGCATGCACAACCATCTCTAGGATTTACAGAGAATGGTCCGAAAAAGAGAAAATCCAGTGATCGGCAGTTGTGTGGAGGAAAATGCCTTGTTGATGTCAGAGGTCAGAGAAGAATGAGCAGACTGGTTTGAGATGATAGGAAGGCAAAAGTAGCCCAAATAACGATTTGTTACAACCAAGGTATGCAGAATACAATCTCTGACCGCACAACACACAGAGCCTTGAAGCAGAAAACCACATCGGGTGCCACTCCTGTCAGCTTAGAACAGGAAACTGAGGCTACAATTCACACAGGCTCACCAAATTAGACAATAGAAGATTGGAAAAACGTTGCCTGGTCTGATGAGTCTCAAATTCAGCTGCGACATTCAGATGGTAGGGTCCAAATTTGGCGCAAACAACATGAAAGCATGGATCCATCCTGCCTTGTATCAACAGTTCAGGCTGGTGGTGGGGGTGTAATGGTGTGAGGGATATTTTCTTGGCACACTTCGGGCCCATTAGTACCAATTGAGCATTGTTTAAACACCATGGCCTACCTGAGTATTGTTGCTGACCATGGCCATCCCTTTATGACTACAGTGTACCCATCTTCTGATGGCTCCTTCCAGCAGGATAATGCACCATGTCACAAAGCTCAAATCATCTCACCACTGGTTTCTTGAACATGACAATGAGGTCATTGTACTCCAATGGCCTCCACAGTCACCAGATCTCAGTCCAATAGAGCAGTGATGCTATCTTGTCAATATGGACCAAAATCACTGAGGAGCACCTGGCGTTACCCCACACAAAAACATACAAACTCCTTAAAGATGGCGTCCCTCATGGGATCTGGCATTACTAACTAAATGTTCCATACTGACCCAAATAATATGCCTTTGCTCGTTATTTATAATTATGTTTATGCAGTTTGCCTATTACTGGAATGGCAAAATAAGTTAACCTTTTAGGAATTAATGATGGTAAAAATGTTGACAAACTTTATGTAGTTCCCACTGCGGGTGTTTTTTTTTTTTTTTTTTTCCATAAGCATTAATTACGGTGTTGATGCAACGCACATTAATTTGCACACATTTACAGCTAATTGCCGCGTTCACTCAGATAGTTGCCAAGTTGATTGAGAATGCAGATTTTTACCACATCAAATTCCACCTGACCTCTTAAATCTTGGCAAAAATACAGATCTGTTTCTGAGATAATAATCAGACATAGTGAGAGCTTCCGCGCTGTAATCAAAGAGAAACAAACTTTGATGCTTTCATACAAAAGCTACAGTGCGTTAGCAATTTAAACCTCATAAATTAGGCAGCCGCAAAAAAATCCATAATGAGATTACAACACCTGTAAACAATTCAGAAGAAAGGCGCTAAATGCTGGGCCAATGAAAGAAAAGAGTTAATCCTTGATATGTCAAGACCAAAGTGGAGTGTCTATACAGAGTGGAGTGTTTTCTGTATATGACAAGCAAATACAAGTGTAAAAATACTCTCGTCAGCCAAAATACTCTTTGTCTATTATTTGTAATGGAAAGCAGATTTTATTAGGAATCCATTATTAGGAACATAGTACCATTTACAGTTAAAGTGAACCTTCCTTCGGATATATTTTTTATTTTAAAGCCCATATCCTGATATACCCAAGCCCCTCCCACCCATTAAAAACCTCTTCAACAAACAAACAAAAAAAAAACCTTCTGAGTTTAACCACTTGCCTACTGGGCACTTTTACCCCCTTCCTGCCCAGGCCAATTTTCAACTTTCAGCGCTGTCGCACTTTGAATGACAATTGCGCAGTCATGCAGCACTGTACCCAAACAGTTCAGAGCTGGAGGGCTCTGTTTGAAAGGTAAGTCTGTCCTAATGTGCCTGTATGCAGTACATACTAGCACATTATGGCTAGAAATTTTTTTTTTAGATTGGCTAAAAATTTGCAAACAGGGAGAGGAATTTATTTATTAGGGCTTATAAAGTGTTACAAGGACTTAAAGCGAAAAAGTACTCACCTCAGCTCCAGCAATGTAGCATCCCCGGGCTCCCCGTCGCTGATATCTTCGGATGGCCAGCTTTCAGGTCTCAATCGTCAGTCACGATCGGGCAGGGATGATGTCACTCCCACGGATGCATGGGCGTTCAGTCAGATTTGGCACTGACACTTACCAGCTAGCCTGCAAAAAAAAAGCAGTCTAACAATTTACGTTAAAAACAGAGGTTTTAGTTGCATTTGAAATATATGTGGAAGCCACACTGCTTCACCAAGGCACAGTAAAGTACGGTCCTAACTCCTAAATTTGATGAGCTTTGGCAAGGAAGTGCGGCTTCTACTTATATTTGCAAATGTGTCTCTGTATCTCTAAGGAGGAATGGGCTCCCTCCAGGCATATCTGCCCCTAATATATGTTAGGATTTCATTTTATAGAGAAGCCTTGGCGAGGCAGGTGCAGCTTCCACTTATATTTGCAAATATGTGCAACTAAAACCTGTTTTAAAGATAAATTGATAGACAGTGCTCTTTTTGAAGGCCACTGTAGATGGTAAGTGTGCTGGGAAATCTGTTTATTTGTAAAGCCCTTCCATGTGTGCCATACCTCAAAAGCTATTTATAAATAAGGGTGTTTGCCATTTTTGTATATCTAAATGATCTTTGTTATGACAGACATTGTTGAAATCTAGTTTATAACTTGTAACAAGATCTGGCAACTGTCAGAAACCATGAAATTAGACCGAGACAGAAGTACAGTTAAATCACACTTGTTTAATAATAAAAGTAAAAAGAAACGTAGTCAAAACATAGCCAAGGTTCAGCAAGTCAGTCAAGCCAGAAGTCAGGGATCAAAGTAATGGAACAGCAAGCAGGATCTGGAGCCAGAAGGGATGTCCGCAAAGCCAGTCTTTAAACAGGAACGCAGGCAATAGTTCCTTGTGATGTGACCAAGGCGAAGGCAGAGCTCCTCTGGACTGGACGGCTTAAGTAGGCAGGACTGACGAGCAGGATATCATCAACAGCTGAGTAACTGGAGAGAGATGGGAGCTGGCAATTAGCCGACAGCTGAGCAGACAGCTCAGAGAAGAAAGGGCTGAACCCAGCCCTGACACCAACACATTTTGGACAGAGTTAAATGTGGTAAACATTGGCTTCAAACCCTCCTCCTATACTCTTGTAACTATGGGACCCTCCTACATATACAGGCAGTCCCCGAGTTACGAACACAATAGGGACTATAGGTTTTGTTCGTAAGTCGAAGTTGTTCATAAGCTGCAACATTGCATTTGCAAGTGTAACTTCTGGTTGGAACACTGTGTTCGTAAGTCTAACTGCCGCCTGTGCATGGATGTGGGTTGTTCCAGGCGCTTGTTATGTTATCTGGGGGGTAGTACGTCAGTGTGGGATGTGTTCGGAAGTGCTCAAAAGGTATCCAGGACCCACGTGGAGCACAAGTGGCCGGCATTTGAGGCCGTTCGTAAGTAGGAGTCGTTCGTAACTCGGGTGTTCGTAACTCAGGGACTGCCTGTAATAGGCCAGGACTGGAACTCTAGAATAGGGCCGAACACTACTCTCTTGTGGCTGGGGAGAGATCATGTAATTAAAATCAACATATTGCCAATAATTTTGCACTTGCTCTACACAGTGCCCATAGGCTTACCACCATTGTTTTTTTTTTATAAACCCAGAGATTTATTATGATTACAACCTTTTTCTGGCAGGGTACACGACCTAGACTAGCTTATTTAGTACTGTGCAGACTTAAAGAGGACATGGGTCCCAAGCATTCCTGATTTTAACCTATATTGCAAACCCATGGCATGAATCCGTATTCTTATTTGGCATCTTGACCTTAACAGATAAAATTAGGGTCTCCCTAGAGAAGTCTATGATAGGCCATAACCAATGGGGCACCTGGTGACATTGAGGGACTTGTCTGGCTAGACATCCCTGTTAATTTTAGCTGCATTAAAAATTTTAGATCAGCTGAATAATAAAGCTATCCCCGATGACTTCTCCATTGGCCCTTCTTGTGATTATCCCTATTGCCAAGAGGGAGAAGATGCCACATTCTTTAAATTGAGGAGTAGGGATGGGGACACTAGATGCTCTAAGCTAGCCCCCAGTGGATACCTTCTTCCTTTAGAACAAGGCAGTGTTATGGTGGGTTTCCCATGGTCAATTGGTGTTATAGGCAATTGACAGATTTGCTCCACAAATGAACCTCCGAACTGCGCCCTTCAGATATCCTAACCGTCTATGAATCTATGAGCGTCTCAGATGGGAGCTTTCGTCATTTTTTATCACAAATGTATAAACTTCTGCTAGCCATTCACTCACAATAGATCCTGTGCTTTGTGAGGGAGTGCAGCTCTGGTCATAAGCCACTGTACTAACCATGCGATCTCCCCCGTTGAGCTGTTTTGTTCTGACAAGGGGATGCCCCCCGCCAGAACACTCTGATCAGCTTTCTCTGCCATTGGCCGAGAGCACTAATCGGCTGCTGGTTCTCCAGCATGCACATTCGACAGAAGCCGGCCAGACAGCTGGCTTCTGTTGAAGCCAACGACATACACACGGGCAGAATGTTGGCTGGTATTTTTTGTACAGGCAAATGTGTTCCGACATTCTGCCCGTGTGTATGGGGCTTAAAGTGTTTTGTTACTCTAAAAAAAATGGATCCTATTCCTTTAAAGTATAAATAACATCACACTTCTTGTGCTGTGTAATTTGGCTCCTTGTATAATCTAAAATACAGTACCTGGCTGATCTTGCCTGGTGCTGCCCTCCCCTCTGTAAACTTACCACAGTTTATTATGGCTGCTGAGCCCTAACACCGTGGTCAGTTTACGTGCCTCCGTCACCCGATGTCCTCTCCCCCCCCCCCCCGCCTATCAGTGCCCTCTTCTCCTGCTGTGTAATAACTGTGTAATTTTCAGGCAATCCCCTGTGTTCCAAAATGCTATGTGCCCAGTGTGTGTGCTTTATTAAAAAAATGCTATCCCTTATTTCAGAGTGGCACTCATGTGACCGCCCTGCGCTCTCCTCCTACCCTCCTGACTGATGTCAGCGGGGGATTCTCTGATCCCCCCCGCTGTAACTGCCAGATCTAGAGAGGGAACGGCAGGTGGTAAGTCACGTGAGGGTATAGAACTGCATTTTTTTAATAAAGCACACACACTAGGCACATAGCATTATGGAACACAGGAGATTGCCTGAAAATTACCAAACATTACATCACAACGCTTCTTTTAAACACTGCTAGGAACCTATTACCCATATTCTTGAAACAGGCCCATTGTCCCACACTTTTAGATTAGAGGCAGGAAGTGGAAAAGGCTATGGAAGCAGAGAAGTAGGTTTATAGCGCTAGAGATAAACTAGATATGTTGTAGCTGGTCTAACTGGATGTACTATACATTTGAAATGACTACTTGGGTCATTTCATCACCCTGATATCAATTGTATCTGTTCATATTTGAGATAAAAGAGATAATTTATATCCTATAGTCTCTCATTTAAATCACTGCTCGGAGACAATGATATACCCTTGCTTTCACCCACATGGTTATCCCTTTAAGGCCTACCCTTTATAACCAAAACATTCAATCCTCTCATAAAGTCATATTTTCTGCTTAAAGTATAACTAAAGCCAAAACTTTTTTTTTAAATTTTGGACAGAGTGGAGATGGATTAGGACACCTGCCAGTCTGTGCCCCCATTAGTGAGATTCGCCCTTCATTTGTCCTGTTTACCATTATCATTGAACGTGAAAGTAAATAAAAAAAACAATTGTAGGGTTGTCCCCAGAAAAATAAGAGTGCTTTCACACTGAAAGTGCCAGCTGTTAGCACTAAATCGCTGCTCGTTTTAGAGGTGCTTTAGCACTGTTTAAGCAGCACTTTTGCGCTGTTTTTTGCCCGCTAGCAGGGCGCTTTTAACCCCAAACGCCGTTTTGCAGCGCTTTCAAAGATCTCTTCAGGTGATTTGAAAGCGATGCCCATTCATTCCAATGGGCAAGTCATTTTGGGAGCGCTAAATACAGCACTCCCAATCTGCCCTAATGATGCTGCTTGCAGGACTTTTCATAACCTCCCGCAAGCACACCGCCCGAGTGTGAAAAGTCACACTGAAATGAATGGGAGGCAGTTTTCAGGCGCTTAGCAGAGGCTATTTCCAGCACTAAAGCGCCTGAAAATCGCCCCAGCATGAAAGGGATCTTATGGAGGGGAAATCTTTCAATGAGGGCACTAGTTCTGGTGACCAGGGGGTCCCCAAAGGATTCACTTAATTTTCAGGGATTTATTTTCACTTCCTGTTTTGGCTATGGGACAGGAAGTGAGGATAAATCTCCCCAATGGGGCACATATGACAAAAAATAAATTGACAGTGATATGACCTTCAATTCCATCCAACAAAAAAAAAAAGTAGCCTGCAGTTCTACTTTAAGTATAATGCACTTTCCACTGGCACCCTAAGCTATACGTGCTTTATATTCCAACAGCTTGACCCCTTTTCATTATGCACTGTTATTTGTAAAATGTTACTGTGTATGTATCTCTTTTCTATATGTGTGTTGATTAAAAATCCTAGCACTGTCGAAACATATTGTACAACCCTGAGGGATAAATCTTATTACCCCCTTTATCGTCCTTGTTATTATGTAACATCTTATCCAGTGTTTTTGATAACCCTTTGGTGTTGAACTCATAAACATGCTCTGTGCTTACACTCATAATTGTGTGTTGGAATAATTGACATAAACCCTTTCTTTTCTGTATTTTCCTTTATTATTGTCTCACTCTAAACATTTCAATAAAAATTCATTATACAAACAGAAAAAAAAAAAAAACATTGGCATATAGGTAAGTATAAAGCACTTACAAGAGAAGCTTAGTCATACTTTGATTTTGGGTCACAGAAGTGCATTTACTTTTTGCTCTGCTGTGACCCAGAATCTGCTGACAGCAGACTAAATCCGGTTGTCAGCTGACATCACAGAGCCACTCCAGGCTCTGGAAGGATCCCAATCATATTGTCAAGATCCACCCAGCTGCCTGATTGACCGCTGGCTCTGCCTTTTAGCGTGCCGCTGAGGGTTGAATCCAGCTGCACCTGCCCCCTCTCCAGCCCAACGCTCCAGTGAGTCAATTCAATTCTCCGGTTTTAGGGCTCATGCACACAGGACATTTTTACAGTTGTTTTTAGGGGTGTCTGGCTTTTTTTTTACTGCCTCTGAACTCTCCTCCATGTTAACCTATGTGTCCATTTACACATAAACTTTCAGGCTGGGTTCACACTGCACAGAGTGGCTCACAGCAGGGGTCCGGTGTGTCCCTGATCACCGTTTCAGATCCTATTTCGGGCCGAATTTTGGGCTGAATTCGGACCTGAAATGGACCAGAAGACGCACAAAACTCCTGTGCAATTCGCTCTGGAGCCGCTCTGGAGATGTGTGAACCAGCTCCAATGAGAGCCAGTCACAATCTCCTGACATGCAAATTGGGTGCGGGGAAAGGCACATCCAATTCACAATAGTGTGAACCCAGCCTCAGAGGAGTTTGGAGGCATACAGTATCTCACAAAAGTGAGTACACCCCTCACATTTTTGTAAATATTTTATTATATCTTTTCATGTGACAATCTGAAGAAATGACACTTTGCTACAATGTAAAGTAGTGAGTGTACAGCTTGTATAACAGTGTAAATTTGCTGTCCTCTCAAAATAACTCAACACACAGCCATTAATGTCTAAACAGCTGGCAACAAAAGTGAGTACACCCCTAAGTGAAAATGTCCAAATTTGGCCCAATTAGCCATTTTCCCTTCCCGGTGTCATGTGATACATTAGTGTTACAAGGTCTCAGGTGTGAATGGGGAGCAGGTGTGTTAAATTTGGTGTTTTTGCTCTCTCTCTCATACTGGTCACCTGAAGTTCAGCATGGCACCTCATGGCAAAGAACTCTCTGAGGATCTGAAAAAAAGAATTGTTGCTCTACATAAAGATGGCCTAGGCCGGTTATGGCGAACCTTGGCACCCCAGATGTTTTGGAACTACATTTCCCATGATGCTCATGCACTCTGCAGTGTAGTGGAGCATCATGGGAAATGTAGTTCCAAAACATCTGGGGTGCCAAGGTTCGCCATCACTGGCCTAGGCTATAAGAAGTTTGCCAAGACCCTGAAACTGAGCTGCAGCACGGTGGCCAAGACCATACAGCGGTTTAACAGGACATGTTTCACTCAAAACCGGCCTCGCCATGGTCGACCAAAGAGGTTGAGTGCACATGTTCAGTGTCCTATCCAGAGGTTGTTTTTCGGAAATAGGCGTATGAGTGCTTCCAGCATTGCTGCAGAGGTTGAAGGGGTAGGTGGTCAGCCTGTCAGTGCTCAGACCACACGCCGCACACTGCAACAAATTGATCTGCATGGCTGTCATCCCAGAAGGAAGCCTCTTCTTAAGATGATGCACAAGAAAGCCCACAAACAGTTTTCTGAAGACAAGCAGACTAAGGACATGGATTACTGGAACCATGTCCTGTGGTCTAATGAGACCAAGATAAACTTATTTGGTTCAGATGGTGTCAAGCGTGTGTGGCAGCAACCAGGTGAGGAGTACAAAGACAAGTGTGTCTTGCCTACAGTCCAGCATGGTCGTGGGAGTGTCATGGTCTGGGGCTGCATGAGTGCTGCCAGCACTGGGGAGCTACAGTTCATTGAGGGAACCATGAATGCCAACAAGTACTGTGACATACTCAAGCAGAGCATGGTCCCCTCCCTTCAGATACTGGGCAGCAGGGCAGTATTCCAACATGATAACGACCCCAAACACACCTCCAAGACGACCACTGCCTTGCTAAAGAAGCTGGGGGTAAAGGTGATGGACTGGCCAAGCATGTTTTCAGACCTAATCCCTATTGAGCATCTGTGGGACATCCTCAAATGGAAGGTGGAGGAGCGCAAGGTCTCTAACATCCACCAGCTCTGTGATGTCATCATGTGGAGGAGTGGAAGAGGACTCCAGTGGTAACCTGAGAAGCTCTGGTGAACTCCATGCCCAAGTGAGTTAAGGCAGTGCTGGAAAATAATGGTGGCCACACAAAAAATTGACACTTTGGGCCCAATTTGGACATGTTCACTTAGGGGAGTACTAATTTTTGTTGCCAGTGGTTTAGACATTAATGGCTGTGCGTTGTGTTATTTTGAGGGGACAGCAAATTTACACTGTTATACAAGCTGTACACTTACTACTTTACATTGTAGCAAAGTGACATTTCTTCAGTGTTGTCACATGAAAAGATATAATAAAATATTTACAAAAATGTGAGGGTTTACTCACTTTTTTGAGATACTGTAAGTGTTTAGGGGCAGTAAAAAAAAAAAATGACTGCCTGTGCGTCCAGGAGCAGAGGCTGTTGGCTGCAAAAACACAAAACGCGGCTAAATGCTTCAAAAGGGCGCTAAACGCAACTTAGCGCTGTAACAAGCGTTTAGCTGCATTTAGCCGCGTTCAGCGCTTTTTGGCATTTTTATACTATAGGAAGTGTTTTTACAGTAAAAATGCCAATAACCCTAACGATGCTAAACGCGCATAAACGCTTGTAAATGCTATATCAAAAACGTGGCCAAAAGCGTGCTTTTAACTCTGCTTTTTCCTAGCAGCAGCGCTGGCATTTTTTAAACGTCCTGTGTACATGAGGCCTTACAGCCGATATGGGTTAGCTGCAGCATTACAGCAATGCTCGATTGTAGAGGTGAGTATGTATGTTTTTTTAGTTCACACTTCTCCTTTAAAAATGTAAGCAGCCATTTTTAAATATGCCTTTCAAGTTACATGAGTTCAAACATTTAACAAATATAAAGTAGGTGTTATCCAAATTTGGCTGCAAAAGTGGAAATACACTTTAAGTCTTTGGACAGCCTTGGAGGTCTTGTTAGAGGTAACTAAGTATCAGCACAATGTGTAATTTATCAATGCATCACCTTGTTGCACCTATCAAGACCTTGGCATACTGTCCTCTCCTCCTCTTTGCTGTAGTAAACACGTTAGATATGTAAATTAATAGCAGTAGTAATAATTTGTCATTAGTGCTGTAATAAGCTGTTATACTAATAATAAGCTATAAATGCTAACGGCCATGACCAGCCTCTCATCTCATCAACTACTTCTACACAATCATGAGTTTTACAGAGGGAGTAAAGTCCATCTCAGAAGAATGAAAAAGCCTGTATGTAAAAGGCTGGGAGGGCTTCATGTTGATCATTGTTTGACGATATCTGCTTTGGTATGCTTTTTTTCATTTGGAAATCCATCAGTACTTTCTTCAAAATAGCTGATGAGTTGGAGCCTTAAAAAGAGGACTACAGTTTTGCACATGCTAATTGATAAGGTTCATTTACACTTTGGACTTATGTTGCCTCCTCACCACCTGTTTCAATCCCTAAAAGCCCACACCACCTCACCACAACCGCATCCATGACACAGTTTTGGGGTGGTTGTGGCCCCAGTACCTTGAATAGTTTGCAGTACTGCCTGCGATGTGACACGTTGCGGGGGGAATCATTTTTGTCACACTGCAATGCAAAGTGTCACAACTAGGGATGAGCTTCGTGTTCGAGTCGAACCCATGTTCGACTCGAACATCGGCTGTTCGACCGTCCGTCGAATTGCGAACGATATGGGCCGTTCGCGCCAAATTCGTGTGGCGCGTCACGGCCCATAATTCACTGCGGCATCGCAGTGCATTGCTGGCTGATGATTGGCCAAGCATGCACTATGACCCGCATGCTTGGCCAATCACAGCGCCGTCAGTAGAGAGAGCTGTAATTGGCCAAAGCCAGGGTGGCTTTGGCCAATTATGGCTCAGGGGATTTAGTACACACCCCACACTATATAAGGCCGCCTGCACGGCGGCCCTGTGTAGTGTGTGTTCCGGTGTGCTGAGAGATAGAGAGAGAGAGAGACAGTGTCATTTGATTTGAGTTAGATAGATTAGGCAGAACAGTCAGTCAGTTAGCTGCACTTACAGTGTATTGTGTATATATATGCATCCCAGGTGTTGCATATATATATATACACTGTATTCAGTTTAGCTAGATCCGTTCCTGTTATCTTCTATCTAGACTATTTACATTTAGTGCAGTGTGTCCTGCTCACAGTGTTCAGCTAGATCCGTTCCTGCTATTTACATTCAGTGCAGTGCGTCCTGCTCACAGTGTTCAGCTAGATCCGTTCCTGCTATTTACATTCAGTGCAGTGCGTCCTGCTCACAGTGTTCAGCTAGATCCGTTCCTGCTATTTACATTCAGTGCAGTGCGTCCTGCTCACAGTGTTCAGCTAGATCCGTTCCTGCTATTTACATTCAGTGCAGTGCGTCCTGCTCACAGTGTTCAGCTAGATCCGTTCCTGCTATTTACATTCAGTGCAGTGCGTCCTGCTCACAGTGTTCAGCTAGATCCGTTCCTGCTATATACATTTAGTGCAGTACGTCCTGCTCACAGTGTTCAGCTAGATCCGTTCCTGTTATCTTCCTACTGACAGGCAGGCTTGTCTGGTTACAGTATATAAAGCTACCTGAAGAAAATTACAGGTGTTCTTTTTGATCCTATTAGTACCACGGTCAGGCAGCTAGACTATTTACATTTAGTACAGTGTGTCCTGCTCACAGTGTTCAGCTAGATCCGTTCCTGTTATCTTCCTACTGACAGGCAGGCTTGTCTGGTTACAGTATATAAAGCTACCTGAAGAAAATTACAGGTGTTCTTTTTGATCCTATTAGTACCACGGTCAGGCAGCTAGACTATTTACATTTAGTACAGTGTGTCCTGCTCACAGTGTTCAGCTAGATCCGTTCCTGTTATCTTCCTACTGACAGGCAGGCTTGTCTGGTTACAGTATATAAAGCTACCTTAAGAAAATTACAGGTGTTCTTTTTGATCCTATTAGTACCACGGTCAGGCAGCTAGACTATTTACATTTAGTACAGTGTGTCCTGCTCACAGTGTTCAGCTAGATCCGTTCCTGTTATCTTCCTACTGACAGGCAGGCTTGTCTGGTTACAGTATATAAAGCTACCTTAAGAAAATTACAGGTGTTCTTTTTGATCCTATTAGTACCACGGTCAGGCAGCTAGACTATTTACATTCAGTGCAGTGCGTCCTGCTCACAGTGTTCAGCTAGATCCGTTCCTGCTATTTACATTCAGTGCAGTGCGTCCTGCTCACAGTGTTCAGCTAGATCCGTTCCTGGTATTTACATTTAGTGCAGTGCGTCCTGCTCACAGTGTTCAGCTACATCCGTTCCTGCTATTTACATTCAGTGCAGTGCGTCCTGCTCACAGTGTTCAGCTAGATCAGTTCCTGCTATTTACATTCAGTGCAGTGCGTCCTGCTCACAGTGTTTAGCTACATCCGTTCCTGCTGTTTACATTCAGTGCAGTGCGTCCTGCTCACAGTGTTCAGCTAGATCCGTTCCTGCTATTTACATTCAGTGCAGTGCGTCCTGCTCACAGTGTTCAGCTAGATCCGTTCCTGCTATTTACATTCAGTGCAGTGCGTCCTGCTCACAGTGTTCAGCTAGATCCGTTCCTGCTATATACATTTAGTGCAGTACGTCCTGCTCACAGTGTTCAGCTAGATCCGTTCCTGTTATCTTCCTACTGACAGGCAGGCTTGTCTGGTTACAGTATATAAAGCTACCTGAAGAAAATTACAGGTGTTCTTTTTGATCCTATTAGTACCACGGTCAGGCAGCTAGACTATTTACATTTAGTACAGTGTGTCCTGCTCACAGTGTTCAGCTAGATCCGTTCCTGTTATCTTCCTACTGACAGGCAGGCTTGTCTGGTTACAGTATATAAAGCTACCTGAAGAAAATTACAGGTGTTCTTTTTGATCCTATTAGTACCACGGTCAGGCAGCTAGACTATTTACATTTAGTACAGTGTGTCCTGCTCACAGTGTTCAGCTAGATCCGTTCCTGTTATCTTCCTACTGACAGGCAGGCTTGTCTGGTTACAGTATATAAAGCTACCTTAAGAAAATTACAGGTGTTCTTTTTGATCCTATTAGTACCACGGTCAGGCAGCTAGACTATTTACATTTAGTACAGTGTGTCCTGCTCACAGTGTTCAGCTAGATCCGTTCCTGTTATCTTCCTACTGACAGGCAGGCTTGTCTGGTTACAGTATATAAAGCTACCTTAAGAAAATTACAGGTGTTCTTTTTGATCCTATTAGTACCACGGTCAGGCAGCTAGACTATTTACATTTAGTACAGTGTGTCCTGCTCACAGTGTTCAGCTAGATCCGTTCCTGTTATCTTCCTACTGACAGGCAGGCTTGTCTGGTTACAGTATATAAAGCTACCTTAAGAAAATTACAGGTGTTCTTTTTGATCCTATTAGTACCACGGTCAGGCAGCTAGACTATTTACATTCAGTGCAGTGCGTCCTGCTCACAGTGTTCAGCTAGATCCGTTCCTGCTATTTACATTCAGTGCAGTGCGTCCTGCTCACAGTGTTCAGCTAGATCCGTTCCTGGTATTTACATTTAGTGCAGTGCGTCCTGCTCACAGTGTTCAGCTACATCCGTTCCTGCTATTTACATTCAGTGCAGTGCGTCCTGCTCACAGTGTTCAGCTAGATCCGTTCCTGCTATTTACATTCAGTGCAGTGCGTCCTGCTCACAGTGTTTAGCTACATCCGTTCCTGCTGTTTACATTCAGTGCAGTGCGTCCTGCTCACAGTGTTCAGCTAGATCCGTTCCTGCTATTTACATTCAGTGCAGTGCGTCCTGCTCACAGTGTTCAGCTAGATCCGTTCCTGCTATTTACATTCAGTGCAGTGCGTCCTGCTCACAGTGTTCAGCTAGATCCGTTCCTGCTATATACATTTAGTGCAGTACGTCCTGCTCACAGTGTTCAGCTAGATCCGTTCCTGTTATCTTCCTACTGACAGGCAGGCTTGTCTGGTTACAGTATATAAAGCTACCTTAAGAAAATTACAGGTGTTCTTTTTGATCCTATTAGTACCACGGTCAGGCAGCTAGACTATTTACATTCAGTGCAGTGCGTCCTGCTCACAGTGTTCAGCTAGATCCGTTCTTGCTATTTACATTCAGTGCAGTGCGTCCTGCTCACAGTGTTCAGCTAGATCCGTTCCTGGTATTTACATTCAGTGCAGTGCGTCCTGCTCACAGTGTTCAGCTAGATCCGTTCCTGCTATATACATTTAGTGCAGTACGTCCTGCTCACAGTGTTCAGCTAGATCCGTTCCTGTTATCTTCCTACTGACAGGCAGGCTTGTCTGGTTACAGTATATAAAGCTACCTGAAAAAAATTACAGGTGTTCTATCCCAGCTTAGTGCAGCTACAGGCCATTAGTATGTCTGGAAGGCCAAGAAGGAGAGGCAGACAGTCACAAGCCAATAAGAGAGGGCAAGCAGGCTCTGTGTCTAGTGCTGGTCGTGGAGACGGTGCATCCTCATCAGCACGTGGCCATGGGACACGCTTGGCCTTTTTTTCGGCAGCTGGCCGTGTTGAGCCGCAACATGCGGAAGACTTGGTCGAGTGGATGACCAAGCCGTCCTCATCCTCCTCATCCTCTCTCACCCATGCCCAGGGTGCTTTGTCTGGCAAAGCAGCGGCCTCTTCCCTCAGCTCAATGTCATCAGTGACTCCTTCCCTAGCTCCACCATGTCCTCATGAGGATTCCCTCGAACTGTTTGACCACAGTGTTGGGTACATGCTCCAGGAGGATGCCCAGCGTTTGGAAGGCTCTGATGATGATACTGAGCTCAATGAAGGCAGTAACATGAGCACGGACAGAGGGGGTGCCCAAGAAGGACAGCAATCTGGCAGTCATGCTCCCCCTGCTGCAGCATACTGCCAGGTTTGCTCCAGTGATGAGGAGGGAGGGGATGATGAGGTCACTGACTCAACGTGGGTGCCTGATAGGAGAGAGGAGGAGGAGGAGGAGGAGGAGGAGGAGGTGGCACATCACCAACTAGGCAGGATGCCCTCCAGGGGCCAGCCTAAGGGCAGCACATTGACTGCATCACACCCCAAAGCTCCACATGTGCAGGGCGCTGCAGTCTCTGCGCGTTATTCAAAAAGTTCTTTGGTGTGGGCCTTTTTTGAGACGAGTGCATCAGATCGCACCGCTGCTATTTGCAACATATGTCTCAAGCGTATCTCGCGTGGCCAAAACATCTCCCGCTTGGGTACCACATGCTTGACCAGACATATGTTGACCTGCCATGCAGTTCGTTGGCAAGCGTATCTAAAAGACCCACACCAAAGAACAAAGACGATCTCTCCTTGCTCCTCATCAGCTGAGATTTCCAACCCCACTAGACCTTCAGTCCTCTCTGCGACCTGCAGTGAGAGGAATGAAGGTGTAGAATTAGGTGTGTCACAGCCAAGTACTTATGGGCAATCTGCTTTTGGTACACCGACGTCAGATTGTACCAGGCAAATTTCCCTGCCCCAGCTGCTGCACCGCCGAAAGAAGTTTGCTCCCAGCCATCCACATGCCCAGCGGTTGAATGCTAGCTTGGCAAAATTGCTAGCACTTCAACTGCTGCCTTTTCAGTTGGTAGACTCTGCCCCCTTCCGTGAGTTTGTGGAATGTGCGGTTCCTCAGTGGCAGGTACCCAAACGCCACTTTTTCTCACGGAAGGCGATTCCGGCTCTCTACCGGCATGTGGAAGGCAATGTCCATGCCTCGCTGGACAGGGCGGTCAGCGGTAAGGTGCATATTACCGCTGACTCATGGTCCAGCAGGCATGGACAGGGACGTTACTTAAGTTTCACGGCGCATTGGGTGACTCTGCTGGCAGCTGGGAAGGATGCAGGACAAGGTGCAGTAGTGTTGGAGGTTGTTCCGCCACCACGCCTCCAAAATGCTGATTGTGACACACCTCTCTCCTCCACCCCCTCCTCTTCTTCTTCCTCCATGGCCTCTTCCTCGGAACCAGCGGTGCTCCGTAGGCGTTCAAGGGGCTACGCAAGTACGCAGGCCAAAAGATGCCATGCGGTGCTTGAGCTGGTGTGCTTGGGGGACAGGAGCCACACTGGGGCAGAGGTTCTGTCAGCTCTGCAGGGGCAGGTTCAGAGGTGGTTGACGCCACGCCAACTTAAGGCAGGAATGGTGGTTTGCGACAATGGCACCAACCTCCTCTCTGCCCTCCGACAGGGACAACTGACCCATGTGCCCTGTTTGGCTCACGTCCTTAACTTGGTGGTGCAGCGGTTCTTGGGCAGGTACCCGGGCTTACAGGATGTCCTGAGGCAGGCCAGGAAAGTCTGTGTGCATTTCCGCCGGTCATATAATGCCAGTGCTCGGCTGACGGACCTCCAAAAGGAGTTTAACCTGCCCAAGAACCGCCTAATCTGTGACATGCCCACCAGGTGGAACTCGACGTTGGCCATGCTGCAGCGGCTGCACACGCAGCAGAGGGCCATCAATGAGTACCTGTGCGACTATGGCACCAGGACAGGGTCAGGGGACCTTGGTTTTTTTTCCCCACGCCAGTGGGCCATGATCAGGGATGCATGCACTGTCCTGTCACCATTCGAGGAGGCCACGAGGATGGTGAGCACTGACAGTGCATGCATCAGTGACACTGTCCCCCTTGTCCACCTGTTGGAGCACACGCTGCGTGGAATAATGGACAGGGCACTTGAGGCAGAACAGAGGCAGGAAGAGGAGGACTTCCTTAGCTCTCAAGGCCCCCTTTATCCAGACAGTGTTCCTGCGTGCCCGCCGATCACACAGGAAGAGGACGAGGAGGAGGAGGAAGATTGTGTCAGTATGGAGGTGGAGCCTGGCACTCAGCATCAGCAGTCTTTAAGGGATCAGTCCCAAGGAACACATGGACTTGTACGTGGCTGGGAGGAGGTGGCTGCGGACGTTGTTGTCCTTAGTGACCCAGAGGACTCCGGACCGAATGCCTCAGCAAACCTACGCTGCATGGCCTCCCTGATCCTGCAAAGCCTGCGTAAGGATCCTCGTATTCGTGGTATCAAGGAGAAGGACCAATACTGGCTGGCAACCCTCCTTGATCCACGTTACAAGGGTAAGGTTGCGGACCTTATCTTGCCATCGCAGAGGGAGCAGAGGATGAAACATCTTCGGGAGGCCTTGCAGAAAGGTCTGTGCAACGCGTTCCCAGAGACTGGGAGGTTACAAACTCCTGTTTCTGGACAACGTGTTGCTGAGGCTTCGGTCAGTCAAAGAAGGAGCGGTGGAGAAGGTGGCCGTCTGACCGATGCGTTCAGACAATTTTTTGGTCCGCAGCCCCAAGGTATGATCGGTTCCAGCAACCATCGCCAGCGTCTGTTTTACATGGTGCAGGAATACCTAGGGGCAAGATCAGACTTGGACACCTTTCCCACCGAAAATCCTCTGGGTTACTGGGTCTTGAGGATGGATCACTGGCCAGAGCTTGCACAGTATGCAATTGAGCTACTGGCCTGTCCTGCATCCAGCGTTCTTTCGGAACGCACATTCAGTGCTGCTGGAGGCGTGGTAACCGATCACAGGGTGCGTCTGTCCACCGACTCGGTCGATCGGCTGACCTTCATAAAAATGAATCAGTCTTGGATCACCACCAGCTACCAAGCACCTGATGCAGATGTAACCGAATAATTTTTTTTGAAATCTCAGATCCCTTCAAAGACTGCCTATGCTGATGCTGAGTGACTATCCCTGAGTAATTATCCTCTTCCTCCTCAATCATCACGCTGATAGCTTGTAAGAACATTTTTGGTTCTGGGCGCCACCACCAGTGCCTAAGGCACAATTTTTCAGCCCCTGTTTAACAGGGGCGTGTAATTACAATTTTTGATGTAATACTTTGCAGCAGGGCTCGTTCCTGCATTCCAACTAGAGTGTCTGTGAGGGGTTGCAGTGTTGTGGCACCAGCACCAGTGCCTAAGACCCAATTTTTCAGCCCCTGTCTAACAGGGGCGTGTAATTACAATTTTTGATGCAATACTTTGCAGCAGGGCTTGTTCCTGCGTTTCAACTAGAGTGTCTGTGAGGGGTTGCAGTGTTGTGGCACCAGCACCAGTGCCTAAGACCCAATTTTTCTGCCCCTGTCTAACAGGGGCGTGTAATTACAATTTTTGATGCAATACTTTGCAGCAGGGCTCGTTCCTGCGTTCCAACTAGAGTGTCTGTGAGGGGTTGCAGTGTTGTGGCACCAGCACCAGTGCCTAAGGCCTAATTTTTCAGCTCCTGTTCAACAGGGGCATGTAATTACAATTCTTGATCTAATATTTCACAGCAGGGCCCTGTGAGGGCTTACAGTGTTTTGGCCACAGCAACACCTAAGGCCCAAATTTCTGCTGAGTATATAGGGCAGGACCCTACTTTCAAACATCTAACTTACAAACGACTCCTACTTGCAAACGGAAGGAGACAACAGGAAGTGAGATGAAATCTACCCCTAAGGAAGGGAAATTCTCTCCTGTAAGAGTTAATATGGGAAAACAATTTCTCCTTTCCACTGATGCTTTCCAATCCTTGTTCCACAAAAAAACCCAAATTTTCCAAAAACATTTTTCATTGGGACAAAAAAGTGAGGTGAAATCTTCTGAAGAGGAGGAAAGACGCAAAACAAATGTCACAGGGGTGATAACCCTTCCCTATGTTTTCCAAAAAGCTTAGAAAAGATTTTTTGGCTGGAGCTAAACACATTAAAAATGTTCAAAATTACAAACAGATTCTACTTAACAACAAACCTACAGTCCCTGTCTTGTTTGCACCGCCTGAATACTGCTGTTCAGAGTATATAGGGACCTTTCCTTATTTTAATTTGGGTGCGGGGTTCCCCTTAATATCCATACAAGACCCAAAGGGCCTGGTAATGGACTGGGGGGTACCCATGCCGTTTGTCTCACTGATTTTCATCCATATTGCCATGACCCGACATGACATTAAACCCGCAAGCAGTTTTAAATGAGATTTTTTCCTTTAAAAATGACATTTGGTGCAGGGACTGTTCTAAACATGGGAAACACGCGTCACTTTACAGGCATACTATAGACACCCCCCAGGTACGATATTTAAAGGAATATTTCACTTTTTTTTTTTTACTTTAAGCATCATTAAAATCACTGCTCCCGAAAAAACGGCCGTTTTTAAAAGTTTTTTTTGCATTGATACATGTCCCCTGGGGTAGGACCCGGGTCCCCAAACCCTTTTTAGGACAATACCATGCAAATTAGCCTTTAAAATGAGCACTTTTGATTTCGAACGTTCGAGTCCCATAGACGTCAATGGGGTTCTAACGTTCGTGCGAACTTGCGGTCCGTTCGCGGGTTCTGGTGCGAACCGAACCGGGGGGTGTTCGGCTCATCCCTAGTCACAACCAGTGGTGACCCGTCCATATGGGGCGCAAGGGCACCACCCAGTTAATCCATACACCTGGTCCCTAATCTACACGCAGGGCGCTAGACGCATGGATTCCAATTGGGTTTTTTTTTTTAAAGCACATGATTAGAGCCTGAGGTTCTAATTGGCTTCAAAAAAGGGTGGGCTCGGGGCGCAGAGCACTGCGCCCTGAGCCCACCCAGTTGTGTGACATTAGCAAATAATATTCGCTATTGCCTTCCTGATTCTCCCCCCGGCCAAACAGGAAGTGGGTCCTGAGACCCGTCACCCGATTGTCCAAGAGGAGAAGCGATCCTATTGGCCGCCGAGGAGGAGTACGGAGGAGATGCAGGAGAAGCGGCCTTAAAGCCCAGGAGGAGACGCAGGGTGAAACTGTCACCCGCCGCCCAGAGGAAGCGTTGCCTGTGACCTAGATGGGGTAAGTGCAGAGCTGGTGACCACAAAAATATAGCACCAGGTGTAGCACCCTCTAGTTTGTGCTACTAGAGTTGAGAGTAGGTAAAGGCATATTTCTGGCCAGGAATAAACCTGAGTCACTGAATCTGGGTCAGGGTTACTAAAGACCAGGGCTGGATGACTCATCCTGGCAGCTCCCTGCTGCCTCCCCCTGGTATCTGGAAGGTTTGAGTACCTTCTAGAACTAGAGGGAGGGGGTTAGGAGAGGCTGCCTTGAATATTTATGGGCTCTCAGCCAATCACCTTGTGGGACCCCTTACATGGGGGGGGGGGGAATACCTCAGTGTAGAAGCTCAGGAAAGCAGACCTGGAATGATCCTAACACAGGAAGAAGTTGTAAGGATTCATGCTGGAGAGGCAGCAAGTAGGAGCAAGAAGAGGCAGTGAGTAGATCAGCACGGTGCAGGGATAAGACAAGGGGAACGACTGTCAGCTATAACAGTGCTTTCTTAAAGATGTAGTGCAACGTCTTCATCTAACCTTGCTCTGGGAGGTCTCCATGTGTGTGTGCCAGTTGGGAGGACGGGAAGAAGATCTGGCACCCAGGTGGGCTAGCATTTCTGCAAATAAGTGGAGCCACAGTGGCCACAGGGAAGCGGGAGGAGAGATGTAATGCTGTTGTTAGGTACCTGGTAGTAGAGCCTGACTTGTAGGAGAAGACCTCTCATACAACGCTGGTTCAGGAGCCACTGGAGTGGGGACAGTGGTCTCCTGAGCACAGTGGGGTAGGAGTGCCTGAAGAGCTGAGTCTCTGATGCTGAAGTGATGAGAGATCCCACAGGGATGGCTGGACTGCAGATCAGGTGAGACTGGAGGCAGCAAACTGGAACACATAGAGATGCAGAGGTCTCTGGGGCTGAAGCTGAAGGTGCAACAGCAAGGACAACAGCAGGCACAAGCAGGGTCAGACGGTCCGGGTCAGCAGGGATATGAGACAGGCAAAAACAGCGGGCAGAGGCAGAGTCGGTAGGCAGGCAGAGATCGGCAACGGTATCAGGCAGGCAGTAGAAGAGTAGTCAGACAGGCCGGGTCGGATTGGAGCAGGATGGATGGTCAGACAAGGGTCAGATGAGTAGCAAACAATCAGGTTCAGGTAACAAGAATCACGAAGCTGAGACGAAGCAGCAATGTGCCAGAGGCACAGGGGGACTTTTATGTGCACTTTGGCGCCAAAAGGGCGCTATCGCGAATGCGCGCACGCCCGTACGCGCACACGCACAAGCGCCGCGTACCAGCGCGCGCCCTAGCGCCGCGCTGACACCCGGGAACAACAGAAACTTGCTGAAAAGTGCATAACGGAAAGCGCCGGCGCATAGGCGCACGCTGACGCCCCGGTCCGGCGCCAATGGTACCCTGACATTGCCCCCCCCTAAGGGGCAACCTCCGGGTGCCCAAAAGCCCTTTCTTTTCAGGATGGTTAGAAAAATAGGCTCGCACTAAACGCCTAGCATGCACATTACTATCTGGTTCCCATTAAATACTTTCTGGGCCGTAGCCCTTCCACTTGATTAGGAACTGGATCTGCCCTTGTCTTTTCCTGCAATCAAGGATAGCCTCAACCTCAAATTCCTTGTTGCCATTAATCACAATAGGTTCAGGAGGTCTAGTTCCTCTACCGGGGAAGGGATCAGGTACAGCAGGTTTGAGCAATGACACATGAAACACGGGGTGTATTTTAAGAGAGTCAGGCAAAGTCAGTTCATACGAAACTTCATTGATCTTTCTTTTAACCGGAAACGGTCCCATAAATCTAGGTGCCAACTTCTTAGAAGGACATGCTAGTTTGATATTACTTGTAGAAAGCCATACCTGATCGCTAAGCTGAAGCTTCAATTCCCCTCTTCTCTTCCGGTCAAAGATCCTCTTGCTGTCCGCCTGAGCCTTGGATACTGCTTCCTGCAACATCTGGTTGTTATGATTGATGAAGTCTACCGTACTCTGTACTGCCGGGACTGAGGACTCTGGAAGGAAATCGGGTGAAAAGGTTAGATGGAAACCATAATTAGTGAAAAAGGGGGATTGACCGGTGGCTGAATGTTTGGCATTGTTGTAGGCAAATTCTGCCAAAGGCAGCAAGGATACCCAATCATCCTGTGAGAAAGAAGTAAAACATCTAATATACTGCTCAAGAGTCTGATTGGTCCTCTCCGTCTGACCATTGGTCTGAGGGTGATAGGCCGAAGACAAGGCCAGTTTGATTTTTAAAGACTCACACAGGGCTCTCCAGAAACGTGAGGTAAATTGTACCCCTCTATCAGAGGTTATGTTTACAGGGATTCCGTGAAGTCTAATGATTTCCTTAATGAAGATGTGAGCCGTTTCAATAGCTGACGGAGTTCCTTTTAATGGAAGAAAGTGGGCCATCTTGGTAAAACGGTCTACTACCACGAAGATAGCAGAACACCCCTCAGAACATGGAAGCTCAACAATAAAGTCCATGGATATCATCTTCCAGGGCCTATCGGGTACTGGTAAAGGTTTTAACAGGCCCCAAGCTCGACTCCTGGAAGTCTTATTCTGGGTACAGGTAGGGCAAGATTTGACATACTTCTCGCAAAAGTCCTTTAAATTGGGCCACCAGAAGGTACGCTGTACCAATTCCAGGGTTTTACGAACCCCAAAGTGACCTGCCAGTGGGTGATCGTGAAGGAGTGTCAAGACCTTGACCCGAACCTCCTCAGGAACAAAAATTTGGCTCCCTCTCCAGAACAGTCCGTCCTTGTTACTTAAGGTAAACCCTGTGGGTCTGGCTGATTCAGAAGATGCTTCCTTAATCTGAGAGAGAAGATCAGTTTGTATGAGCAAAAAATTGTTTGCAGGTAAAATGGTGTCCGGAGCAGATAAGTCCCTTGGGTTGTCATGCATTCGTGATAATGCGTCTGGTTTGACATTTCTTGAACCTGGCTGATAAGTAATGTGGAAGGAAAAGCGTGAGAAAAACAGCGCCCAACGGGCTTGACGGGGTTTTAGTCTTTTAGCAGATCGTAAATATTCTAAATTTTTGTGATCAGTATAAATTAGTACTGGATGCACAGCCCCCTCCAACAGGTACCTCCACTCCTCTAATGCAGTCTTGAAGCTCCTGATCACCGACATCATAGTTTCTCTCCGCAGAGGAGAGTTTTCGGGAGAAGAACCCTACGGGATGCATAGCATTTTTACTGCCCTTTCGTTGCGAGAGTATCACACCGACCGCTATCTCTGAAGCGTCCACTTCTAAAATGAATGGCAAGGATGGTTCAGGGTGACTGAGAATAGGTGCTGAGGTGAAAAGTCTCTTGAGGTTTTCAAAAGCCTCTTGGGCTAGATGATTCCAGGAAAAACGGGTATTCTGTTTGGTCAGTTGTGTGATTGGTGCGATTATTGCAGAGAAACCCTTGATAAACGTCCTGTAAAAGTTTGCGAACCCGATGAATCGTTGAACCCCCTTCTTGTCCAGGGGTACCGGCCAGTCCAGAACGGCAGAAACCTTCTGTGGGTCCATCCTGATGCCAGTTGAGGAGATAATCAAGCCCAAGAATTGAATGCTCTGTTGTTCAAACTCGCATTTCTCCGCTTTTGCATAAAGTCTGTGTAAGCGGAGACGACCCAACACTTGGCAAACATGTTTTCGATGGAGATCCAAGGATTCTGAAAAGATCAAAATATCGTCTAGATATGCGATCACAAACAGATCTAGGAAGTCTCTAAGCACATCATTAATTAGGTGTTGAAAGGTCGCAGGGGCATTGCAGAGTCCAAAAGGCATGACTAAATATTCATAATGCCCGAATCGGGTCCGAAAAGCTGTTTTCCACTCATGCCCAGCCCGAATGCGGATCAGATTATAGACCCCTTTTAGATCAAGCTTAGTAAAAATGACGGCAGTCCTTAATTTCTGGAACAGTTCGGGTATCAAGGGTAGGGGATAACGATTTTTGACCGTGATTTTATTCAGTTCTCGGTAGTCAATACACGGGCGGAGAGATTTGTCCTTCTTAGCAACAAAGAATATTCCCGCACCTGCTGGAGAAGTAGAATGGCGAATGAATCCTTTGGCCAAGTTTTCATCTATATATGTTTTCAACACTTCTTGTTCTTTCTCAGATAGGGGAAAGATGCGTCCAAAGGGAATTTCGGATCCTGGCAGCAATTCGATGGGGCAATCGTAGGGACGATGAGGTGGAAGAGAATCTGCCCCCTTTTTGCTAAAGACATCAATGTAGTCATGATAATGTTTGGGAATGACCTGACAATTTGTCTGGTCGGAGTCCAGGCAAAGCAAGGTAGCTTGGGAATCCGAATCTTTCGCCAAACAGTGTTCCTGGCAGTAGGATGACAGAAATTTTACCTCTCCTGAAGCCCAATGGATGTGTGGATTGTGGGCCTGTAGCCAGGGAATGCCCAGGATAATGGGAAAAATAGGGGAGGTGATGGCGTCAAGGATCAGCAATTCCTTGTGTTGAGAAGAAGTTGTAGTGAATAATGGCAGGGTCTCTTGTGTCACTTGTCCGGATCTGATACGGGAGCCATCGGCAAGAAAGACAGAAAGTCCATGGGCTTTAGTCCGTAAAGGGATGTTGTGCTGATTGGCAAAGTTTAAGTCTATAAAGCAGCTGCATGCCCCGGAGTCAATAATTGCGTTGACTTGGAGTGTCTTTTCTTGAAGCTGTAACGAGAGAGGAATGGAAAGATGGGTAGAATTTGTAGATAAAGCAGAGAGACTGGTAAGTATAGGAGATGGACACTTACTTATTCTGACTGGGCAATTATGGACATAATGCCCGGTTCCTCCACAGTAAAGACAAAGATTTAATTGTCGACGTCGGGCACGTTCTTCGGAAGACAGGGCAGGTCGCATCAGACCTAACTGCATTGGTTCGGAGGTATCTGGTGTGGTATTGACTGAATTTGGACTGGGCACAGGTAAGTAGCGTGCTGCAGGAATCGGAGTTCGTGCTGTCATCCAGGTCGGGCGGTTTGTTTTGAACTGATCGTTCAGATCGGCGTTCTCAGAGGCGACGATCGATCTGAATGGTTAGGGTGATCAAGGCCTCCAAGGTATTTGGAATACCTACTCGAGCAAGTTCATCTTTTAAACTCTCAGACAGTCCAATGCGGAACTGATGACGCAGAGCCGCGTCATTCCACTGTGTGTCCGCGCTCCAGCGTCTGAATTCAGTAACATAGTCCTCCGCAGGTCTGCGGCCTTGTTGGAGCGCGAACAGAGCAGATTCGGCTGTGGCAGTCTGTTGAGGATCCTCATATAATTGTGCCATGGCTTCGAAGAAAGCGGATAAGGATTGAGTTAGAGCAGAGTCCCCTTCAAGTAAGCGATGTGCCCAGGTCTGTGGTTCCCCTTGTAGGAGGGAAATTACAAATCCAACTTTAGTGGCTTCCAGTGAAAAGGTTCTGGGCTGTAAGGCAAAAAAGAGCTGGCAAGCATTGCGGAAGGCCCGAAACTTAGCCCGGTCTCCGGAGAACCTTTCAGGAATGGGGACCCGTGGTTCAGGCGGAAGCATTACAACTGAAGGCCCTGGAACAGTCTGTGTTGGGGCAGCAGCTGAAGAGGAGGCTGAAGGGTTAGACCCTGCAAGATTCTGAACTTGTCCCTCCAGTCTGTTATAATTATCCTGAAGGGCTTGCACTGCTTGGGTGAGAGCCGCCAGGTGTGTGCATATCTCCTTCATTGGAGAGGCATCTCCTGCAGGCTCAGACATGGCTGCTTCGTACTGTTAGGTACTTGGTAGTAGAGCCTGACTTGTAGGAGAAGACCTCTCATACAATGCTGGTTCAGGAGCCACTGGAGTGGGGACAGTGGTCTCCTGAGCACAGTGGGGTAGGAGTGCCTGAAGAGCTGAGTCTCTGATGCTGAAGTGATGAGAGATCCCACAGGGATGGCTGGACTGCAGATCAGGTGAGACTGGAGGCAGCAAACTGGAACACTTGGAGATGCAGAGGTCTCTGGGGCTGAAGCTGAAGGTGCAACAGCAAGGACAACAGCAGGCACAAGCAGGGTCAGACGGTCCGGGTCAGCAGGGATATGAGACAGGCAAAAACAGCAGGCAGAGGCAGAGTCGGTAGGCAGGCAGAGATCGGCAACGGTATCAGGCAGGCAGTAGAAGAGTAGTCAGACAGGCCAGGTCGGATTGGAGCAGGACGGATGGTCAGACAAGCCGGGTCAGATGAGTAGCAAACAATCAGGTTCAAGTAACAAGAATCACGAAGCTGAGACGAAGCAGCAATGTGCCAGAGGCACAGGGGGACTTTTATGTGCACTTTGGCGCCAAACCGGCGCTATCGCGAACGCGCGCACGCCCGTACGCACGCACGTGCACACGCGCGCACAAGCGCCGCGTACCAGCGCGCGCCCTAGCGCCGCGCCGACGCACGGGAACAACAGAGACTTGCTGAAAAGTGCGTAACGGAGTGCGCCGGCGCATAGGCGCACGCCGACGCCCCGGTCCGGCGCCAATGGTACCCTGACAGCTGTTCACTCTAATTATGCTACTTTTGTTAAGGGACTGAGAGTTCCTGCCTGTAATTGGCCTTGGCTGAACTAGCAATATCCTGCTGGTTCCAACAGGAGTGAGGTGCTGTACATTGGAAACCAAGTTTGTGCAGGTGGAAGAAGAAGGATGGAAGGAAGAAGAGGGCTTTTGTAAATAGGGAGGAAGTTGTCGCTGGTTCTGTGTTTGAACATTTTCAAGTTGGGCATCCCATAACTCCCCAACCCTCTCCAGGTTATCATCCCCTAAAAAAAACAACAAAAACAAGCAAAGGACTGTTTTCCGAGTTGAAGTGAATGAAAGAAAATGCTATGTGAAGGGTTGTGCAACAGTGGGGACCCAGGACATCAGCGACTCCTATGGGGATGGTGCTACATTGATCTTTGTCCTAAAATATGTTAGCACACTTAAAGAGGAGATCCGGTCATTTCTATTGTAGCGCCCCTACCAAATTTGGTAGAGGATTAGTGGTGTTTTGCTAGAATAGCAGGGGGTGTGGCCGCCTACACTTGGGCTCAGGGATACCTCCTTTGCTTGGGAGTGGATTCTGCTGGAAATAGAGGATGGGCTGAGACCTGAGTGTCAGGAAGAGAGAGAAGTGACCAATGGTTAATTTATATGGTCTTGAAGGCGATCTCTTATAAAAAGGGGGGTCACATGTCCTGGGGAGTCGAGGAGGGATAAATCAGGAAAGCATGGAGTAGCTGGTGTGTTAGGGCGTTCCCCTGCCGGGGAGGGGAACGTGCCATGCGGAGTGAAGGGATGGAGGAGCCATCAGGAGGAGGAAGTTCGGGAAGATTGAAGTGGCTGGAAAGCCCGGGAGTTCAGAGATCCTGGAGATGGATAGCTGAAGGTGACTCTGGGGAGGCCAAGGTCGGGTTCCCTGGAGCAGAAGTCCCCAAGTAACGCAGGAGGAAGTAGCAACTAAGCGGAAGAGGGAGACTGGGAAACAGCTTTCTGTGAGTAGAACATGGACTGCAAACCCGGTGAAGCTATTCAGAAATAAGGAAACTCTTCTTGGGGTTAGTGATGGAAGATGGACACTGCAAGTCACGGAAATAGGTGGTGAGGCCTATGACTTTGAGTTTCAACTTTCATGGCATTATTCAAAGTGATAATTAGCTGCCCATATACCCTGTTTCCCCAAAAATAAGACCTAGCGTGATTGTCGGTGATGGCTGCAATATAAGCCCTACCTCCCAAATAAGCCCTACCCTGTTTCCCCGAAAATAAGCCCTACCCTGAAAATAGGAGCTACAAGGACTTTAACTAGGGCTTAATTGAGGGGTAGGGCTTATATTGCAGCCATCACCGACAATCACGCTAGGTCTTATTTTCGGGGAAACAGGGTAGGAAGTGTACTTCAGAAAACAGGAAAGGACAGTTAACAGAGGGAGTGTAATCTACAAAGCTACGGCTAGAGATTAGGGGATAGATTTATAGCATTTTTATTAATATTTTTTTTTTACTCGTAATGGCGGCGATGTGCAATTTTTATCATGACTGTGACATTATGGCGGACACATTGGACAATTTTGACACATTTTTGGGCCATTGGTTAATACACCGATCAGTGCTATAAAAATGCATTGATTACTGTAAAAATATCACTGGCATTGAAGGGGTTAACACTAGGGGGCGATGAAGGCTTTAACTGTGTTTCCTCAAGTGTGTTCTAAAGGGGGGAGGGGACTGACTATGGGAGATGTTCATAGTTTATATGAACAGACGATCTGTCACTTCTCCCCTCAGAGAACCGGGATCTCTATGTTTACACACAGAGATCCCAGTTCTCGCCGTGCCACGAGCGATCGCGGGAACCCGGCGGTCACCGAGACCGCTGTGCACTCGCATCGGCTCCGGGGGGCGAGCAGCGCACGCGCCCCTAGTCGCCGCCTAAAGAAGCAACGTAACATAACGTCGATTCGCCTGCCCGTGCCATTCTGTCGCAGTAAATCTGCGGCGGCTGGTCGGCAAGCGGTAAAAAGTCAGCAGCTACAAAAAGTGCCCCCCCCCCCAAAAAAAAGACATGTTAAAAGTGTCAGAGGAGGGGAGGAGGAGTACTTAAAGCGGAAATTTCCCTTTTAGGTGGAGCTCCGCTTTAATCAGAACACTTTTTAAGGATGGGGGGGGCACACCAAACACAAATAGCAGGGCTAAGTACAGTCCCCTTCAGCATCGGTCCCCCCGCCGGCTCTAAGACTGAGAAGCAAGCGATTAAACATTGCTGATCGCTCAGTTTTCATAGCTCCATGGGCAGAGAGCTGGTGATGGTCAGTCACCATCTCTCTGTTCTGCCCCCCCCTAATTTCTTCTATTCTATTGTTTTTTCTATTCTATTCTATTGTTTTTTTTCTATTCTATTCTATTCTTTTATATTCTATTATACCCTATTCTTTTCTAGGGATGAGCCGAAACACCCCCGGTGCGGTTCGCACCAGAACATGTGAACAGACAAAAAATTTGTGCGAACATGTGAACACCGTTAAAGTCTATGGGACACGAACGTGAAAAATCAAAAGTGTTCATTTTAAAAGCTTATATGCAAGTTATTGCCATAAAAAGTGTTTGGGGACCCGGGTGTCAGAAACCATGAAATCAGGCTGAGACAGAAGTACAGTTAATTCACACTTGTTTAATAATAAAAGTAAAAAGAACAAATATAGTCAAAACATAGCCAAAGTTCAGTAACTGCAACAGATAGTAAGCCAAGCCAGACGTCAGGAAACAAAGCCCAGCCCTGACAGTACCCCCTCCTCAACAACCCCCCCCCCTTTGGAGGACCATCAGGCTTGAGGGGAAAACGTCTATGGAAATCAAGGAGGAGGACAGGGGCATGTACGTCCGATGATGAGACCCAAGAGCGTTCCTCCGGACCATACCCTTTTCAATGCACCAGGCACTGTATGCGCCTACGGGAGTCAACAATGGACTGTACTTCATACTCCTCATGGTTCTCAACCTGTACAGGTTGAGGACGTGGCACCGAGGTGGTAAAAACGATTGCAGACCAAAGGTTTTAATAAGAAGACATGAAATACATTTGAAATACGCATATTAGAAGGAAGGTCTAATGCGTAAGCCACTGGGTTAATCCTGTGAAGAATACGGAAAGGCCCAATAAACCGAGGTGCGAACTTCAATGAGGGTACACGAAGTTGGAGGTTGTGAGATGACAGCCAGACCCTGTCCCCAACCTGATAGTAAGGCGCAGGCAGGCAGCATGGAGTCTGTACCTATCATTAGCAAGACGCAAAGCTTCCTGGACTTGTGCCCAAGTGGAACGAAGACCACAGAGATGCTCCTCTAACGCAGGAATACTCTGCGGAACAAACGAGTCAGGCAACATGGAAGTTTGAAAACCATAATTTGCCATAAACGGGGACAATCGGAAAGCAGATTTCAAGGCACTGTTGTGAGCAAACTCTGCCCATGGTAATAGGTCTGACAAGTTGTTATGATGGTCAGAAATATAGCAACGTAGGAATTGGCTCGTTCTGCGGCCCCATTAGACTGTGGGTGATACCCAGAGGAGAAAGCAAGCTGAATTCCCAACTGTGCACAAAAGGCTCGCCAGAACCGGGACACAAACTGACTACCCCTGTCCGAGACAATCACCTTGGGTAGCCCATGTAAGCGAAAGATCTCCCGAGCAAAAATGGAAGTGGAATACAATGACACATCTTTGAGAACCGGTCAACCAACATAAAGAATAACAGTGTTGCCTTGGGAGTTGGTAACTCCACAATGAAATCCATAGACAGGTGGGTCCAGGGCCTCTCTCTATTGGGTATGGGTTGTAGGAGGCCCACTGGAAGGTGTCGTGGAGTCTTACTCTGAACACACACAGAACAGGCAACTACGAAGGCAGTTACATCAGCACGTAGACTAGGCCACCAGAATTGTTGGGAAATGGCCCAAACGTGTTGATTCTTCCCAGGGTGGCCAGCTGCCTTGGGAGAATTGTAAGTCTGGAGCACAGCAGTACGGAGACTCTCTGGGACAAAGGAGCGGTCACAAGGTTTCTCAGGAGGAGCATGGACCTGAGCAGCAAGAATTTTGTCACCCAAAGGAGAAGTGAGACTGGTGCGAACCGTAGCCAGAATACGATCAGGAGGAATCACAGGAACCAATACCGACTCCAACTTGGAGGTGGAGGAAAATTGTTGTGACAAGGCGTCAGCCCTTACATTCTTAGTACCAGGTAAGAATGAGGCAATATAATTGAAACTTGACAAGAAAAGAGCCCATCACGCCCTTCCGGGAGAGAGGAGTTTAGCCTCAGACAAGAATGTGAGATTCTTATGGTAAGTAAGAATGAGAACCGGTACAGTGGTACCTTCGAGGAGATGTCTCCATTCTTTCAGGGTTAAAATGATCGCCAACAGCTCTCTGTCACCAATTTAGTAATTGCACTCCGCAGGTGACAATTTCTTGGAAAAGTAGCCACAAGGATGCATAACGCTCTCAGAAGTAGGACGTGGAGACAGAAGGGCACCAACATCAGTCTCAGAAGCATCAACCTTAAGGATAAAAGGTAACGTAGGATCAGGATGTGCCAACACAGGAGCAGAAACAAAGGCAGCCTTGAGACTCTCAAAGGCCTTTGACCAGAGACGAAAAGTTACGAATAAACTTCTGATAATAGTTGGCAAAGCCTAGAAAATGCTGCAGAGGACGTAAACCCACGGGTCGGGGCCACTGTAGGACTGCAGAAAGTTTCTCTGGGTCCATCAAAAAACCAGCAGTGGAAATGACATAGCCCAGGAATTTAACCTGTTCACAATGGAACTCACACTTCTCCAGTTTACAATAGAGATTGTTCTCTCTTAGTTTCTAAAGCACACAAAAGACTTCTGTGTGGTGGCTCTCCAGGGACTTGAAAAATATGAGGATATCATCAAGATAAACCACCACACATAACTGCAACAAATCTCGGAGGACATCTTTAATAAATTCCTGGAAAACTGCCGGGGCGTTACAAAGGCCAAAAGGCATTACAAGTTACTCATAATGGCCTGAACTGGTAATAAACGCAGTTTTCCACTCGTCGCCCTACTTAATCCTCACAGGATTGTATGCCACTCACAAATCAAGCTTTGTGAAAACCGTTGCTCCCTTGAGGTGCTCAAATAACTCTGTAATCAACGGAATCGGATAGGCATTCTTAATCGTGAGACGATTGAGACCGCTATAATCAATACAAGGTCTCAGTTCACCACCCTTCTTCTTCACAAAGAAGAAACCAGCACCAGCAGGAGACAAGGATTTGCGGCTGAAACATTGAGAAAGTGCGTCTGCAACATACTCCTCCATGGCCTTATCCTCCAAGACCAACAAACGGTAAACCCAGCCACGAGTGGGTATGGCACCAGGTTGAAGGTCAATTGCGCAATCATATGGCTTGACCTTTGTCAAAGACATCGCTGAAATCGCGGTAATGCTCCAGCAGGGAGGAGAGTGAAGAGGTGCACAGGACCTTGGCTACCTTCTGGAAGCATGTCTCACTGCATTGTGGTGACCAGGAGAGAACCTCAGCATGGAGCCAATCAAAAGAGGGGTTGTGCCTCTGTAACCAAGGATAACCAATAACAAGTGTAAACTTAGGTGAGGAAATAACTTGGAATTGGATTATCTCATGGTGAAGAGCCCCTACGGCCATGGACAATGGAACCATTTCATGAGTCACATGGGCAGGCTGTAGAGGTCTCCCATCAAGAGCCTCAATGGCAAGTGGAGTGTCACGCAGCTGCAGCGGAATTGAGTGCTGCGATACAAAGGCAGCATCAATGAACAGGCCTGCAGCCCCAGAGTCGATTAGAGCCTGTATCTCGATGGACGACTCAGCCCAAGAAAGGGTGACCGAAACCAGGGGCTTATCCTTCTGGATAACTGGGGATGAAACAACGCCACCCAAGGTCTGTCTGTGACAGGACCTCAAGGTTCGGGCGTTCCCTGGACGGGTAGGACAGTACTTCAAAAAGTGACCTGCCTGGCCACAATAAAGGTACAATCTCTCCCTCCTCCTAAAGGGGCTCTTATCCGCAGAGAGACGCATGGATTCACCTTCACTGCTTGACTCGGTACCAGAAGGTATGGAAGGTGAGGGAGGCACAGGTGGGACTGCAAAGCTCAGAGACAAACATACAGGAGGCTCCCGCAAGCGCTCCTTAAAAGAGAGTCTTTCTCTGAGTCTGGAGTCAATGAGGATGACAAACGTGATCAACTTCTCCAGCTCAGTGGGTATATCTCGGGCTCCTATCTCATCCTTGATGGTATCCAAGAGACCATTAGAAAAAGCAGCCACGTGGGCCTCAATGTTCCACGCAACCTCTGCTGCCAGAGTACGGAATTCAATGGCGTAGTCAGTAACAGTTCTCGTACTCTGTTCGATGGACATGAGGCACTTGGCAGCAGCAGCGGAACGTGCGGGAACATCAAATACCCTTTTAAATGAAGCCACAAACTCAGGGTAACTCAAGACAACAGGTTTTTGCTTCTACCATATAGGGTTTGCCCAGGCCAAGACTTTCTCAGAAAGCAAAGATATCACAAAACCTACTTTGTTTCTGTCCATGGGAAACGCCTGGGGTAGCATCTCAAAGTAGATCTCAACCTGGTTGAGAAACCCTCTGCATTGGACGGGATCGCCCCAAATCCCGCCTCCCCATGTGAATGGGTAGGGGTACATTATACCCCTACCCATTCACCAAAAAAGTGTCAAAAAAGTAAAAATGACAGCAGGCAGTTTTTGACAATTCCTTGTTCATTTGTTCTAGAAACTAACCGAACATATGGGCCGTTCACGGGAAATTCAAGCACCGCAGAACGCCCCATAATGACCCGTCCCCTGTGACATCACATGATGTCAGAAGGGGCGGGGTCACCGGGTTATGCCACCGGGTGGCTCCGCCCTTGGCTTTATAGCAGCTGTCATCTTGAAAAGTCTGCAGTCAGCGGGACGCCTCCCATGGAGGCAGAGTTCTTCCATTTTTTTTCTCGGGACCATCGGCGCCATGATTGACGATGGATTTACATCGCAGGACACTTTCTTTTTTTAATAAAGGAATTGTCAAAAATTGTCTGCTGTCGTTTTTACTTTTTTGACAATTTTTTGGTGAATGGGTAGGGGTGCAATCTTAAAGGGAGCTTCCAGATTCCAATAAGCCCCCCACCCCCAGACCCCCACATCCACCGGGCAAGGGTTGTGGGGGGATGAGGCCCTTGTCCCCATCAATATGGGGACAAGATGCTTTGGGGGAGACTCCAAAGCACCCTCCTCATATCGAGGGCATGTGGCCTGGTACGGTTCAGGAGGGGGGGCACTCTCTTGCCCCCCTTTTTTCTGCGGTCTGCCAGGTTGTATGCTTGGATAAGGGTCTGGTATGCATTTTGGGGGGGGGGGGGCCACGCCATTTTTTTATTACATTTTGGTGCAGGGTTCCCCTAACCACTTCAAAACACTGTGTTATATAAACTACACTGCCTGCATTGACTGAATATAGAGTCTATACGGAATCTAGTCTACGCTAAATGCAGAGTGTGTGTATATATATATATACTAGAATTTATGTTTGTATATATCTCAAATACACAGCCACTAACTAACCTGCCTGCCTAATCTAGCTCAACTTATCTCCATCCACACACTATACACGGCTGCTATGTAAGCAGCCTTATATAGTGTGGGGTGTGGAGTTAGTCCACCTGAGCCATGATTGGCCAAAAACATCCTGCCTTTGAGGGGGTGAGAGGCAAAAGGGGATGGGGACCCTAACATATTAGTATGTTTAAACCCAGTATATACAGTAAAAGAGACAACAAAATGAATCAACTTTGCCATACAGAAAGACATGGCCTAAATAGGAGCAATGAGACAGATTCAGTGTCAGCTGCTGTAATCCAGCAGAATTAAACCTGATCCTGACCACATCTTAATAATACTTCTGTATAGAGCGAAAATCTGTTTCATCTTCAGTAAAAAAAAAAACTGTAGTAGAGCTTTGCAAATCTCTTGCTGTTGGCTGCCCAGGATGATCCTGGTCACTGGTGCAGGGGTTGCAAATTCATCCAAAAACCTTTGAATAGACTTTGCTAAAAGAGAGGCAGACAGATTTGTATCCGTCTCCCTGATTTGCCTGATATTTGTCCCCCATAAAGTTGTACTGTGCCATATATACATGCAATGCAAAGTCACAGGGTCTCTGCAAAGGGCATCCCTTACCCTTTTATACTCACCTTGACTGCACTCCATTGCCACTTCTTCTTCCTAACCCCTGAAAAACAACCCCCCACCATAATCCCCCTCCACCAAAATGATTGAACCAGTGCACAAAAAAGATCCATAAAGGCATGGATGATGAGCGAGTTTGGGATGGAGGAACTTGACTGGCCTGCACAGAGTTCTGACCTCAACCTGATAGAACACCTTTGGGATGAATTAGAGTGGAGACTGTGAGCCAGGCCTTCTCATCCACATCAGTGCCTGACCTCACTAATGCGCTTAAGGAAGAATGGTCAAACATTCCCATAGACACACTCCTAAACCTTGTGGACAGCTTTCCCAGAAGAGTTGAAGCTATTTTAGCTGCAAAGGGTGGGCCAACTCAATATTGAACCCTACGGACTAAGACTGGGATGTTATTAAAATTCATGTGCGCGTAAAGGCAGGCGTCCCAATACTTTTGGTAATAGAGTGTAAAAAATAAATAAAAATGAAGGCGCTGCCTTTATATTTCATTCAGCCTATTTAAATCCCAAATCCAGGAATCGGGCAAAATCTACCCCTGCAGTAACCCCCCCCCCCACTGCAAGGGTTAAATGCTCATTATGTCTATCGTTTACAGGGGTGTCAAACTCAATTATATTGTGGGCCACATAGGCATTATGGTTGCTTGGATAGGGCCAGTTATAGCTGTAGGCCTAGATGTCCAGAGCACCCTGTCCCCAACCCCCTTACATCATATGTCAAGAGCCCCCTCACCATCAAAAGTCAAGGGTCCCCTGCATTTACCACAAAAATAAGAAAAATTTGGTAAATACGCATAGAACCGGTTAAAAGTCAATTCACAAAAAAAAAAAAATTGAAACAAAAGCATTTGTTAAACAAGGCTCCAGTCATGCGGCTTTGGAGTCCAACTTTGACGCAACATTGAATGGGTGCGGGTTTGGCTTTGACCAATGATAATGGACAATTGTTGCACAACTGTTGCATGTATAACTTTCAGGTATGACTTTCATGAGACTTTTGAGGGTTTACGTTGCGGTCTATGGCACTCAAGTCGCATGAAAGTCGGAGCAAAGTAATGCAAGAACCTTTTTAAAGTCGCTACAAAAATATTTGAATGGTTGTCGTTGAAAAACATGGGGTTTGTAGCAAGAGATATACAAATAAACCGCCCCTGAATCTCTCTTACTCCACTGCGCCAAAGAAAAGTGCAAATCTATATAAAAGATGTGTAAATGAATACAAAATGTGCGTACATACACAGTGTACAGTGAAAAAAGCTGACACTTAAATAAATACGTAAACTGATCAGAATCCCAAAACTATACCTCTCACACGTGTACAGATAGAGATAGCGGCGCTAATATAAATTGTGTAAAATAATGGGTCAGAGCAGCATAATGCCTATGACCCTCTACTTATACATAAAAATAATAATAGTGTCATGAAAAATATTATTTTTATCATGAAAAGAAATTTCTTTAACACCTAGTGAAAAGTGTCACTATTAAGTGACACGGCATTCCATCGCACTGACATTAGATGCCGCTGTCTGAGGAGGACTACACCGATCGGATGGCTGGGCCTTAGAAGTTTGGGTGAGAGATACCCCAGTTTACACTTCAGGTCCGCTGTGACCGCGGTGCACCGTTGGATCACTGTTCCTGTTGCTTGCTGTGGATTTTTTTAAAGGCTTTTATGTTTCAGTTTAAAAGTGAGTGTAACCATTGAAGTGTGTTTGAAGTGATTTTAATAAATCTGTCAAAATGGTATCACGCTATGTGGAGCACTTTATTCATTTTTTCACATATGGATCTGGCCTGATTGGAGTCACGGTTCATCACATGCAACCCAGGTGTGGTTCAATTGCTGTTTTGCCGAACACGAGAGTGGGAGGCTATACAATCTGGTGAGTGCGCTCTTCAGAGGGAGTGGTGTCACTGTCACGGTGGTGTGGTGGAAGAGTAGAAGATTTTTCACACAAGAAGATTGAAAAACAACTGTTGAACTTATTCATTCATTTCTTGTAATTTATTATTTAATAGTGACACTTTTCACTGGGTGTTAAAGAAATTTCTTTTCATGATAAAAATAATATTTTTCATGACACTATTATTATTTTTATGTATAAGTAGAGGGTCATAGGCATTATGCTGCTTTGACCCATTATTTTACATAATTTATATTAGCGCCGCTATCTCTATCTGTACACATGTGAGAGGTATAGTTTTGGGATTCTGATCAGAAAAACATGGGGTGCAACTTTTCATACTACTTTAGTGTCCAAAGTCGCATGACAAGTCACACAGGTGTGAATGGAGCTTCAGTCGTGGTCTAGCCACTCGCTATTTAACGAATACTGCTGGTTGTTAAGGAGCCGGCACCCACCACGTCCTTAACAACCATGAGTCATCTGCTGACAGCAGCATATAAACATTCTAAACTGTTTATAATGTTTTACAAATGTTTTTATTTTTTTTAAAAAACAGTGTGAGGTCCCCCAAAAAATCTGTACCAGACCTTTTTCCAAGCATGCAGTTTAGCAGGCCAGGAAAGGGAGGGGGATGAGTGAGCGCCCCCCTCCTGAACCATACCAGGTCACATGCCTTCAAGATGAGTGGGGGGGGGTGTTGCTTCGGGGTGGGGGTGGGCCTCTTCCCCACACCCCTGGCCCAGTTATTGTCGTGGTGCGGGGGTGACTTATTGGATCCCAATTGTACCCCTACTCATTCACTAAAAAAATGCCTAAAGTAAATACAAACCCATCATTATCAAATGGGGCATACTGGGTCGATGACATCACAAGAGGGTGGGGTCACCTGTTAAAATACCGAAAATTTTCACTACTTAAATACTGCATCACTTCTAGAAATAGCGCAAGCGGTATTTTGGTAGCTTTTTTTTGAATTGCAAATAAAAATTTTGAAAAATACTATAAGCTATTTTACTAATTGATCTTACTGAGCTTAAAGCAGTGGGTAACATTTTGTGAATTGAGCCCAGTGTTCCTAAGAATAAATAAAGGGTTATATGCAATATATATCAATAAAGTAGCAGTATTAGCCTAGCTTCACACTGAATGCGGGTTTGAAATCGTGCGAGTTCAGCTGTTTTCAGAGACATCTGTGCGGGTTCATGCACAGATGTCTATTGAAATTGCCCACGAAGTCGCCAAAAATAGTGTAGGAACTACTTTTGGGAGTCAGTGCGGCACCGCAAAGTCGGCGTCACACCGATTCGGATGGTGCCATCGCCGGCAAATGCTCCGATTTGGCATGCGATTTGACATGTCAAATCGCATGTCAAATCGGCCCAAAGTGAACGTAGGCTAAGTGCTGGTTCACACTGATGCAGTGCGGGAAACCGCATATGATTTGAACAAGAATTGCGCCACATTCCTGTTCAAATCACGTGATTCTTTGCAGTGCGATTTGAGCCTATTCATTTTGTATGGCTCAAATCGCACGAAAAAGTGCACGCACCATTTTTTTGCCCCACCTGAATAGGATCCGATTCAGTCAATCGCAGTGTGTTTTGCGACTTATTTTTGGGGTGTCATTGACTTAAAGGGTTTGTAAACCCTCGTGTTTTTTCACCTCAATGCATCCTATGCATTAAGGTGAAAAAACACCTGGCAGTGACCGGCCCCCCAGCCCCCCCCCCCTTTACTTACCTGAGCCCTGGAATTTCCCATGCGCTCTTCCTCTGCCCAGGGTTCTCGGCTCTTGATTGGATAGATTGACAGCAGCACAGCCATTGGCTCACGCTGCTGTCAATCAAATCCAATGACGCAGGAGCTAGGGGGCGGGGCCGAGTCCGGCATTCGGCGTCTATGGGCGCCGAATGCTGGACTCGGGAGCACGCCCGCAAGGTAACCCCCCGGTAGAGCGATTCTTCTAGGGGGTTATCTGCGAGAGCTGCCGCGGGACCCCAGAATCCGAGGTTTGGGCCACTCTGTGCAAAACAAACTGCACAGTAGAAGTAAGTATGACATGTTTGTTATTTTAAAAAAAAATCTAAGCTTTACAATCACTTTAAAGTGGAACTATAGGCAAAACTTTTTTTTTTCATTTTGGATAGAGAAGGGAATCCCTGTCGGATTTTTTTTCTCCATCTGTGTCCCATCGCGAAGATTTCCATTTGCTTCTTGTCCCATAGCCAAACAGGAAGTGAGAGGAAATCCCTGTAAATTAAGGGAATTCCTTGGGGCCATTGTTTCGTCAGATTAGGAGACCCGTCAGAATGTATAACGGAAGTGGCGTTTCATCGCCGACATCTTGCTACATCCCGTACTCCTCCACAGTAAGGATACAGTGAGAAGGGGGCAAGCGGGCATCTTGTTACATCCACTGGAGTTTTGCATTTTACACTGATTTTTAACAGTAAACTGAGTTTATATAGTGAAATACAGTACTTAGAACTCCGTCTGACTGTTTAGATGTTGAATTTTAAAAGCAGCGGCAAGCCTGCTGATCTCACGGGTTTGCTAATTGGACAGAACACCTCTGCTTTAATTCATCATCAAAACATTTACACTGAGTTCTAAGTACTGTATTTCACTATATAAACTCAGTTTCCTGTTAAAAATAAGTGTGAAATGCCAAACTCCGGTGGATGTAACAAGATGTCCGCTTGCCCCTTCTGTATCCTTACTGTGGAGGAGTGCGGGGAGTAGCAAGATGGCGGCGACGGAACGTCACTTCCGTTACACATTCTGACAGGTCACCTAATCTGACGGAACAACCTCAAGGTTACCAGAACTAGTGTCCCCATTTGGAAGATTTCCCCTCTATTACTTTTCTGGGGACAACCCAAAATGTGGGTTTATATTTTACTTTCAATAATAATGCCCCGAACATTATCTCAAATCTCCTGAACAAAGGCATAAACAGCAATAAAAATGAAGAAGTGTTCTGATCCATCTCTACTCTATCTAAAACTAAAAAATAAGTTTTGCCTTTAGTTATACTTTAACATTGACACCAGTCACCTGCAGTGGTTCGCATGAATGCAGTGCAATTGTAATCCGGTGTGGGAAACGCACAGGATTTGCTGCAAAACCCGCACTGAACCTAGACTCATACAATGGCCATATGGAAATATCATCAAACTTTATTTTAGAAAAAAAAAAAGAATTTACATTTGTTACTTTTTTAACATATGAAAATTCTGAGACTTTGTTGCAAAAGACACCTGACAGTGATGAAGAAAATACAGCTGGTTCAGGTCTTTGGTGAGTGAGCGCCCCCCCCCCCCTCAACATGATTGGGGGGTTTGCTTTAGGCTCCATTCACACTAGCGCGTTTTTTGATGCATTTTGCATTTTGCAGAAATGCATGGGAATTTTTTAACATGGGTTCCTATGGAACATGTTCACATCAATGCCTTTTTGTACCTCTGCATTTTTGGAAAGGGTCAGGGATTTTTTATCATGCAAAATGCAGCGTTTTGCATGAAATAGAATTCAATGGACCAGCATCAAAAACGCAAGTGCACCGTTTTTGCAGCGTTATTACAGCATTTTTGATGCGTTTTTGATGCGTTTTTGGCATTTTTTTTTTTAAACTGTATACAGTCTAAAAAAAAACTGTAAATAAAAAAAAACGCAAAACGCGGCAAAAACGCCACAAAAACGCTGTAAAAACGCTACAAAAACGCTGCTCAAAAACGTGGCAAGCATGAAAAAAAAACTCCAAAAACGCTCAAAAGCAACATGCATAGGTGTGAATCGAGCCTTAGGCCCCATTCACACTAGCGCGTTTTTTGATGCATTTTGCATTTTGCAGAAATGCACGGGAATTTTTTAACATGGGTTCCTATGAAACATGTTCACATCAATGCTTTTTTGTTTCTTTGCATTTTTGGAAAGGGTCGGGGACTTTTTTTCATGCAAAATGCAGCGTTTTGCATGTAATGGTTTTCAATGGACAAGCATCAAAAACGCAAGTGCACCGTTTTTGCAGCGTTTTTGATGCGTTTTTGCCGTTTTTTAATTTTTTTTTTTTAATTTTTTTTTTTTTTGTAATTTTTTTTTAAGACTGTAAAAAAAAATGAAAAAAAAAACAAAAAAAAAAAAACGCAAAACGCAAATCGCGGCAAAAACGCGGCAAAAACGCCGCAAAAACGCGGCAAAAACGCGGCTCAAAAACGTGCCAAGCATGAAAAAAAAACCTCCAAAAACGCTCAAAAGCAACATGCATAGGTGTGAATCGAGCCTTAGGCTCGATTCACACCAATGCATGTTGCTTTTGAGCGTTTTTGGAGTTTTTTTTGTCATGCTTGCCACGTTTTTGAGCAGCGTTTTTACAGCGTTTTTGTAGCGTTTTTACAGCGTTTTTGCGGCGTTTTGCGTTTTTTTTTTTTACATTTAAAAAAAAAAAAATTAAAAAAAAAATTAACAAAAAAAAAAACGGCAAAAACGCATCAAAAATGCATCAAAAACGCTGTAAAAATGCTGCAAAAACGGTGCACTTGCGTTTTTGATGCTTGTCGATTGAATTCCATTACATGCAAAACACTGCATTTTGCATGAAAAAAAGTCCCTGACCCTTTCCAAAAATGCAGAGATACACAAAGGCATTGATATGAACATGTTCCATAGGAACCCATGTTAAAAAATTCCCATGCATTTCTGAAAAATGCAAAATGCATCAAAAAACGCGCTAGTGTGAATGGAGCCTTAGGGTGGGGGAGGGCCTCTTCCCCACACCCCTGGCCCAGTTATTGTCGGGGTGCGGGGGTGACTTATTGGATCCCTATTATACCCCTACTCATTCACTAAAAAAATGCCTAAAGTAAATACAAACCCATCATTATCAAATGGGGCATACTGGGTCAATGACATCACAAGAGGGTGGGGTCACCTGTTAAAATACAAAAAATTTTAACTAGTTAAATACTGCATCACTTCTAGAAGGAGCGCAAGCGGTATTTTGGTAGCTTTTTTTAATGAATTGCAAATAAAAATTTTGAAAATGCTATAAGCTATTTTACTATCTGATCTTACCGAGCTTAAAGCAGTGGGTAATATTTTGTGAATTGAGCCCAGTGTTCCTAAAAATAAAGGGTTATATGCAGTATATTTTAATAAAATAGCAGTATTAGCCTAGGTTCACACTGAATGCGGGTTTGAAATCGTGCGAGTTCAGCTGTTTTCAGAGACATCTGTGCGGGTTTATGCACAGATGTCTATTGAAATCGCCCCCGAAGTCGCCAAAAGTAGTGCAGGAGCTACTTTTGGGAATCGGTGTGGCGCCGCACTGATTCGGACAGTACCATTACCGGTAAAGGGCTCAGATTTGCCCCGCCCCAGTGTGAAAGCACTCGGCCTTTGACACTGGGGTGGCATGGGAGGTGGTTTTCAGGCACTTTACAGGCGCTATTTTTAGCGCTCAAACACATGAAAACTGCCTCAGTGTGAAAGGGGTCTTACAATAAAAACATTTCCTAGCCGGCACCATCAGTTTTTGTCATCCAAAGTCGAAATCGGCTGTTGAAAGCACTATACTAACGATCAGATAATTGGCCGATTGTGCGCCGTATGAAATTTTACTGATGATTTTCTTCTCCTTTGTACGGCCCTGTAGACTGGCTAATGTCTGACATTTTTTGTTTTAGGAACGTTCGTCTGATTTCTAATCATTAGTGGGGTCAAATCAACATTGGTTTTCGACTGCAGTGAAAATTCTAAGCAGTAGGATGGGAATTTTTCTTGAACAAATGAATTTCTAACGGTGTTTGTGTTTTTCATTCAGCAAAGCCTAATTACTCCAAAATGGAATGTTAAAAACAAACATTTTTAACTGCTTTCCATGAAATTCTTCAAGTTATTGAAGAGAATTTTTTGTAGAAATGTTCATAGGAGGGTTAGGTGTAAAATACGGTATACTAGTATATATATATAGATATATCTATCTATATATCTATATATCTATATATCTATATATATATATATATATAATATATACCCAGCTTATGGGAAGTGTTTTCTACCAAAGGCTGCCAGTTATATACTGCAGGTAATCTTGTTTTTACACATTTCCTTTAAAGCTGCTTTGTCTCTTGAATAAAATATGGAGAATAAAACTGAGAAAGGCAGCTGTACATAGCACAGGGGGGGATCTGTGTACACAAAGAGCAGGCCGCATTGGAAATGCCCTCTTCAAACATGGCGCCGCCAGCCTTAGTCTCCGCCCTCCCCGTGGCGACGTCAAGACGCCGGAGAAAACATGTTCTCGTGATATTGTGTGGGCGGTTTCCGGTTTCTAGTGCGTACACTCTGCGGCCTTCTTGTGTGCAGGCTGCCAGTGTAAACTATGGGAGTCCCGGCCTTCTTTCGCTGGCTGAGCCGCAAATATCCGTCTATCGTCGTGCACTCGGTGGAAGAGAAGGTGAGCGCTCCGCGGACATGTCCGCTTTGTTACCGCCGTGTGTGTCTGGGGGGGAGGGGAGGGGAGGAAGGCCCGGCTATTATCACATGGGTCACATCATGGCTCCTATGTGCGGAGCGGGCCTGGATTTCCTGATTTGTATTGTAACTAGAATGAGGCGTCCCCTGTCCGGGATTCCCCATAGTGAGAGCGGGCCGTCCTCTGTCCGGGATCCCCCATAGAGAGAGCGGGCCGTCCTCTGTCCGGGATCCCCCATAGTGAGAGCGGGCCGTCCTCTGTCCGGGATCCCCCATAGAGAGAGCGGGCCGTCCTCTGTCCGGGATCCCCCACGGAGAGAGCGGGCCGTCCTCTGTCCGGGATCCCCCATAGTGAGAGCGGGCCGTCCTCTGTCCGGGATCCCCCATAGTGAAAGCGGGCCGTCCTCTGTCCGGGATCCCCCACGGAGAGAGCGGGCCGTCCTCTGTCCGGGATCCCCCACGGAGAGAGCGGGCCGTCCTCTGTCCGGGATCCCCCACGGAGAGAGCGGGCCGTCCTCTGTCCGGGATCCCCCACGGAGAGAGCGGGCCGTCCCCTGTCCGGGATCCCCCACGGAGAGAGCGGGCCGTCCCCTGTCCGGGATCCCCCACGGAGAGAGCGGGCCGTCCCCTGTCCGGGATCCCCCACGGAGAGAGCGGGCCGTCCCCTGTCCGGGATCCCCCACGGAGAGAGCGGGCCGTCCCCTGTCCGGGATCCCCCACGGAGAGAGCGGGCCGTCCCCTGTCCGGGATCCCCCACGGAGAGAGCGGGCCGTCCCCTGTCCGGGATCCCCCACGGAGAGAGCGGGCCGTCCCCTGTCCGGGATCCCCCACGGAGAGAGCGGGCCGTCCCCTGTCCGGGATCCCCCACGGAGAGAGCGGGCCGTCCCCTGTCCGGGATCCCCCACGGAGAGAGCGGGCCGTCCCCTGTCCGGGATCCCCCACGGAGAGAGCGGGCCGTCCCCTGTCCGGGATCCCCCACGGAGAGAGCGGGCCGTCCCCTGTCCGGGATCCCCCACGGAGAGAGCGGGCCGTCCCCTGTCCGGGATCCCCCACGGAGAGAGCGGGCCGTCCCCTGTCCGGGATCCCCCACGGTGAGAGCGGGCCGTCCCCTGTCCGGGATCCCCCACGGTGAGAGCGGGCCGTCCCCTGTCCGGGATCCCCCACGGTGAGAGCGGGCCGTCCCCTGTCCGGGATCCCCCACGGTGAGAGCGGGCCGTCCCCTGTCCGGGATCCCCCACGGTGAGAGCGGGCCGTCCCCTGTCCGGGATCCCCCACGGTGGGGAGCGGGCCGTCCCCTGTCCGGGATCCCCCACGGTGGGGGGAGGGCCGTCCCCTGTCCGGGATCCCCCACGGTGGGGGGAGGGCCGTCCCCTGTCCGGGATCCCCCACGGTGGGGGGAGGGCCGTCCCCTGTCCGGGATCCCCCACGGTGGGGGGAGGGCCGTCCCCTGTCCGGGATCCCCCACGGTGGGGGGAGGGCCGTCCCCTGTCCGGGATCCCCCACGGTGGGGGGAGGGCCGTCCCCTGTCCGGGATCCCCCACGGTGGGGGGAGGGCCGTCCCCTGTCCGGGATCCCCCACGGTGGGGGGAGGGCCGTCCCCTGTCCGGGATCCCCCACGGTGGGGGGAGGGCCGTCCCCTGTCCGGGATCCCCCACGGTGGGGGGAGGGCCGTCCCCTGTCCGGGATCCCCCACGGTGGGGGGAGGGCCGTCCCCTGTCCGGGATCCCCCACGGTGGGGGGAGGGCCGTCCCCTGTCCGGGATCCCCCACGGTGGGGGGAGGGCCGTCCCCTGTCCGGGATCCCCCACGGTGGGGGGAGGGCCGTCCCCTGTCCGGGATCCCCCACGGTGGGGGGAGGGCCGTCCCCTGTCCGGGATCCCCCACGGTGGGGGGAGGGCCGTCCCCTGTCCGGGATCCCCCACGGTGGGGGGAGGGCCGTCCCCTGTCCGGGATCCCCCACGGTGGGGGGAGGGCCGTCCCCTGTCCGGGATCCCCCACGGTGGGGGGAGGGCCGTCCCCTGTCCGGGATCCCCCACGGTGGGGGGAGGGCCGTCCCCTGTCCGGGATCCCCCACGGTGGGGGGAGGGCCGTCCCCTGTCCGGGATCCCCCACGGTGGGGGGAGGGCCGTCCCCTGTCCGGGATCCCCCACGGTGGGGGGAGGGCCGTCCCCTGTCCGGGATCCCCCACGGTGGGGGGAGGGCCGTCCCCTGTCCGGGATCCCCCACGGTGGGGGGAGGGCCGTCCCCTGTCCGGGATCCCCCACGGTGGGGGGAGGGCCGTCCCCTGTCCGGGATCCCCCACGGTGGGGGGAGGGCCGTCCCCTGCCCGGGATCCCCCACGGTGGGGGGAGGGCCGTCCCCTGCCCGGGATCCCCCACGGTGGGGGGAGGGCCGTCCCCTGCCCGGGATCCCCCACGGTGGGGGGAGGGCCGTCCCCTGCCCGGGATCCCCCACGGTGGGGGGAGGGCCGTCCCCTGCCCGGGATCCCCCACGGTGGGGGGAGGGCCGTCCCCTGCCCGGGATCCCCCACGGTGGGGGGAGGGCCGTCCCCTGCCCGGGATCCCCCACGGTGGGGGGAGGGCCGTCCCCTGCCCGGGATCCCCCACGGTGGGGGGAGGGCCGTCCCCTGCCCGGGATCCCCCACGGTGGGGGGAGGGCCGTCCCCTGCCCGGGATCCCCCACGGTGGGGGGAGGGCCGTCCCCTGCCCGGGATCCCCCACGGTGAGAGCGGGCCGTCCCCTGCCCGGGATCCCCCACGGAGGAGGGAGGGTGAGCGGGCCGTCCCCTGTCAAGGTATGATTAAGTTTACATTGTTCTAGCTTGGACCAATATAACCATGCATAATACCATACCTGTGGGATCCCTTTTAGAATCTGGAAATTGGTGATCTCTACTAGCTCATGCGCCAAGTAGCTGTCCTGCTGCATTGTGAACACAGGAGGCCACCCACTCAGCATGGGCACCATCTAGAGATTGCCTTGCTTTTTCTTAATGCAAAGTGTTCTCTGATTCAATGGAGAGGCATGGAGGAAAATCATCGTTCAATTGGAGAATGCTTTGCGAATGCAATCCATGAATGGTGCCCATACCAGACGGTTGACCACCTGTGTTGACAGTGCATCGGGGCAGCTGCTCCACTAGCTTCTGAGTATCAGGCTGAGATCACTGAAGTAGTGGTATCTGCTACAGAGGTTTCCAGCTTCTAGGCAGATCCCACAGGTATGGTATATACATAATTACACTGGTACAAGCTGGAACATATGTACAAATATCCATACCTAAAATTCTTTTTTGACCCCTTCCTGACGAGTGTGCGCATATATAGGGCCTCATGAAAAGTGGCTCTTCTGTGGTCCACATATATGCGCTGTTGTGTTTTTGCTGCACGTTGTGCTTCCAGAGCAGAGATTGACCTCTCACCAAGGGCTACCAGTCTCCTGCTAATGACTGGGAACTGGTTAGTCTTGGTTCCCTATTACCTGATAGCCTCTGATTGGCAATCACAATGAATAGTCATTGCACAGCCCTCTCCGTGGTTTTTTTGTTGTTGTTGTTTTTTTTTAAAGATGTAAACAAAGTATTTAAAAAAAAAATAAATACAAAATAAAGAATTTGGCTAGGTCAGGGCCAGTGTAATTTAGGTAGGATTAAGAAAAAAAAAGCAAAATGTGCACTATTGTTGCTGGGCCCTAATACAGGTACAAATAACATTCGCACATGTAGTATTACTGCGGACGTTAGGAGCAGAAGTGTATGTGTGTTTTTTTTGTTTTTTTTTTTGTTTTTTTAGGTTGTTTTTGGTTATAGGGTATGGTAATGGGAAGAAATATATAGCTACATTTAAAAAAAATGTGTGTTTTTTGTTTTTTTGTTTTTTTCTGTATTTTGTCAATTTCCTTTGATATTATAATAATAAAATCAGGAGCACTCCATCACTACTTGCCAACAAATAAAAGCCAAATTTGTCCTGAAAAACAAAGGTATAATTCACTTGGATATACAAAGTAGTTGTGGTGATATTTAGGGCTGGGGAAAAATCGATTTGAATCTAGTTGAGAAGTCAAATCGATTTTTTTTTATTTTTTTTTTATTTTACACCAGGACCGTGCCGGTCACGATTTTTCAGGCGAGGCCGCGGCTTCAGCCTAGTACGCAAGGCTGGACACTGTAGGTGGGCGAGGCTTAGATCTGTTGGTGGAGCGCTGTGTATCGGAGGGCTGTGATGTCAGGAGGGGGGTGGGTGACTCCTGTACAGGGATCGGGGATCACAGGCACAGTCCCGGGCTGGAGAGAGAGAGAGAGAGAGAGAAGGGACAGTGAGTGCTGGCTGTATGCATGGCAATGTGTGTCATAGTGGGTGTGATCAGTACACACTAGGGGTGCAACGGATCAAAAAACTCAGGGTTCGGATCGTTCCTCGGATTAGGAGTCATGGTTCGGATCAACAAAAAAAAAAAAAAATCTCCCCCACTGTAATATCCACAATCTTCCTATTGGCAGGGTATGGCAGAGTATTGACAGGGTGCAGCAGGGCATTGCAGAGTATTGGCAGGGCATTGCAGAGTATTGGCAGGGCATTGCAGAAGGGCATTGCAGAGTATTGGCACTGCTGCCATCCGATCTCTCCCCTCCACTGTACAGATCAGTACACAGAGGGGAGAGAGGAACTGGCGTCATGACATGACGCCGGTTTGTTACAAGTGTTGGCTCCGTCATTTGACAGAGCGATCACGTGCTAAACGGCCGCCGGGTGTACCAAGATGGCCGGAGCTAGGCCGAAGCCGCGGCCTTTCCTATGGCCAAGGCCACAGAGCGCTCCGCGGATCGCGCGTGTCCCGTACGGATCAACCTCCGCGGATCAGATCACGGATCAATGACGATCCGTTGCACCCCTAGTACACACACACCGACAGTGGACAATCCATCAGTGCAATAGTCAGTATACTGTGATCATCACTGTATACAATATAATTAAAAAAAAAAAATGATTCGAATCATTGAAGCATCGCTTTTTCTCTACAGCTTTAGTTATACTACTTGGTTGTAATGAACAATGTCCCACGTATACTACTTGGCTCGGTTCACACTGGTGCGCTGTGCAAGATCGTGTTATTCGCACTGCAGTGCAAATCACATGCAATGTCTGTGCGATGCGATTTCAGCCATACAGATAGTATGTCTGAATTTGCATTGCATTCTGACTGACCAAACTTGAACAGGACCCTTTTTTTAATTTTTTATTTTTTTTGGTCCACACCAGAATCTGTTCGCGTTGGGTGTTCATACCCATGCGATCTGATTCCTGTTTGAACTGTCAGTTCGCCCTGTGATATGAAAACTGAAATGGGGGTGTCATTAACATTGTATTGACACTCCCAGCAGTTCGCATATGGCAGTGTGAACTTCCTTGCAAGTCAGGTGCGATGCTGGAACCTGCAGTGGATTTGCAGTGTTCCCGCATCGCACCTATGTGAATCAGGACTTGCTTGTAATGAAGAATGTTCCACGTCTTACAGACAGCCGTAGAAATCCTCTGTGTGAGGATGCAGGTCTTCTTCCTGTTGCTGAACTTCCAGCACTGTGATTGTTAATAGCTTCAGGTCTTGACAGCAATGAATTTGGTTTGACAGTGTCTACCTCTTCTCCCCGCCTACTTCTTTGAAAAAAGCCAGTGCATTGTTTACACTGCATGTAACCTGTGAATAGGGGAGAGAATCCTGTGATTTGTCAGACTCTCTCCATTCAGAGATAATGTTACAGGCAGTGTAAACGATGAAAGAACTTTTCTCAATGGGTGGAGAGGTCAGGAGGGTTGGGCCCCTTTTAGACCATCATCGCTGCAGTTCAGCCCAGAGGCTCTAAACTATTAACCATATCAACAAGAGGAGGACCTGCATCCTGCACAGATTTCCACAGTCTGCACAACATTACAAGTAAGTTAGGTCACTAAAGCTGTACAGAAGGAAAAAAAAATATATACTGTATATATATTTTATTTATTTATTTTTTGCTAGCCAGTCGGTATCAGGTGGTGCCCTCTGCAATTGCCCAGCGTCTTCTGGGTCATTTCTGCACAGGATTGTGGAGTATGTTTTTGCGCACATTTATCTACATTCTCACGGAGTCTAATCGTGGAGAAAAATGTGAACTTTGAGAGTCTGAACTCCTTTGGCTCTGTGTACTATATATGTGGCCTTCACTGGGGTGCGAGGGGGGGGGGGGGTGTTTGCAATTTTGGAGTTACCACCAATATGTCTATTAACCACATCAATACTGGGCACTTTCGCCCCTTTCCTTCCCAGACCAATTTTCAGCTTTCGGCCCTCGCATTTCTAATGACAATTGCGCGCTCATGCTACACTGTACCCAAATGATGCTTTTATCATTTTGTTCGCACAAATAGAGCTTTCTTTTAGTGGTATTTATTCACAACTCCCTTTTTTTTATTTTTTGCAATATAAGCGAAAAAAAACAATATTTTCTTCTTTTTGTTTTAAAAGAAATCAAATAAAATTTGTAGTAATTTTGTCATAAATTTAAGCCAAAATGTATTATGCTACATGTTTTTGGTAAAAAAATTTCTGTTAAGTGTATAATAATTGGTTCATGTGATCACGGACAGATGTACGCGAATGATCATGTGCGCAGGTGATCACTGACGTGTATGTAGATAATCATTGGGACATGTGATTTTAGAGGGACATATTTGGGGGACAGGTGTTTTTATTATTTGGGGACATTGTGTGGTTACACTAGGTTGGTGATCAGTGATCACCAACCTAGTGTAAAAAACAACTCATACTCACAGATCACCAGCCGGCTGCAGCGATCCTTTCTCCTCCTCCTCATCGACATCTTCTGTGTGAGGAGAGCCGATTGCCTAGCAACCAGCTCTGTGTTTTCATCACAGCTGTGATTGGACACGGCCGTCATGATCAGGGGGGCCAATCACAGGGCCCTCCTGCCTATCGGAGATGCGCCATGTCCGGGTGACACGAGCGCATCAGGATCGCGCTGCTGCGTGGCTTCCCCCTCCTTCTGAGGGACGTTCCTTTAATGTCCACTCAGCATAGAGCACTCACCCGGCCGTTCATGTACATTGTCCGGGTGGGAAGTAGTTTAAAGGGGTTGGATCCCCATGAGTGAAGGAACTGTGAGAGGGATATCTCTCTATCTCTCGTCACCCTATGATCACCAAAATATTACTATATGAAGAACATGAAAGATATAACCCCCACGTCACCAGAATTGGTGTCCCTTTTGGAAGATTTTCCCTCTTACTTTTCTGGGGACAACCCAAAATTTGGGATTTTCTTTTGCTTTCAATGATGATGGTAAACGGGACAAATGGAGAGGGTGAATCTCCTTAAAGCGATTTGTAAATGATCACCTTGTAAAACAACCCATTCAGTTTAAAATAGAAATGAAAGGCAAAACATTTTTGTAGAGATAAAAAAAATAAAAAATTATAATGTAGTTTTACACATTCACTCTGTTCTCAGCTGCATAAGAGCTGGGGGGGGGGGGGGGGGGGCTGAAGCATACAGAGCTGTGCATCTGCCTGTCCACACCAACATCTAGTACTAGTATCCCATATGCACAAATACTGTACATCTGGCACTAAATACATTTTTTTTTTTTTTTTTTTTACGGCTCGTGTATTTACAGGGGCAGAATGGCTCCCCTGCACGAAACCCTGTGCAGGGTTCCTTTAAGAGCCGCCAGAGGGTGCATGCCTGCTGCACGGCAGGGGACCCGATCCCTGTGTTGTCAGAGGAGAGGAGACATGTCATCTGTTCCTACTATTTAGGAACAGCGATAGGTCTCCTCTCCTACTCAGTCTTATCCCCATACAGTTAGAACATACTGAGCGAAAACACATTTAACCCCTTGATTGCCCCCTAGTGTTAACCCCTTCCCTACCAGTGTCATTTACACAGTAATTGGTGCATTTTTAAATGTGTCAAGTGTCTGATCCGTCCGTTGCAATATTACTAAAATTCACATGTCACCGCCATTATTGGTGAAAAAAAAAGTAGAATATATATTGGCCTAAACTGATGAAGAAATTTTTGGGTTTTTTTAAAAAACGTTTTTGGGGATATTATAGCAAAAATTAAAATAGTGTGTGTTTTGTTTTTTTTGTTTTTGTTTTTTTTTTTTGTGTGTGTGTATAGCGTAAAAAATAGAAACCAGAGGTGATCAAATGGCACCAAAAGAAAGCTCTGTGTGTGTGTGTGTGTGGGGGGGGGGGGGGGGTGACGCACGTTTCATTTGGCATTGCCTGGGCAATTACCAGTTAAAGCGACAGTGCCAAATTGTAAAAAGTGCTCTGGTCGGGAAGGGGGTAAAACTTTCTGGGGCTGAAATGGTTAATGTAAAGTGTCCCCAGCACCATCTGTTCCCTGAGGAGGAGAGAGTTGACACAGGCAATCCACTGGGCCTTTGTAGGCACATTAGACGCCAGCCAGTAGCGTGCTAGAAGTTTCCTAGCCAAAAGTATAGTAATCTAGTTACCATTATATAAATACCTTTTTTGGATACATTTCAGCGTCAATTGACCCCAGGAGGCACACCAGTGGTGTAAATGATATGGGCGTTTGTGCCACAGCGGATATAGTCAGTGTGACCTCTGTCCAATATCTGGGCAGCGCCGTATATGTATGAAATCTCCCCTATGAATAGTACACTTAAGGCATAAGGGAAAGTCTCTTCTACCCCAGTCATATAATTGAATAGGTGTACAGTAGGACCTATATAGTATGAATAATTGTGATAGCTTATGAGATGCTGAGACTGACACCACCAGAATCGATTCTAAGGCCATATCCAACTGGTCCCTTATCTATATCACCCACCTCCGTGGACCAATGAGTTCTACATTTGAGATATTAATGTAGAGTAACCTCGTGATATCACACCCCTGCAGATGTTTGCCTGTAGAACCTCCTGTAGCAGTAAAGATTTAGTGATATTTAAACTAGTAGTCCTTGTCTGGGTTTGCAGCTCTGGCCTGAGTTGGAGGTATTGGTAGAATTGTTTCTGTGTTAGAGAGAATTCCCTGCATAAATTCTCAAATGATTTGAGTACGTTACCGTCGTATAATTGGTCAAGAATAGGGATCTGGCTCTTTAAACAAAGGGAGAAACCCTGCAATTTAGTCAGCTCTGGGTAGTTGGGATTGTTCCAGAGTGTGCAATTTTAAAGTGTGAAATGTTTGGTGTCTACTTGGCGCAATACCATATTTTACCAAAGAGATGGGTATTATATTGTTTGTGTGCAATAAAGTGTTTTCTCCCAAAAAAAATTGCATCTGAAAAACCGCTGCGCAAATACAGTGTGACATAAATAATTGCAAAACCCACCATTTTATTCTTGGGCCTCTACTAGAATGAATATATACAGTATCTCACAAAAGTGAGTACACCCCTCACATTTTTGTAAATATTTTATTATATCTTTTCATGTGACAACACTGAAGAAATTACACTTTGCTACAATGTAAAGTAGTGAGTCTACAGCTTGTATAACAGTGTAAATTTGCTGGCCCCTTAAAATAACTTGACACAGTAATTAATCGCTGGCAGCAAAAGTGAGTACACTCCTAAGTGAAAATATCCAAACTGGGCCCAATTAGCCATTTTCCCTCCCTGGTGTCATGTAACTCGTTAGTGTTACAAGGTCACAGGTGTGTTAAATTTGGTGTTATAGCTCTCTTACTGGTCACTGGAAGTTTAACATGGCACCTCCATGGCAAAGAACTCTCTGAAGACCTGAAAAAAAGAATTGTTGCTCTACATAAAGATGGCCTAGGCTATAAGAAGATTGCCAAGACCCTGAAACTGAGCTGCAGCATGGTTGCCAAGACCATACAGCGAATTAACAGGGCAGGTTCCACTCAACAGGCCTCGCCATGGTCAATCAAAGACGTTGAGTGCACATGCCATTTGTACTGTCCTGGCATTTTAGGGGCCTCCAGAAATTAGACCGCTAGTACATCAGGACTGATCAATTTTCAATGATTGGTACCAAAGCTTGTAGACTAACTTTCACACAGACCAAATGATATGCCCTGATTTGGGTTATTTTAAGGAAGAAATGTAGCAGTATACATTTTGGTAAAAATTTACGAAGAAAAAAAACTTATTTGCAAAAAATAAAACCCCAGTGGTGATGAAATACCACCAAAAGAGAGCTCTAATTTGTGTGGGGAAAAAATGATAAAAAATTTCCTGTGGGTACAGTGTTGCATGACCGTGCAATTGTCATTCAAAGTGTGACGGCGCTGAAAATTGACCTGAGCAGGAAGGGGATTAAAGTGCCCGGTATTGAGGTGGTTAAGAGCAGTTTGGGGGTGGCTGTGTCTAAACCATGCTTTTATCATTGTAGTGTTTTGTTATTGTACCGGTGACTCCCTCCCTCAGGAATACGGGGATTATGCATGTAGTATTTGTCTGTGGACGTTTGGAGGTTATTGACCTTTTGTAGGGTTGTAATAAGTTTTGTAATCTTTAAAGTAGAACTGTAGGAAACCCTTCATTTTGGATAGAGAAAGGAAGGGATATAACCCGTCAGTTTTCTTTCTGCCATCTGTTTCCCATTGTGGAGATTTCCCCTCACTTCCTGTCCCATAGCCCAAACAGGACATGAGAGGAAATACCTTCAAATTAAGTTTATTCTTTGCCCCCCCCCCCCCCCCCCCCCCCCCCCGGGTCACCAGAACTAGTTGTCCCCATTGGAAGTTTCTCCTGTTACTTTTCTAGGGACAACCCAAAATGTGGGATTTTTTTACTTTCAATGATATTGGTACATAGGACAAACTGACAGCAATAAAAACTGGCGGGTGTTCTAATCTAGCTCCACTCTATCCAAAACTTAAAAAAAATGCAATTAGTTATACTTTAATTGTAACATTTTTGCATTCAATTGTGACACGATTCTCAGAACATTAGGAGCGGCGTCACATTGCCTCCTAATCTCCTCTGAAGTCTGCGTTCAGACGGGGTCGTTTTAGACAACTAAGACTATCCTTACAGGGGTTCTAAAGTTTTTGCCTTTTTTTTAGCTCTGCTTTGAATGGACTCGGATACCAAAGTTACCAGGAAGAATCTGTAGTCCTGTTACCAACCGCATATTGGATTGTTTTTTTTTTTTTTGTCTTTTTTTGTTGTTTTTTTTTGTCCCTTGATAAATCAGAAGATAAATATAAAACAAATCTGTCATTACTGGTGAATAACCGAAAATCTGTTTTTCAGCCTAAAGAATGCAATGGCATCAAGATCCCAGTGGATACAAGTAAACCTAATCCTAATGATGTGGAATTTGACAACTTGTACTTGGACATGAATGGCATCATTCATCCTTGTACACATCCTGAGGATAAGTAAGTAATGTTTATTTTTTTCATATGCCTGGCAAAGAAAATGTACAGTAACTACAGTTAAACATATCTTTTGTAAAATTTCAGACCAGCCCCTAAAAATGAGGATGAGATGATGGTTGCCATTTTCGAGTATATTGACAGATTATTTAACATTGTGAGACCAAGAAGGTTGCTGTACATGGCCATTGATGGTGTGGTAAGTATCTGACTTGTTTTATTTTAGGGTTTCTAATTGCCATTTGTTGGCAAAATCTGATTTTCACACTTGGGATGGAAGATCTGCCCATATATATGGGGCATAGCCATGCACAGACCACTCTTATTTTAGAAGAGGCAGATGTGTATGGGCGTACTGTTTGAAAGCTCTCTGAGTGCTCAGCGGCCGTGGTGGCAGACAGGATTTGTTGCACATTCATTCAGATTCCTCTGAATGACTTGGTTGTGTGGGCAGAGCCCCGCACAGTCACTCTTTAAAAAATTTAAAAAAATAAAAAAAATTTTTCTCTAATTGTGTGGTGTGGTGTGTTTTTTGACCTCATGGACTTTGAATAGGAATATCTGACTGATGCCTGCAGCTACAGGCATTCAGATATCATCTTTTTCGGCCGGCGATTCTAAGCACTGTAAGAACAAGACGCTTGATCGTTCTTACAGGTGGCGGGATTGGACATCCACATGCCCTCCGGTGCTTCTCTGGGCTTGCCTGTACGATCGGCGAGCCGGAGAACGAATCGGTTGCCGCCGAAAGTTGATCATGGGGATTTCTGGTGACCCTCCAAGGGTCAACAATGCTGGGAACTCGGCTGGAAAGGACCAGACAAGTCCCGTCCCCCCCCCCGTCCCCCATTTTTATTTTTTAATTCTTGGAACAGTTTTAGTCCAAAAAAGCGGTTGAAAAATTCCTGCGCAAATACTGTGTGATGTAAAAAGTTGCAACGGTCGCCATTTTATTCCTTAAAGCAGGGGTAGGCAACCTCGGCCCTCCAGCTGTGGTGAAACTACAAATCCCATCATGCCTCTACCTCTAGAGTCATGCCTGTGATTGTCAGGGTCTTGCAATGTCTCATGGGGACTTGTACTTTCAAAACAGCTGGAGGGCTGAGGTTGCCTACTAAGGATGAGCCGAACACCCCCTCGCACCAGAACATCCGAACAGTATCTAATGCAAAAAAAAGTTTTAAAAAACTGCAGTATTTTCGGGAGCAGTGATATTTTTAATGCTTAAAGTGAAACAATAAAAATTTTCCTTTAACTATCGTGCCCCCCAAAAATCCATACCAGACCCGACCCTTATCCCAGCACGCAACATGGCAGGCCGCAGGAAAAGAAGGGACGAGGGAGCGGCCCCCTCCTGAACCGTACCAGGCCACATGTCCTCAACATGGGGATGGTGCTTTGGAGTAGCCCCCCCAAAGCAATTTTGTCCCCATGCTGATGGGGACAAGGCCCTCATCCCTTGCCCGGTGGCTGTGGGGGTACACCAAAAGAATCAAATTAGTAAAGACAGACACTAGGGGACAAATCCTTAATTTAAAAAAAATAAAAAGGTCCCGCGATGTCCATTAATCTTCTATCGCACCGCCTGATGAACCGAAAAAAGAAAAAAAGCAACCGCTCTGCCTCCATGGGAGGCTCCGGCTAAGTGACACTTCTTCTTTATGACAGCTCTTGTATAGCTGAGGCCGGGGGCACAGGGTGATGTAAACGGGTGACCCTCCCCACTCTGACGCCTTGTGACACCCACAACGGTTGTCGGAATGAGTTTGACAAGGTTGCTTTGGGGGGCTCTCTCGTCCCCTTTAAAAAAAAAAAAAGGTGTAATCCACCTGAATGCACAAAGTAGTTATGATATGTACTGTTTAACTACCACATGTCAAAGTAGCAAAATTGTGCTTGGGCATTAACATTTTGTTTTACCCTAAATTGTGCCCGTGGGGGAAGTTGAGGGCTGTGGATGGAGGTGCTGGAACATGTTACACATTACACCCTAAATACAGGTACAACATGCTCCAAAAGGTGAACTTGGCCTTTTAAAGGGACATACTACTTACAAACCTAGGAATTACACATAAGTTAGTTGAAATTCTTCTTAAAAGAGAGTCTGGATATTAATATTTGTGTTTTGGGTGTTTTTGATTTAATTTCATTTGGATATTAATCTTGCGTTTTATACTGTAGGCACCTAGGGCTAAAATGAATCAACAGCGTTCAAGACGTTTTAGGGCATCCAAGGAGGGGGTGGAACTGACAGAAGAAAAAGAGAAAATACGTGAGGAAATTCTGTCTAAAGGTATGCAAATGGACCATATAAATGATTTTTTTTTTCTTCATGTTGTGATTTTCAGGATGTGCCTTTCACCTATCCTACTGATACAGTATAGGTACTTGGAAGAAGGGCATTAAGCAGGAGTCATAACCTTATGTCCCTCACATATAAGCCTAACCACATTTGTTCTGGTGTCTGGGGACCTTTTCTTCTGAAAATGATAGCTGCTTGGCAGTCTGAGGGTGGTTTCTGTATCAAGCATGCAGATCTGGAGTTCTGGCCTCACTTCCTCACATGATCTATACTTGTTCTAGGTTAGACTCAAAATATTAAACCCAAACAGTCATGCAATTTTTACATGTTATAAAATGGGTTACTAATGCCAGCCTTCTCATGCTTTTTAGTACAGGTTTCCTTTAAATATGTGCTGAATTTCTCAGATCTTTATGTCCACCTTGAACAATTTTTCCAGAAATGCCTCTTTTAACACATTGGTTTTGTTTTCACAGGTGGTCATTTGCCTCCTGAAGAGATAAAGGAGCGATTTGATAGCAACTGTATTACACCTGTAAGTAAGCTGCATAGTAGGTTTAAGATTTGGCAGCTTGTTCTCAAAGCACTAAATTTACCTCGGCTTCAAAAATGAGTGATCTACTAAAGCGGTGGTTCTCGACTCCTGTCCTCAGGACCCACTAACAGACCAGATTTTAAGTATTACCTTGGGGAGATGCAGATTAAAATACTGCAATCACTGAGCAGCAAATTATATCACCTGTGATGTATTTCAGTTATCTTGCAAACCTGGCTTGTTGGTGGGTCCTGCGGACAGGAGTTGAGAACCACTGTACTAAAGTGATCTAGCCCTAAAACTTGACTGTTCCAGAATCCTACCTGCAATATTGTGCAAGGGCAGCTCCAACAGGGCTGAGCTTGCACTCTATTTGTGTGCTCCAGCCAATAGTTTGTTGGCCATTACCATTTTACAGTATAGTTCTTACTTTTTTTTCCCTTGTTTTGTTCTCCTTTTAACGGGTAAGTGTACTTTCAAACAAAGTGTACTTATTTTTTTGTGGACCTGCCCACCGTGCCCCACAGCTCCATACTATAGCTGGCTACGCACGAATTGAATTTTGGTTGAAGTAGGGGCCAGCTGAATTTCAATATTTGTGTAGACCTCCCCATTCGATTGGCTTCTGATGTACGGGCCTGCTGTTTAGCGGCCAGTGAACTGCAGCGCTGGTCAGTGTGTTTTAACAGCTGAGAGTCCCCACTGTCAAAAAACAATGTCCTGGCTGGGGGGGATTCATGTATCCACCTCACTTTTTTTTTTTTTTTTTTTTTTTATTCAGCCTGCTGGCTGAATACTAACACCTTTACTAAGTTTCTGAAGCCATTGACCGCAGTTGTGTTTACATGTGCGCAGTAGAAATCTATGGACTTTTTGTTTAAAAGCATGCTTGTACTTTTACTGAGAAGTTGCCTATAAAATGGCATCCTTCATGTATTTCTTACATTTACAATGTGTATTTCTAATCATGAAACCTCCTAAATGTTTAGTAACACTGTTTTCAACTTGATAGGGGACAGAGTTTATGGACAACCTGGCCAAATGCCTTCGCTATTATGTTGCAGATCGTCTTAACAATGACCCTGGTTGGAAAAACATTACTGTAAGCTTCTTTTACTTTATTTTTACAGGGCCAGCTCTTTCTAATTAAGCTAGTATTGCATCTTCTGTGTTTTTAATAGAGCAAAGATCTGTGCACAAATATCTCAAGTGTGTCTGTTTGTTTTTTGTGTTGTATCCCCAGGGAAAGTTCTGGAGGATATTTTTAAGTCTTGTGGTCAATCACTTGGAGGGGGGGATTCCTTTTTTATTAGCTTTGGTTTAGTATAAGCATGATCCTGTAATCTTAGAGTAAGACACAGGCTGGATATTAGACTGCTACCTTCAGGTGACTAGACACTGGCAAAGCTTGCAATGAGTTCACCAATTTACACCAGTTTCTGTAGAACATCATACCTAAGGAGATGTCTTGAAAACGTGTATCTCTTATGTGAAATCTTTCTTGTAAAGCCAACTTCACATATGTGCGTTTACGGTAACACACATGCTTTATGGAAACTTGCCTACAGTTCTTTTCAGTGCTGTTGATTTTGCACATTACACCATGGCATGTTGCAGTACACCAAAATGCACAGTAGCATTGTGTTAGCAAATACAGTGCAGGTATGTAGTTAGGGCTGTTGTGCATTTTGGAGCCTATTCAAATGAATGGCTTGCCCTAATGGAACACCTGTTTAACGCATGACATAAGGCTTTAAAGGGTGTAAAGGCAGAAGGTTTTTTTTTTTTTTTATTTGCTGCCTCTAAATGTCTGTAAAAGCCTCCAGGTTAGCCTGTGTGTGCATGGACACACAGGCTAACGTGGAGGTGCGTTTTAGAGGCAGAAAAAGTCAAATGCCCTTTAAAAGTGGCGTTTTTGATGCATGACGCCTTAGTGTTTCCCAGAATCCATGTGTTCAATTGGACACAACTGTAATGAGTTATACACGCTCTGCTGTCTCCTGGTTACTTTGGTAAAAATGACACTTTGAAAATCCAATTCAGTCTGTCTGGAAAAGATTCATGGTGATGTTCCTAAAAGTTTAGCATAGTGGCACTGTTTGCTTGATCGCATTACCATTGCTCTGTAAATGTGCTCCTAAATTTTTTTTTTAATTTTTTTTTTGTAGGTCATTTTATCAGATGCTAGCGCGCCAGGCGAAGGGGAGCACAAAATTATGGATTACATCAGAAGACAGAGAGGTATGAAGCACTGCACATTGGAGTGATTATTCCCCATGGTGTTTTCCATGATAACGGTTTCTCTTTCTCTTCTGCGTACAGCACAGCCTCATCATGACCCAAACACTCATCACTGCTTATGCGGAGCTGACGGTAAGCAGTAAATTGTGACTTTTTGCATAACGTGGAGATTAAACTAATTCCATTGTGCGGTTTATGCTTGTTTTTATTAATTACATCATTCTGTGCAGTTAGAAGGTCAGCTTCAGAAAATTACATGATCAAGCTATTCCTAAATCTCAGCACAACACCAGCCCTGAATTAAATGGTGGTGTTGACAAAATTTTCACCAGCCGCAAACTTCTTAATTTTCATCTTGTAGCTGTTTTGTTGAATTGTTTGCTATGAGGTTAAGCCTTTAGAAATGTCTAAAACTGTGAGATGATCCTAAGTGATGTTTTGTTTTCTGTGCAGCTTTGATGTGGTTTGATAACTGTGTGTATTTTATATTAAAACATTTTTTTTACGAGAATCCGCTTTAACAGCAGTTACACCCTAAAGGACTATAGATTCCCTTTCTGTGTGATTTGCATAATTAATTATTTATTTTTTTAGCTGATCTAATCATGCTTGGGCTAGCTACTCATGAACTTCACTTCACGATCATAAGAGAAGAGTTTAAGCCTAATCAACCAAAGCCCTGTCCATTGTGCTCACAAATTGGACATGAACTGAGAAACTGTGAGGGATTGCCTCGTGAGAAGAAAGGGGAGGTAATGCTTTGAATCGATCTTCTTCCTACTTTTTTTTTTTTTTTTTTTCTTTTAAATTTATCCTCAAATTTTGGAAAAAAAAATGCTGGTTGGAGAATGCAAATTAGCTATAGTTTGCTCTGGGCATAGTTGCAATACATATTAGAGCTGTTGTACATGGCAAAAAGTTTTTCTGTCCTGAAGTGTACATAGCCCCATTTACAGCCAGGAGACAGTGCAAGAGCAGCACCAGACTGATGAGGTGATCTCCCTGCTCACTCTCTCCTATCAGGATGTTCCTTGCCAGCACACCTGTTTTGGCTTTCCCAAGCTAAATTATACTATAGTTTTAAATATCCTGTTGCCAAATCACATTGAGATATTTAGGCTAATTGCTTAAACAAAATGTAAATACTTTTTGTGTTTTTGCTATTGTTTTGTTTATGCATGTAGTTCAACTTTTTAGGTTAGTTTCCACAATGGTGACAGTATATAGTTAGTAATGACAAGATTTGTTTTAATTTTTGGATGTCTTTATTTTCCTAGCATGATGAATTTGCAGACGCTCCACAGGGCTCTGAGCAGGAGTTTATTTTTATTCGTCTTAATGTATTGCGTGAGGTATGTGCTTTTTAAATGTGGTGTGTTTTTTTTTTTTGTTTTTTTTTCGTGTGTGTACATAACGTAATTCGTAGTACTTTAATCTGGCCATCTGTCTCTTTATCAGTACCTAGAGAGAGAGTTGACCATGTCAAGCTTGCCTTTCCCGTTCGATTTTGAAAGAAGTATTGACGACTGGGTTTTTATGTGTTTCTTTGTTGGAAATGACTTTCTGCCTCACTTGCCCTCTCTTGAAATCAGGTGCATTTTTCAGTTTCTTCATTTTTAGAACATGTTCAGTTTGTAACAAGTGGTTAACCTGCTATTCTGTCTTAGGGAGGGTGCCATCGACCGTCTTGTAACCATCTATAAGAACGTGGTCCACAAGACTGGGGTGAGTTTTAATTACCATTTCTACTGAATTTCTCCACTTCAAACATTAGAAAGTATTGCAGTGTGAAGTACCTTGACAACTTTTGGTCTCTGAATTTCTTTGTTCTTAAGACCCCTTTAACACTGAGGTGCTTTTCGGGAGTTTTAGCGCTAAAAATAGAGCCTGAAAAGCACCTCTCATGCCTCCCCAGTGTGACGGCCTGAGTGCTCTCACACTGGTGGTTCGCTTGCGGGACAGGAAAAGTCCTGCAGGCAGTATCTTTGGGGCGGTGTAGGAGCGCTGTATACAGTGGTCCTACACCGCCCCTGCCCATTGAAATGAATGGGCAGTGCTTCTGAAGTGCCTGAAAAGCGCTTCAGAGGCGCCGCAACACAGGCACTTTTAACCCATTGGCCGTTAGCGGGGGTTAAAAGTGCCGCTAAAATGAGGGTAAAGTGCCGTTAAAACTTGTGGCACTTTACTGCTAATGGATTCGCCGCCCCCGTGTGAAAGTAGCCTTATGAACAGCTTAAATAGGCACACATATAGCAAGTCTTAACGTCGTCTTCCCCTTTTTTTTTTTTTTTTTTTTATTGCTACAGTTATCTGGAGCTTAGTTTTAAAAATACTTCCTCTCAGTAAACTGACATTGTGACAATGGTTTCATCAGACAGGAAGTGAGAGAAACCTTCAGCAGGTGGCATTAAAAAAGTGACAGGGGTTCCAACTTTTTCATAGTCAATTGAGAACAAAAAATGATCTATTTCTGTCCGTATTGCTATTTGTCTAGTTGTCCAGAGAGAGAATATAGCAAGCAGCAGATATATACAAATAAAACTTGCACAGAGATGAAACCAATCTCCCTATATATCATCTGAGGCTGTTCAGTTCACTGGGTAAATGTAAGGGTTTACATCCACTTTAAGTGAGGGGCAATCTCTCTAAATGATTCCTAGATCAAACTTGACAGGTGTTCTAAGGCCCCATGTACACTGCTGCAAAATGGATGTTTGGGAGCAGTTGGGCTTTTTTTTTTTTTTTCCCTCCAACTGCTCTTGAACTCGCCTCTGTTTTTGTCAGCACATGTACACAGGGTCGTTTTATAGTAGTTTCTAGGCAGTTGTGTTTAGAGGTTTTTTTGGAACGCAAAAAAACAGTTCAGACGCTGAGTTTAGAGGCATTTCAAGAGTCAAACGCTTAGGCTTCATGCACATGAGACGCAGGTGCAAACTCTGCTGAACACATGTTTTTAAAAGCTGAAACCGGTGTTTAAAAACGCCTGTTTTGCCGCGTTTGCGTCTAGAAGCGTTTAGCGCAGATAACAAAGACCCTCCCCAAGCTCAAAGCATGATAAACGTTTGGCGTCTGAAACGTGGAAAACTTTTGCGTCTGAACCCATTTTTTGGCTTCTGGAAAAACCAAGGTTAAACGTAACTGCCTAAAAAAAGCCAAAAAAAGAGACTGTGTACATGACCACAAAGGATAACATTGAATGAGTTCAGGGGCGGTTGAAAAGTGTCCAACTGCCTCTGAACGCGCGTTTTTTAACAGCTTCTCCTTCGTTTATAAAGAAAAAAAGCAAACGTGGCAAAACGGACGCTTTAAACGTGGGTTACTATCTTGTCAAGTTAAATCGTTCACCTTCGCACTCCTTGCTGAAAACAAATTGTCATTCACAAGTACATTTTACAGATATTTGAAGAGTATTAACAGCCTTAATCAACTTGCCGGATATGCTGGTTGCATTCGCCTCCTTGGCTAGGTGGATGCTGCAGCTGTCCCCCGGCGTCTCTGTACTGAGAACTGAGCCACCAAACATCGCCAATGGCTTGGTTCTTCTTACTACTCCCCGAGCAGAGAGATGCTGACTTTCAGTCGGCATCGCTCCTGCGCTGCTCCTCCACACTCATTGGAGCAGTCTCAGAGGCTCACTGAGACTGCCATCAGTCCAGGCAGCCGGCAAATCCCAGACTTGGGAAGTCGGGGTGACACGCTGCTTCCGGGTCACCGCTGAAACCGGGTCACAGGAGTGCAAAACGAATTGCACTCATGTGACCGAGAGGAGAAGCCCAGCCTAAACAGCCCAGGCTTAACTTCTCCTTTTTTAAGGGCTGGTGAACTACAATATATTAAGATAATTCCTGGCACTATATTTAAATTTGTTTTGGCCAGATAAATGAATACAGGACTTCTTTTGCTTAACCGAACTGGTGATCGTGACAACATCCACCCGTCTCCATTATTGGATAAAGTCTTGTATTCAGTGATACAAAAAAAAAATGCCAGTCTTCTCCTAAATGGTAGCAATTCCATGCAGGCAGTAGAGGGTACATCAGTCATACTGCTGCAAGAACACAGCACCGCTTTCTGTATGTAGCACAAGCGATTAGTCTAAACATCAGCAAGTTGGTTCTGGCACTTTTCTTGGGTTAAGAGAACACGCTCAATAGTTTCAAGAACTTAAGAGTTTTTGCTTTGTGTTACTTTGTACAGCCTGTTGTACACCATCAGCCCATATGTCGGTGCACAGAGCGTGGACTCTTTACTTTGGGGTATGTATGGGCATTGGTGTGTTTCCTAAACTTTTACTAAAAGGACAGTTTATTAATGACTGTTGCTTTGCTCCCACAACAGTCTGGGCAGTATATAAATGTAAAAATAAAAGTTGTATTTTGAAGATAACTATTTTTTATTTTTTTCCTCCTTTTTCAAATTGTAGGGCTACCTTACAGAGAACGGATTTGTGAACCTGGAGAGGGTGCAGATGATCATGCTAGCAGTGGGAGAGGTTGAAGACAGCATTTTCAAGAAGAGGAAGGATGATGATGTATGGCTGAGGTTTTGCTACTATTTCCGCTGCACTTTAGTAGATGCATGGGGGTGGCATTCTCAATAACTGTTCCTGCATTGCTCCCTGAATGAATGGGTTGCCCTACCTGCGACGTGTGCATGCTAAAATCTGAAGCAAGGCTCGTATCGCAATCCTGTTGCAATCCCGGTTGAGCTGTTTGTTATTCAAGGCATGCCTTAAATATAACCACTTTGAGAAGCGGTTAAGTTGATGGGTTTAGCTTTGCCTCCAGTTAACTTTGTGCCTGTTGATCTACCGGTTTTATTTACAATTATTTCTTAACTTTTTCATATCTGTTTTAGGAGAACTTTAAGAGGCGTCAAAAGGAGAAAAAGAAGAGAATGAAGGTCAGTTTATCATGAGGCTTGTCATGAAATATCGCAGTAAAATGTTTTAAATGTATAGAGTAATATGGAATATGTGATGTTCCGTTCTAGGCGGAGCAGAACCCGACTTTCATTCCAACTGGCCAGTTTGCTCCATATGCCCTAGGTCGGGGTAACTCGTCTGTTCCTCAAGCCATAAATAACCCGAGAGCAACAGCATATGATATGCGCAAACAAAATCTGGTATGCTATCTATCTTCTTAATGGACATTATGTAGTTTAGAACAGTCTTTACCTTTTCCCTTTTCTAAATGGACAAGTTCACTTTTAATACCCTTCCTCCAACTTTTTTACAATAGAATGTACATGCTTAAAATCGGTGTTGTCTAAGTGATGTGGTAGCCAGGCTGTGAATGTTCATGTATTCGCATACTTTAGCAATCATCAATTTTAGTTTTAAAACCATAGTAAACCATACATTTAAAAAAAAAAAAAAAAGAACTTTTCAAACTTTTTGCTGCTGGTTTTATGGATGCTGCCCTCCCTTCTATTCTCTGGTGTCTTCTTTGCCTTGCTGAATCCTGCCATTGCCACCTATTTTTTGTGCGCTCCTTTGTGAGAACTACAGCCCCATGTTATGCTACCTGTGCTGACACACGCACAGGCAACTCAAGAGGTCAACACACAAGACATCTCTGCTCCTTCTCTAAGAGCAGTGATAGCTTCCTAAGAACCTTCTTAAACCCTTACTTATACCCAGTCAAGTGACTGACCTCGGGTGATACACAAATGAAACCTGTTCTACACAAGTTGTATCTGTAGTAGTTTTATTTATTTTTTTTCTTCTACATGTGTTAAAAGTGCTAAATTTATAAATCTTGTAGAGCTGTCAAAGGGGGGCGGAGGGCTGAAGTTACACTCTAAAAGAGCTGATTGGAGGGACGAGACCTACCCCCTTCCATACACCTCTCAGGAACAGAGCTGAGACAGTCAAGCACAGGCTGTGTGCTGAAGCTCCCTCCCCTGTCACCAAGTATTATAAATGAATGGCACTAAGAATGATGGGGCATGCAGTCTTGAGGAATGTGATTTAGTTATGATTGGAGTGTGCACTGTGTAAAAGGATGGTAATGTTTCTGGAAAGTAATCAATTATTGTCCTGTTACATTTTGTCTATACTGTTTCTGGTGGGGAAAAAAAAAGCTGAGACCTTGGTACTACTTGAACACAAGTTCTCACTGACCCATGTTGCTGCAGGCACTGTGGAGGAGTTCTTCACAACAGAAGCCCTAACGTTCTCAAAGTTGTCCTCTGCTCAGCTTCCCATCCCAACAGTGGCTCAACCACCTGTCGTCTAATCTTTATTGTGAGCAAAGGGCAGGATCTCTGGCAGGGAAAGCAAGGTGAGCTGGCTTGCTAAGATAAAGGCTTGAACAACTTCAGTGCTGCTTCTGAACTTTAGGATTCCATTCACACTTGTACAACTTGTCATGCAATTTTGGACGTCAGTCGCCTGACAAGTTGCACCCCACGTTTTGCAATGAGTGCTGTTCAGATCTATGTGACTGTCACAGCTGCTTTTAAATTAGTTCATGTACTACTTTGGTCTGACTTTCATGCAACTTGAGGGCCATAGACTTCAATGTTAACCCTAAAAAGTCACATCAAAGTCGCACCTGGATGTTATACATACGGCAGCTGTGCAATAGTTGTCCATTATCACTGGTCAAAGTCAAATCCAAATCTAACCCATCCAAAGTTGCATGACTATGGAGCCTAAGGAACCATGCTCCAGTGTCTGTGGCTACCAAGGTTGGTAAGGGGTTGTTTTAAAGCTCCTCTACTGCTTTTTAACCACTTGTCGACCAGGCTTTCTGGAACTTTTTAAAGTTTTTAAATTGGTGTTTTTTACTAGAAAATTACTTTATACAGAGACGCTAGGGAATAAAATGGGTGTGGTTGCAATTTTTTGTCAGAGTATTTGCTCAACGGTTTTGCAAATGCAATTTTTTTTTTTTTTTGGAAAAGATTCACTTTAGCCACTTGCTTACTGGGCACTTAAACCCCCTTCCTGCCCAGGCCAATTTTCAGCTTTCAGCGCTGTCACTTTGATCTTTTTCACACAAATAGAGCTTTCTTTTGGTGGTATTTAATCACTAAACAAAGACAGACATTTTTCATAGTTTTTTATACAATTTTGCAAACAATTTTTTTTTCTCCTTCATTGATGTGCGCTGATGAGGCGGCACTGCTTAGCAGTGCTGAACTGCACTGGTGGGCACCGCTTAGAAGCAGTGTGTCTGGAGTGTGCAGGACCAATGTCCCGTTTAGCTTCAGTGCATCAGGGTGTGAATGAAGACTGCCTTACAATGTGTAATAAATAAATTTGGGTTTTTAATGGTAGCACAGAGACTAGCACTATTATTCACTTGCCAACAGTAAAAAAGTCATTACTTTGACCTTCAGCTAGCCATAACCCTGGTATGCTTATTTACGGTGGGTGATTCTCTAGAAGATAAATGTGCTCCCGCAGACGCGAACGCATACGTAAGTCACACATACGTAAACGGTGTTCAAAGCCCACGTGAGCAATGATTGTTGCGCAAGACCTCTTCTGTAACTCGAAACGGGTAACCTGTGAAAAAAAAAAAATTTCAAGCGTCGCCTATGAAGATTTTTAAGTACCGTAGTTCGTCGCCAATTCCATGAGCGTGCGTAATTTTAAAGCATGACATGTTTGGTATTGATTTACTCGGTGTAACATCTTTCACATTCTGCAAAAAAAATTGGGCTAAATATTTGTGTTTGATTTTATTCAGTAACAGGTTCAATACAGGGCATTCCCCCCCCCCCCCCTTCCTTCCCAGACCAATTTTTAGTTTTCAGCGCTGTCGCACTTTAAACGACAATTGCGTGGTCGTGCGACGTTATACCTAAACAAAATTGATGTCCTTTTTTTTTCCCCCACAAATAGAGCTTTCTTTTGGTGGTATTTGATCACCTCTGCGGTTTTTATTTTTTGCGCTATAAACAAAAGAAGAGCGACCATTTTGAAAAAAAAAAACACTATTTTTTACTTTTTGCTATAATAAATATCCCAATTTAAAAAAAAAAAAAAAAAATTTTTTTCCTCAGTTTAGGCCAATATGTATTCTTCTACATATTTTTGGTAAAAAAAAATCGCAATAAGCGTATGATTTGGTTTGCGCAAAAGTTAGTGTCTACAAAATACGGGATAGATTTATGGCATTTTTAACTTTTCTTTTTTTTTTTTTTTTTTTTTCCCCCGTGACTGCGACATTATGGCGGACACTTTTGACACATTTTTGGGACCATTCACATTTATACAGCGATCAATGCTATAAAATTGCATTGATTACTGTATAAATGTGACTGGCAGGGAAGGGGTTACCCACTAGGGGGAGACTAGGGGTTAAATATGTTTCCTAGGGAATGATTCTAACTGTAGGGGGTGGGGACTCGCAAGGGGAGGAGACCGATCGGTGTTCCTCTGTACTGGGAACACAGACCGGTCTCCTCTCAACTGACAGGACGTGGATCTGTGTGTTTACACACACAGATCCACGGTCCTGCTCGGTTAACGGGCAATCGCGGGTGCCCGGCGGTCATCACGGCCGCCGGGCGCACAAACCGGGTCCCGAGCGACGCGGCGGGCGCACGCGCCAGCTAGACGGCCGGGTAGCCCAGGCCGTCATATGACGTCCACCCACGATAGGAGATCACATCTGTGGACGTCATTTTACTATGGGCGGGTAGCGAAGTGGTTAAGGGCCAGTTCACACTGCAGTCATGCGGGAACCCGGCGAATCCAGTGCGGGTTCCCGCATCGCATACATCTCGCAGGCAGTGTACACTGCACAGTGTCAATAGAAAGCTAATGACACCCCAAATCGGTTCACATATCGCAGAGCGAACTTCAAATTGGAACAGGAGTTGAATCGAATGGGTGTGAACACCCGTGCGATCCGATTGCGGACCAAAAAGGGTCCTGTGCAAGTTTGGTCTGAATGCGATGCCAAGTCAGCCATACAATCTGTATGGCTGAGTTTGCATCTCATGTGATTTGCAATGCAAATACCTGTTTGGCCTTATTTTCCTGTGGCCACATTGAGACTTAGGCTGGCCATAGACGGTTCTAATCTTGGTCCGTTCAGCAGGGACCAGCTAAAACTCAAACGATGTATGGGCAGGCTGAATGTACCAAAGTTGATCGATCAACTTTGGTACAACCAGCCTGTTAGATTTTACATGTGATTATTGCTAGCTGCTATTATAGCCGCTGGCAGTAACCTGTTCTCCTGGTTGGGTCGGCTTCCCCCACTGGGAGAACTCAATAGCTCTGCAGGATAATGGTTCAGGTCAACACCAACAGTCCTCCTACCCCTTTTTTTTTTTTCTCCCCTCTGCAACCCATAGTTGCAGAACAGAAAATCTATCTGTCCTATGGCTGGTGTAAGCAGTCTGAAAATGATTTTGTGTGATATTGACCTGAACCATTACAGGTGCTCCTAACATAACCGTATATGTGGGCTGATAAAAACATAGGATTGAAGGAGCCAAGGGAAAAGGGTAGTCATCTCTTGTAATCCTTGATGCAGACTACTCCATCTCTGCACAGAATAGTGGAGGACTCCATGATTTTTATTAGTGGACTTTTTGGCACATAATCTGCCTGTCCTGTGTTAATGTATAGCATAAAATGTCCCGATTTTTTGTCTTTATACACTTCCTCACGTGTCTAACCTTTCAGTGTCAAAACAGCTCTCTAGGAAACAGGTATTCTAAGGCTCCATGCACACGGAAACTTATAAACGGCCGTTTTTGGGAGTTTGGGCATTTTTTTAACAACCCATAAACTCCCCTCTGTTATCCTATGTGTCCATGCAAAAATGGATGTTTATCAGTAGTGGAGTTTATGGGCTGTTTCCTGAATACATAAAATCTCGTTCAGGAGTCTCTTTTATGACCACAAAAACCGCCAAACACTGATAAACGTCGCTAAACGCTCAAACGTGGCTCACCAGCGTTTTTTAACGTTTTTGATCCGTTGAGAGGGAAAAAAAAAGTTAACCGCTAACGCGGAAAAACGTTGAAAAGACTCACTGCAAAGCTACTGCCGGTTTTCTAACATTATTATTTGTAACATTATTTTAACTTCCAGTGAGCCTTTAAGGTTACTTTTTCAGTTAATCACCCCCTCTTTTTAGAAATTTACAAAACATGATTTAGGCTTTAACCTCTGCATGGGATTTCTTTTTCTCTCTCCGTAACTCGTATGTTTTGATATCATCGAATCTTCCTCCTTTCTTAGAACTCCAATGACAAAGAAACCCAATCAGGAACAAAAAGGAAAGCAAATGACAGTGACAGTGAGCCCGAGCCAGAAGATAATATCAGGTGAAGCCATTTTGTATGTAGTACTTTGTTAGCAAATTGCTGAATTGGGTAGAATTGCTAATGAATGCCATTTAGCTTATGGCAGCAGCGCCTTTTGGATAATTTTCTGTGATCTTTTTATCCGGCAGTAATTAATATGGAGGGTAACAATATTCAGTAAATTCCAGCGAGATGAGTAAGCTAAAGCTGTTAAATCCAAGTATCGAGATTAGTATGCATGCTGGCTCTCTTTCTTCAAGCCACTCTTCCCTTTGAGACCAGACACTGCATTGGCTAGACATTCACTGATTTTGATTTGATTATGTGATCTGAATACCGGTGTTTTCTGCAGGAATATTTAACCCTTCAACTTTTTAGTGGCTATAAGAGTGTCACATTAACAGATTTGAATGGGGCATCTGTTTAGCATTCCAATTGCACTACTTTGATCTGTAGCGTGTAAAATTGTACTTCAGAAATATAATTTGTGCAGGTGTCCCATTACTACCTAACACATGGCTTCTGTGGACATGTTGCTTATATTTGCATGGTCATTTGTGACTTTATTTCTTTTTTCCTCTCCTTTGATGGAAATAAAGAGAAAAGTAAATACATGAATTCATTAGCACTCTGATGCTTTCCAAATGCTTAATGTTTGTTAGATATGTACCATTATTGTAATTAACGGAGCAGAGGCAAAGCGTGATTGCTACTGTGTGCCGTTATGGGATTTTTGTTTTAGGATTAGTTCTATATGGTTGTTCAGCACTATTTTCTATGTATTTTGTGTCCAAGGTAAAAATGTGTTGTGTGTTTTTTTTTTTTTTTTTTTTTTGTTTTTGTTTTTGTTTTGTTTTTTAGCAAATTAGGATAATGACTACTTTGTATTTGCTACTACTTCACATTCACATAGCGTATCTTTACAAAACCGTTTTAAAAATTGCCTCTTGCACTTCCTTTTTTGCTTTTTATTTGTGCACAAATCCCACCTAGTTCACCTTTTTTTTATGTGATGTTAAGGAAAGGGCTGGGTAGTTAATCTTATAAGTACCACTTTCTGTAGTGTGTCGGCAGATACGTTACCCTTTGTAAACTAGTTACGTACACTGTCCCAACAAAGTGTTAAAGATCTCAAAGCTTGGGTGGTACGTCTTTGTTAATGCACTTTCCCTTCAGTTTGTCCCTATAATTGATATACTTGATATATACTTTGATATTGTTCAGAATAGCACATGATCCTATGTGTAAACCTGCCACAAAGAAACAACTAGAAAAATATAGTGTGTGTTTGTTTTTTTTGTTTTTTTGTTTTTTTGAGCTTTTTACAGCTCAAACGCCATGGTGTAAGAGGCCATTGAATAACATGGACTGGCAAAAAAAGCTCAAATGCTTCTGTAAAAACTTCCATATTTATGAGGCCCTAATATTGTACTCCATGACACTGGCCACACCCAACAAGAATTTAATTTACAAATAACTGTAGTGTGAGCTTATTTGGGATTTTTAAGTGGGGAATTTTTAAATGTATATACGTCCTTGCATTGCATCGTTTTTAGCCTGGTTTTATGGATCTGACCTTTCACAGAATTTCTCTCGTGATACCTCTATGTCTACATACATACATACATACATACATACATACATACATACATACATACATACATACATACATACATACATTTCATTTTGTTCAGAAGTTTACATACTCTGTCAGAATTTGATTTCTTGGCCATTTTTCAGAGAATATGAATGATAACACACAAACATTTCATTCACTCATGGTTAGTGTTTGGCTGAAGCCATTTATTATCACTCCAACTGTTTTACTCTTTTGAAATCATAATGGTACAAACTACCCAAATGACCCTGATCAAAAGTTTACATACCCCAGTTACTTAATACCATGTATTGCCCCCTTTAACATCAATGACAGCTTGAAGTCTTTTGTTGTATTTGTGGATGAGGCTCTTTATCCTCTCAGATGGTAAAACTGCCCATTCCTCTTGGCAAAAAGCCTCCAGTTCCTGTAAATTCTTGGGCTATCTTGCATGAACTGCACGCTTTGGCATGAACTGCACGCTTTGAGATCTCCCCAGAGTGGCTCAATGATACCGAATTTCCCCGAAAATAAGACCACCCTGATTTTTCAAGGAGGGCTGCAATATAAGCCCTATCCCGTATATAAGCCCTAGTTTAGGCTGGTTGTGGGCTGCTGGAGTCCTTTCTATTGCTGCTGGAGTCCTCCCCTGCCCCCAGCTGTCAGCGGGGGAATTCAGCCCCCCCTCTGCAAGGTTCAGAGCGGGTAGAAGAACTCGGGCAGTTCACAGAAACGCTGCTCTCCTTTTGCCAGCTGTCATCAGGGGATCTCTGTCCCCCCTCCCTCTGCAAAGCTCTGAGCAGGTAAGAGCTTAGGTGGGTCACGGAAGTGCCAAGCCACGCTCAGCTCATCCCCGCTGCCCTCCTCTTCTGCCAGCTGTCATCGGGGGATCTTGGGGGGGGGGGGGGGCGCCTCCCTCTGCAGTGCTTGTGCCAGGGAAGAACAATCTGGTGGGTCACAGAAGCGGCGGTGTGGGAAGGTATGTGACATGGTTAGAGTGCAGAGACACATACCCTTTGCATTATATTCTACTGTGGTGGTGAGGATTCTGGCAGTTTGCAAGCACTTTTACGCTGTGAACACTGGGGATTAAAGGGGTTGTAAAGGTAAAATTTTTTTTTTTTTAAAAATAACAAACATGTTATACTTACCTTCACTGTGCAGCTCATTCTGCACAGAGTGGCCCCGAACCTGGTCTTCTGGGGTCCCTCGGTGGCTGTTTCAGCTCCTCCCCGCAAGCATTACCACCTTAATGCGAGCTCCCTCACATGGTGGTTAGTGCTTGCGGGCGCGCTCCCGTGATACAGCCGGCGGCTATAGCCGCTCACTGTATCACTCGGCCCCGGCCCCCAGCGCGCCACGTCATTGGATATGATTGACAGCAGCGCGAGCCAATGGCTGCGCTGCTTCCAATCAATCCACTGTAGCCAATCAGCAGCCAGGGTGAGCGGAGGAATAGATGTCAGGAACGAGAAGCTGACTTTCGAGGCGTCAGGTAAGTAAAACGGGGGGGCTGGGGGCGGCGGTATTGTCAGAAGTTTTTTCACCTTAATGCATAGAATGCATTAAGGTGAAAAATTTTTTACCTTTACAACCCCTTTAAATTGCAATCCTTACCCCGAAAATAAGCCCTAGTGTGTTTTTGGTTGCAAAAAATATAAGACCCGGGCTTATTTTCGGAGAAACACAGTATTGAGGTCAGGAGACTGAGATGGCCACTCCAGAACCTTCACTTTATTCTGCTGCAGCCAATGACAGGTCGACTTGGCCTTGTGTTTTGGATGATTGTCATGTTGGAATGTCCAAGTACGTCCCACGCGCAGCTTCCTGTGATGAATGCAAATGTTCCTCCAGTATTTTTAGATAAATTACTGCATTCATTTTGCCAACCATTTTGACCAAATTTCCGGTGCCTTTGTAACTCGCACATCCCCAAAACATCAGCGATCCACCTCTGTACCTTTTCTTCATAGGCCTTGTTGACTCCTCTCCAAATGTGTTTATGGTTGGCAAAAAAGCTAAATTTTGGTCTCATCACTTCAAAGTACTTTGTGCCAGAAGGTTTGAGGCTTGTCTCTCCTGTTTGGCGTATTATAAGAGGGATACTTTGTGACATTTGCGCAGTAACGGCTTTTTTTCTGGCGACTCGCACATGCAGCCCATCTTGCTTCAAGTGCCTCCTTATTGTACATCTAGAAACAGCCACACCACATGTTTTCAAAGTCCTCTATTTCATCTGAAGTTATTTGTGGGTTTTTTTTGCATCCCAAACAATTTTCCTGGCAGTTGTGGCTGAAACTTTAGTTGGTCTACCTGACCGTGGTTTGGTTTGAACAGAACCCCTAATTTTTCACTTTTTGATTAGAGTTTGAACACTGCTGATTTGCATTCTCAATTCCTTGGATATCTTTTTATATCCCTTTCCTGGTTTATACAGTTCAACTACCTTTGCCCGCAGATACTTTGACAATTCTATTCTTTTACTTTCCCCATGACTCAGAATCGTCAGTGCAGCACAGGATGGTTACCTTTTTAATCACCATTCAAACCCCTTTGTGTCAACTTGTGTGCATGTTATCAGGCCAAAATCACTAGGGTATTTAAACTTGATCAGGGTCATTTGGGTAGTTTCTGTTGCCATTATGATTTAAAAAGTACACAGTTGATTGATAATAAATGACTTCAGCCAAACGCTAACCGTGAGTGAAAGATGTTTGTGTTCTCATTCATATGCTATGAAAAATGGCCAAGAAATCATAAATTCTGCCAGGGTATGTAAACTTATGAGCACAACTGTATGTGTGTGTGTATAATATATATATATATGTGTGTTATATATATATATATATATATATATATATATATATATATATATATATATATATATATATATATATATATATATATATAATTTTCTTTTAATGTTAATACCAAATGTTTAATTTTCCATTTACAGACTGTGGGAATCTGGTTGGAAGCAACGCTATTATAAAAACAAATTTGATGTTGATTCCACTGATGAGCAGTTCCGGCGTAAAGTTGTACAGTCATATGTGGAAGGACTTTGCTGGGTTTTACGTTATTACTACCAGGTATGCAATTTTTTTTATTTTTCTTACTGTTCTCTAATGTATCCTTGCAGTGAGAAAAATGAGCAGCAAGTTGCTATGTTGATTTGGACCAGTGTGCTCATTTATAGTAGTGCGTGTGAAATAGTCTAAACAGGTCCCAAATTGTATGTAAATGTAGAAGTCGCTACAAAAATGTCCAGCGGTTTACAACTGCTTTTTTTAAATTTTTTTTTTTATTTTGTAAAATAATTTAACCACTTCAATACAGGGCATTTTCACCCCCTTCCTGCCCAGACCAATTTTCAGCTTTCAGCGCTGTTACATTTTGAATGACAATTGCGCGGTCATGCAACACTGTACCCATATGAAATTTTGATTCCTACCCCCCCCCCCCCCCCCCCCACAAATAGAGCTTTCTTTTGGTCGTATTTGATCACCTTTTGCGGCTTTTTATTTTTTGCGCTATAAATACAAAAAAGCGTCAAATTTGAGAAAAACACTATTTTTTACTTTTTTGCTATAATATCCCATTAAACAAAAAATTTTTTTTTCCTTAGTTTAGGCCGATATGTATTCTACATAGTTTTGGTAAAAAATCGCAATAAGTGTATATCCATTGGTTTGCGCAAAAGTTAGGGGATACATTTATGGCATTTTTATTGTGTGTTAGTGTATGTGTATGTATGTGTGTGTGTATGTATATATGTGTGTGTGTGTGTATATATATATATGTGTGTGTATGTATGTGTATGCGCACTGATTACTGTGCAAATGTGACTGGCAGGGAACGGGTTAACACTAGGGGCGAGGAAGGGGTTAAATGTGTATCCTAGGGAGTGATTCTAACTGTAGGGGGTGGGGACTCACAAGGGGAGGAGATCGATCGGTCTTCCTCTGTACTGGGAACATACCATCGGTCTTCTCTCCTCTGACAGGACGTGGATCTGTGTGTTAAAGTTATGCATGCATCATACATACTAGGAGGAGTACAACTGGGGGAAATCAGTGGTGAAGGGTCTGGGTGCTTTGATAGATCATGAGCTTAAAGTTGTAGTAAACCCTGGGGAAAAACCTGTAAGATAATGGCATAATGTGCTAGCACATTATGAAATGCTTACCTTTAAAACGAAGCACCCACAGCAAAGCCCGTCACAGCTAAGGGGGGCTGACATGTTCTCCGGTGTATCTTCCGGGTTAGTGGGCTCCGGCGCTGTAAGTGGCTGGAGCCATGATGAGGTCACTCATTTTGCACGGGAGCCCTCGATTCCAGCAAGAAGCTCAAAGTCCTGGCGCGATACGGCGGACCTTCTGAGCGCATGTAACTTAACTTGTGTCAGAATCAGCCGACAGTGGATCTGTCGGCAGAGCAGCTCCAGACTCTGGAAGGATCCCAACAATATCGAGACCCCCCACAGATGTCAAATTGACAGCTGGCTCCGCCTCAGCGTGCCACTGAGCCTGAACCACGTGCAGCTTATCTCTCCTTGATTACTCTTGGCAGCTGGCTACTCTTGTAGTATAACTGAAGCGCAGGTGCTGTAAGCTGTTCAGAAACTGACCAACTGTACTTCACTAACCTTATTCTTAAAGCAAACTGACAGCTTGTTAGGAGTAGGTAAATTATTTGAGGATTTGTCAATTGGCTACAGGTTCACTACAAGCCTTCTTTAATGCCTGCTTGTTTTACTAATGTATTTTGGTACTCTTTTAAACCACATTTGCTTTTAGTTATTCAAAGCATTGGGCAGTAGTGATGTGAAAAGCGCAGGAACACTTAGCAAGCAATCAGATGTCACCTTCCATCAGTTAAAGTCCACAATATGCCACACAATAGGATTGTATAGTCTCCGTTGTCTGTATAGTGCAATGGCTTGCTTGATTTGATACACATTGAAGGGCTTGTTTGGGTTTGTCCTTGTATAACACAGATTTGGTAAAATGTAAAGGAGATTTTACACGGCCGTACTTTTCTTATCCAATACTGGATTGTGTAGTGTGTGGCTGGCTTAACAGTCATACATATTAAAATGGAAAAAAAAGTGCTGCTGTATATTTATGTGCAATTTGTTTACTTCAATTTCCACCAGGGCTGTGCCTCTTGGAAGTGGTTTTTCCCATTCCACTATGCTCCTTTTGCTTCGGATTTTGAAGATATCACCGATCTTTTTAAGGACTTTGAAAAGGACACACAACCAGTAAGTGCTAGGTTATTGTGTTAAGGAGGTTTTCTCAATTTGCTTGTGGTTGTTCTTTAAGGTGGTTGTAAACAGACATGAAATATGAAAAAGCACATCCTACTGTATACTTTATCCCCAAAGCCCGAAGTGTCTTTTCTCTGCCTTGTTCCTCTATCAGCATGACGCTGTTCTGGCAGCTGTTCCCGACATCAGGAATAAAATGGTGACGGGACGGAGCTGCAGTACTCAGCCTGTGACTGTTATCCACAGCTGTGCTTGTTCTCTGAACTGTGTAAAGGCGGGTGTCCCTTCCCTCCAATGTTCAGCTGTCGGTTGTGTGAAGACTTTGGGTCCCCACAACCTGCTGCTAGAACTAAAAAAAGAAATCCTGTCTTGTGTTTTCAGAACTATTTACAGAAGAAATCGTTGCAGATGCATCTTGTGTAGGAGGATTTTTCATCTCTGTATCACCTAATGCTAGTCACTTCATTGGGTTTACAACCACTTTAAAGTTTAATCGGTCCTGATACATATATATGAAGGATGTCTTTGTCGATGACCTCCTGATAATGGTGCATGCCATCCTTTTATCTTATGTTGGTCATACACAGCTAAATATTTGGCTGGATAGGGTAAATTTGAGCTGTGGGTGGATAACCCTTAATTGAACAGTAACTGCAGCCGATCAAATGCAGCCACTGTTTGAGTATTCTTGAAAGCCACGGGAGCAGGGGCGGTCAGAATACAATGGCCAGTAGGGGAGATTCCTCTATCCTCGCGGTTATGTGTGGATGGGGTAACATGTTTTATTTCATCTCTCATTCAGCCCACAGGTCTGAATGAGCGACGTACCTTTTGCTAGCCTATGATTAACTTAGACTTGAAGTATGCATATTAGTATTTTAGGCTTCCTCAGATTCATACATGTTCCCGGTGTTTTGACTAAAAGTGATAAAACTTAAAGATCAACATAACTTGGTGTTTTCCAAAGGAACAGTAGTTCATATGGTAGTTGTCATTTGAGGCTTCCTTTAGTTTGTAGGCATTTGTTCTGTGTGGCTTCTACTAGGAAGTCGTCTGTTGGCCCCTCCCTATTGTTTTGATGTGATGGTTGGCCTCATTCACAGTAGTGGGGCATAGGAGGGGTTGAGCCAAGTGTAGATGTCCTAACTGAAGTAAATTGTAAGACCCTTTCACACTGGTGCAGGTGTTAGCAGTAGCGGCACTTTACCGCTGTTATAACCACTTTTTAACCTCTTGTGGGGGGTTAAAAGCTGCTATAAGTACCCGCTTAGCGCTGCTTTCAAGGCGCTTTGAAAGAGGTGCCTAATCATTTCAATGGGCATGGGCAGTAGAGGTGTGGTGTATGCCCTGCCTCAAAGATGCTGCTTGCTGGACTTTTTTTTTTCTTCCTGTCCTGTAAGTGCATCGCCCCTGGTGTGAAAGCACTTGGGCTTTCACACTGGAGTGGCTTGAGAGACGTTTTTCAGGCGCTTTACAGCGCCCCAGTGTGAAAGGGTCTAATAGAGGGTTAGCAGAACAAAACGTATGTAGAGACAGAGCAGTTTTATGCCCTTTAAGGGGTTCTTTTTATTAAAGGGTTCAACAAACAAGATTTAGTTCAAAGGTGCAAGTTCTGCAGGGGGAGGATTGCACCATTTGTAATGGGGAACAACAAAAGTATAGGGTGGTGACCATGTCTAGTGGCCCAAGGCAGCACTAAGGAATGGCAAGTAGAAGCCTGAGGTGCAGCTAAGGTTAACCTCGTGGAGCTTCAGGCCAGAGGTAAGGCACAGCAAGGCGATATGTCCAGGGGAACAAAGGGCCAATGATTCTAGATACAGCAAAGAGCAAATGGCAGTATAATACAACAAGTATGGGGTCCAGGGACACGGGGCAGTGGTTCAGCAAGGGGTAAATTACAGCAAGGAGCGCAGAGGCAGCTTCTAGGCCACAGGAAGGGGAAATGTCTTGTGCGTCCTGGCCTCAACTTATGGTCCATGTAGGTAGCACATCAGAGGAGGGCAACACAGCAGAAAAGTACACAAGGCAAAAAAGTCACAGGGTCCTTGTGCAGCCTGGTCTCAGCACGGGGTCCATCAGGTAGCACTTTTCTGGAGGTTCTTGGTTGTCCAGTCCTCAGCTCCGGGGGTCCATGCGGGCAGCACATCGTGGGATGGGATCACAGCTGGGAACGTACTCGCATGACAGCAGGGTCCATGTATTTAAATACCTGAGCTGGAATTAAGTTCCTGGGCCAGGCGACTCGGTGCTTGACATCAGGATCTGCCCATTTTCAACTTGGCCACATCATGAGCACATCTGAGGCGGCATCTCCAGGCACCACACAGAGGGGTGAGACTGCACTGTTCCCATCAGAAGGGGTGGCTAACCTGTAGTCTGTGTGTGACAACTTTACTACAGGCTGCCGCAGAGCATTAATATATATAATATATATTGATTCTGCTGTTGATTTTGCTATATTTTGTTTGGCTATAACTTTTTTTTTTTTTATCGACTGTGCTAATTACAAACACAACAGTTGCTGTACAAATCTAAATTTCTGTTTTTGTTTTAGTTCAAGCCACTGGAGCAATTGATGGGTGTTTTTCCAGCTGCTAGTGGCAACTTCTTGCCTCTTACCTGGAGACGTCTTATGAGTGATCCTGTGAGTGATTTATTTTATATTTTTTTTGTAATTTTTATATTTACACTAAAAATATTGTATGTGTATAATAGTATAGATGTAACTTTTTTTTTTTTTTCTCCCTCCCCCATAATAGGAATCTAGTATAATTGACTTCTACCCTGATGACTTTGCACTTGATTTGAATGGCAAAAAATATGCCTGGCAAGGTGAGAGAAACAAGACATTGACCTTATTAAAATATTTGAACTGTTTTCACATATTTATACATTTTGTAAGCTTTGTGTCATTTACTTTAAGATACTTGTGCTACATTTTTATTAAAAATCAAATCTGATTTTCAGTGCTGTCAAGTCTGCTAAGCAATGCTTTTGTATCTAAGCAGATCACATAATGTAACCACTCCCCCATGCATACAAACAAATGTGTGCACTAAAAGTCAGCATTTTTTTTTCCCCCAGAAAATTTACGCTTAATAAACTGCTGTGCAAATATTGCGTGACATAAAAAAATTTCAACAGCCACCATTTTATTCTCCAGGGCCTCTGCTTTTGGAAAACATATGTTTAAAATGTTTAAGGGTTCTAAATAGTTTTCTAACAAAAAATGCTTGTTTAACATGCGCAAAAGTTTAAAACTTCCCCAGTAGGGAAGTGGTTAAAACTGTATTTATTTTTTTTATTCTACCGCATTAGGAATAGTTCTTGGCAAGAATGAAAAGTGCTCTGTGTTAATGGCTGCTGTGTTGGGTTAAAATCTGTCCTCTCCCCCTGGATACCTCCACAGCTGTGAACTTCTGGCACTGCGGGGGTTAATATGACAGCTGCAGCTGTGAGAGGCACTCCTCAAAAGTGCTGACTATTCCCCATTCATAAAAGCTGTATTATCAGGCTAATGAATAAAATATCTGCCTCCTCCATTCATAGAGCACGTTTCACTGTGGGAACCAATAGTGCTGCTTTTGTGAATGGTACACTGGCAAAAAGAGTGGGCATTGTCGGTAGTTGTGATTTAGTGTTTATCACGGCTGCAGCCGCTCATAACCCATGCAGCACAGCAAGATTACAGCTGTGGGAGTATCCATTGGCAGAGGACTGAAGTTTTCAGTCTAATACAGCAACCACCAGCACATGTGACACTCTTCAATGTAAGTACCATGCCTGTTGCGGTTTAAAAAAGTGTGAAACTAAAGCTTTAGGTGGAAAAAAGTGCTAGATCTGACTTGACTAGAAAGAGAGGGGGGAATTTTGCTCCAGTAATTCTCCTATTCTGTGAGGTATTTGTCAGCATTATGTACAGAAATAGTGCGCAGTGCTGGGTACTAGAGTGTGTCCCCACTCCTCCCTCTCCTCCTCTTCTTCCTCTTCCATTTATCAGGTGACTAAGCTACATGGTCACTGTAGGCTTGTATGTGCAAGAAGGATCATGGACCTGAAACTAAGTCAGGGCAGCTTCCATAAATCCGACTGCCTTTTGTCATCTTGGACAATAAATGATTTGAATGCTTTTTAAAAAAAAATGTATAAATTGTTTCAATGGCCTTTGTGTCAAGCTCATCTGTCTCCTTGTGTTGGTCTTCACCTCTTCCAGTTAATTGATTGCTTCCTCTACCTTTTCAGGTGTTGCTCTGTTGCCATTTGTTGATGAGCGGCGGCTAAGAGCTGCTTTGGAAGAGGTTTACCCTGACCTCACTCCTGATGAAAGTAAGATTATGATATTCACCTGTGTTGTCTGTGTAATCGCCAAAGTTTTAGCATTAATGTACTTACCGTTTATGCTCTGCTAGGCTGCAAATGAACACGATGTAATGGATGGCTGCTATTGATTGCCTTTAAACAAATCTGTAACCTTTTGCTTCATAGATGATTTAATTTCAGTAAATTGAATGATCCTTGATGCATAAATGGAGCCTTGGTGGGTACAAAGTAGAATAAAACCACTTTGCATTAAAACTTGTTAAACTCTCATTTGCAGGTTTTTGTATATGACTCAAATGATCTGCCTTCACAGGAAAGTCTTTTTATGAGTGTCTGTTAAAACCGTGACTGCCAAACCATTAGAAAAAGTGGGAGTTTTAGCAGTGTAATTAAGTTTTTAAATTGCTTTATAAAAGCTGAAATCATACGCAGGAATGAATTAACTTGTGTTTGGATTATACGCTAATGAACTTAATGGCAGCTGTTGAAGAAACATTCTGTACAGGGACTCATCTGTGCTAAGAGGTGTTCTTTTATTCCTTGTGTCAGTACGAAGAAACAGCCTTGGAGGAGACCATCTCTTCGTTGGGAAACACCACCCCCTCCATGAGTTTATACATGAGCTCTACAGGAGCAACTGTAAAGAGGTACACCCGATCTGTCGTCATCAATGTTAATTTTGATGTCAAATTTCGATTTGGTTTTAGTCAGTCTTTTTTAATTTAAAAAAAAAAAAGCGATTTTTAGTTTGTCGTATTTTAGTCATCTGAATTGTTTTGGTTATATTTTAGTCTACTTACATCTCCAAGTACATTTTAGTCTAAAATCTACTGGGTGTAGTTAATTTTAATGCATTATTTAAACTGTTACTAAACCCAGGACCCTGCATTCACTATATCAGGTCTCCCACAGTACACAGAACATGAAAATGCAATTATTTTAGTAAATATAAACTGCTAAATACCTTTTCTCATTAGGAGCACAACTGTATATACTGCTAAGTTTACATACCCCAGCAGAATTTATGATTTCTTGGCCATTTTTCAGAAAATATGAATAACACCTTTTTTTATCTCTTTCACTCATAGTTAGTGTTTCGCCGTTTATGATCAATCAACTTTTTTACTTTTTTTTTTTTTTTTTATCATAATGGCAACAAACTACCCAAATGACCCTGATCAGAAGTTTACATACCCCAGTTCTTAATACCGTGTATTGCCCCCTTTAACATCGATGAAGTTTTTTGTGGTATCTGTGTGGATGAGGCTCTTTATCTTCTCATTCGTCTTGGCAAAAAGCAGCTTCCTGGCTGATGAATGCAAATGTTCCTCCAGTATTTTTTGATGACATACTGCATTCATCTTGCCATCAATTTTTACCAAATTTCCTGTGCCTTTGTACCTCACACATTTCCCCCCCTACAGCATCAGCGATCCACTTCCGTATTTCACAGTAGGAATGGTGTACCTTTTCATCATAGGCCTTGTTGACTCCTCCTCAAATGTAGCGTTTATGGTTGTGGCCAAAAGGCTCAATTTTGGTTTCATCACTCAAAATGACTTTGTGCCAGAAGGTTTGAGGCCTGTCTCTGTGTTGGTTGGCGTATTGTAAGTGGGATATTTTGTGTCCTAATGGCTTTCTCGACCATGCAGCCCATCTTTCTTCAAGTGTGCATGTTATCAGGCCAAAATCACCAGGGTATGTAAACTTTTGATCAGGGCCATTTGGGTAGTTTCCCTATGTCATTATGATTTAAAGATTAATCACGATTGATAAAGAATTTTTTGTGTTCTCGTTCATATTCTCTGAAGAATTGCCAAGAAATCATAAATTCTGCCAGGGTATGTAAACTTATGAGCACAACTGTAGCACTCTTGTGACATCTATACATTCCTGAGGAAGCCTGTAGGAGGAGTTTTCATATTGCACTGAGCTGTCCTATGAGGCCGCAGGGCTCCCAACCCTCTGTCTGGACAGTGCTGATTGGCCCTTTGCTAATCACATGCACCCTCCCAAGAAAAAACACCTCTCTAGCAATACACACAACTGAGCATGTGCAGTCTGACTTCAAAGGCTCTGTCTTATACACGGACTTGTCCAGGGGGCCAGTGCAGGGAGGGGAGGATCTGTGCATACAGGATCAAGCAGCCTTTTTACACAATGCAGAGCTTAACCCCTTAGTTTCCACATTGAGTATAACAAGCATGCTTTATTGCATTGACACACTAATTTTAGTGCTGTGGGTTTAGTAACACTTTAAGCATTTCTCTAGAATTGCCAAAAATTATATACTGTACTCCTGGAATAAAAATCGAATAACGTGTTTATGGTATTAGGGTTTGAACCTGCACTACAGACACATTTAGCCATTATGATATTGAATGTCTTTTATAAATGGAACCAAGTTTCATAAACAAAATTATTGCTTTTGACAGTGCAACTTTAAAATAAAAAAAACTAAGCTCGATTGGCTGTAATGTTTCTGAACATATTACCAATATTTAGAAAAAAAAGGTTTTTGTTCTTTAATTTTTTTTTTTTTTTTTTCAGCAGCTTAGTAGTGGTCCGTACTTATTATTGTATGGTAGTGCAGTTTTTACTTTTATCTTGTGTGTTAGTGCAGTGTTGACTTTTATTTAATTTTAGTCAGGAGTTGGTGGCATCCTAGTAACTACACTATTCTTACAGGGCTTTTTGCTGACCTACTTTGGGCTGAAAAATATGGAGAACCACAAGGGATTTAAAATGCAAAGCTTTTTAATTCACTAGTAATACATTGGATTCCCTTCCATTGAGGGACACAGGAAAGTCGTATACTGTTGGGTTTGATCCTGGAAAACAATCTGTAGACCAGACCAGGATAACTGATCTCATTCTGAATATGCCTCAGTTTTTTTTTTTTTTGTTTTTTTTATGCATCCTAGAAGGGTGGATGTCGTGTTTTTTTTTTTTTATCTTTTTATTTATTTTTTCAATCAAAGTTTCTTTTGATTTCATTTCATATTGAGCTGGTCTCTACAATGGCAGCGGTAACCCACCTTAAGAGGGAAATCGCTATACCAGTAGACTGAGTAGAACAGAACAGGCATGCAGGATCCAAGTAAGCATAAAAGAAACTGGTTTATTAGAAAGAAAATTTATAGCACAATGGACAGCACACTTGGTTAAAATCTGGCTAATAGATTGGGAGTTGCTGCTACCTCAGCTTAGCCTGGTTATGTGTCTGTCCTGGTGCCCTCTGCTTCCCATGCTGATTTACCCGATTTTTACTGTAAGCGTGCTATAAATTTTTGCTAATCAGTTTCTTTTGTTCTAACTTGGATCCCGCATGCCTGTTTTTCTGTTTTTGAAAGGCACTGGCTTACCTTGGATCCCTTTGTGGAAGTTGCAGGACACTATTACTCCATAATTCTCTTGTGACCTGGATGGTACTTTTTGGTGCCATTGATTCTGGGGTACTGAAGCTGGGACTTGTGATTTGTGTATTTTCTACTAGACCAGTAGAGGTTGTCATTTTGTCTCAGGACTCTACTAACAGTTAACGTCTTTAGAACCCGTTCTGGCTTTGAACGTAATTTGTCAAATTGTGCTGGAATGGTCTAAATCCTTAAAGGAGCTCTCCACAGCTATAGTAGACTTCTTTCCTGATTGAGCAGGTTTCTGAAGCGCTACTCTACATCTTTGATAGCCTGCAGGGAGTATGTAGGCTTGTCTATTTGTATGTGTCTGTCTATACATATGCGCAGAAAGCATGTTTTAAATTGCTGGACTATGGCCACTGCATCCAAAGAATGCCTGACCTGCTTGGTCTTCAAGGAACAACTGCACAGCAGAGCTATTTTTTGTTCCCTTGGTGTTTTCTGAACCTTAAAGACCCTTGCTCCTAGTCCCTGTGCCAGTTTGGCCTCGGGAGCGATGTCCCAACCTGTTCCCTCTTCTGCAAATATTTTGTCCCCTTGGTACATGTAAGACAATAAACTGAGCTTAGAATTCACGAGATCCAAAATTCCAGTCCCTCCCCACAGTACCTTGTGACCCACATGGACATGGTCAGCTAGAATATGTACTTATTGATCACAGTCCTACCAGGATTTGTGACTCCTGATTTTGCTGTCCATAGCAGTCTGTCAAATTGTATTTCTGCACATCAAAAGTTCAATTTTTCAGGTACTTCCACTACGTGCAAAAAATATTTATTTGCTGCTCACGCAGTCAAATCATTCTATTTTTGGTGAGAAGTTCATAAACTCTTGCAAGGAGTGCAGGCGTTGTTTGATATTTGTCCCTAGATTTTGCATTTGCTACAGGGACTGATGTGATAAGTTGTATGTAAATTCACTGACCCTGCCTGATCTTATACAAGAGCCTCACTTTTCAACCCTATGGCCTCATGCACACTGGATGTTTTTGGATGTTTTTTACAGCAGCTGTTTTTGGCTTCAGATGTTTTTCTACAGTCAATAATTTCCCCATCATGTTATCCTGTGTCCATACACACATAGGCTCTTAACAGTTTTTGGCTGGGGTGTTTTTTGGCTTAAAAAAAAAACTAGTGGGCTCTGAGAGGCGTTTTTCAGCTGTTAAATACTGATAAACGCTCAAACGTGGCTCACCAGCGTTCTTTGATGTTTTTGATCCAGCGGAAAAACGCTGTTGCAAAAATGTTGAAAAACTCACTGCAAGGCTACTGGCGTTTTTATAACGTTATTAATGCCCAGTGTGCATGAGGCCTTAATGTTGATCCTCAAGCAGATGTTAAAGGAATTCTAAAGGCAGAAGCTTTGTTATTAATGTATTCTTTGCATTAAGATAAAATACCTTCTGTGTGTAGCAGCCTCCCCAGCACCCCCTAATTTACTTGCTTGAGCCCCAACTCTCTCCAGCGATGTCCATGAGTGTGTTAGCCATCCGGGACTCTCCTCCTGATTGGCTGAGGCACCGCAACGGTACCATTGGCTTCCGTGGCTTTAAAGCGGGAGTAAACTCCCATCTCTGACTTGTAACTATTGGTAAAGCATATAATGAGGCTTGCATATGGGTACTGTAAATATCTTCTAAACATGCACCGTTTAGGAAATATTTACTGTATATGCAGCCAATGACGCAACCGGCACATGCGCTCTGAAGGAACAGCCGTCCGGACCATTCAGAGTCCTGTGCCGTAAATGGCGTCTCCCCTCAGCATGTGCAGGAGTGACGTCGTGGCGGCTCCTGCCAGTCACACAGCTGGAGTCCACAGGCCCAGAAGGAAGATTTGTGAAGAAGGAAGCGGCCTCCAGTTCGAGACGGCGCTTTGTTGCAGTGCGTCATTTTTAGCCAAGTTTCACATAATGTTAAGCAATGCATACTAGCACATTATGCCTTTTTACCTTTTCAGGTCAAAGAAAAAAAAATTGCACTGTGGTTTACTACCGTTTTAAGGACTTAATAAAGTGTTTGAAAGCCATCTCTAGAGCTCTGTTCTTGCTTTTGGGCCCTGCCATTCATCTGATCCTTGCTGTGACTTAACTTTGCCAGATTATGTCTGACTGTTTAAAATACCTTTTAAGAGATCAGACTACTGCAGCGCTTGATGGCACACTTATAAAGCATCTGTAGCAGATGGCTGTAGCATTAAATTTTAGCTTTGATGCTTTGCCAAATACTTCCCATCTCATTTCTTGCATATCTCTCATGTCGGTGCATATACATAGGGCACTTTGGCTAAGGCCGTGGAACCGTTTGAGCCACATGGCCTACAGTGTTTGTTTTCGGATTATTTTTTCCATTTGTTGGTCACTTTTTTTAACTCTGAACTGCGAAAACTTCATAAAAATGTCTTGATTTTACATTTCTCATGTCTTTCCTTAGCCAACAGACATTCCACCTGAACTGTGCCATGGCATTCAGGGAAAAATGGATACTGATGATGGAGCTGTTCTTCCAGACGTGTAAGGAAACTGCATTTCCATATTGTAGTGTTGATATGTTGGAAAAGTTTCTGATTTTCTGTTCCGTTCACATATGGAAAATTCAGACAGATGGAGAGATGTACTAAACTGTATTCCTAAAAATACTTAATATATCATTCATTTATTGGTTACAGTTTAACAATATGTACACTCGCAAACCTGGGTGATATGCACTTCTCCTCTTCACTAAAATAATGTAGCAAAGAATTATCGTACAAAGAAAAACAGGAATTTTATTCATAATTCAGGCATAATGGGGTTCTTTTTGCATATGCTGAGGCTGTGTTCAGAAGCTGCTCTTCTAAACACACAGCCCCTCTTTGCCAGCTTACATGTTCCAGGAATGTGCTCAGGAATCGCTCTCCCAAACACCACAGCACTGTCAGTTTACATACGCCAAGGAAAATGTGTCCAAGAACTTATCAGACACACCTATGTATCAGATTTCCCCCTCCCCCCATGTGTTTCTCAGCTCCAGTCCCCAAGTACCCCCAACAGGTCAGCTTTTTCAGGCTTTCCATTATTTTGCACAATTGATTTGATCAGTTTCACTGCTGTAGTAATTACCACAGCCGTTTCATCTGAGGGAAATCCTGAAAACGTGACCTGTTGTGGGTACTTGAGGACTTGAGAAACATTGATCTAGAGTTCAGCTGTCTTTGGGCCTCTTATTGACTGGCAGGGGGTGATGCACTGCATACACAGGACTTGGCCATTCTGGCACACGAGGACTGTATCGGCAGTGTAAGCTCAGTTTCCCTTCAGACCTGTGACAGTAGAACTTTCGCTTAAAGGTAGCCCATTCAATGTGAATGACCTGGCAGTGCACCATAATGCATGAAATTTGGACAAACCTCTTTTCTTTTTTTTTTTTTTTTTTTTACACAGCACACTACAATGCACAGATTATATTTTTTTTATTGTATGTTTTGGTGCCTTAAATGTCATGAAATGGATTAGAATGCCCTCTGTGTACAGACATTATTTTATTGTTTGTAGATAACTGAACTTTTAAGTTTAAGTACTTTTTGTTAAATTCTATTTCAGGACAGTGGAATCTCCCGTTCCCATGTTACGGAATTTGAGTCAGAATTCTTCTATTAGGTTTGTATTAAAATTTAATATGACTTTTTTTCTTTCTCTGAGACTTGGTTTTAAGATGAGACTTGAGTCGCACAGAATCACATGACCATGGAAATTGCATTATTCTCTATGGTGCCTGTTCACATCAATGCAGCACAGTATGGCACATTTTTTTGGAAAAGAGTCTTGTGCTACTTTGGTACAATTGCAGCTGCTATTTTGGCACTTTAGACTTCAATGGAATTTTAGTGCCTTTTTGATGGTTAAGGAACAGGCACATGCTAGAGTCCAAACAATGGATCATCCCTTCTGTCAGTAGGGATTCCCAGCTGTCAGTTGAATGTAAAAGCAGGACAGAAATAAAAAATGGCATGGGGGTCCCCCCTAAAATCCATACCAGACCCTTATTGGAGCATGCGGCCTGGGGGGGGATGAGCATGCATCTCCCACCCCATCCTGAACCATACCAGGCCACATGCCCCTAACATGTTAAGGACATGGGCCTCTTCTCCATAATCCTGGACCAGTGTCTGCGGGGGGGGGGCTTATTTGAATCTGGAAGTCCCTTTCAACAATAAGGGGGCCCTAGATCCTGCCCCTCCCATGTGAATGAGTAAGGGTACCCCTACCCATTCACAAAAAACAGGTGTTTTTTGACAAGCCCTTAAAAAAAAAAAAAAAAAAAAAAAAATCCCCTGATCTAAATCGATCATTACTCATGTCGTCCAGCGATGCAAGTCCACATCAATCACGATGGACAGCCACCGACCTGCATGAACAGAAAAAAAAAGCTACCGATGCCAATTCCATCTCATCCCTTGCCGGGGCACTGGGTGACATCTTTGGATTTCCTTGCAGCTGAAGTAAACAAAAGGGTGGGGGCAACCTGTGGCATCATTGACCATATATGGGCATGTCCATTTACCGTCAGTGACGTCGCCGAGTGACACCACCCCTTATGATGTCATTGGTCAAATTATGTGTTCATTTTTAAACTGTCCCTGGGTAAACTCGTCCCTTTGTTTTCTTCAGTGTTGGAGAACTGGAGATGCAATTCTGAGACAGAAGTGGGCGGGTGTCAGACAGCGTGTGTGTTTTAACCACTTATAGACCAGCCTCATTTTAGGTGTTTACAAGTTTAAAACAGGTTTTTTTGCTAGAAAATTACTTAGAACCCCCAAACATTATATATTGTTTTTTTTTTCTAACATCCTAGAGAATACAATAGCGGTCATTGCAATACTTTTTTTTGCACCGTATTTGCGCAGCGGTCTTCTAAGCGCACTTTTTTTTGGAAAAAATTCACTTTTTTGAAAAAAAAAATAAGACAACAGTAAAGTTAGCCCAATTTTTTTTTATATTGTGAAATATAATGTTACGCCAAGTAAATTGATACCCAACATGTCACGCTTCAAAATTGCGCCCGCTCGTGGAATAGCGTCAAACTTTTACCCTTAAAAATCTCCATAGGCGACGTTTAAAAAATTCTACAGATTGCATGTTTTGCGTTACAGAGGAGGTCTAGGGCTAGAATTATTGCTCTCACTCTACCGGTCGCGGCGATACCTCACATGTGTGGTTTGACCACCGTTTTCATATGCGGGCGCTACTCACGTATGCGTTCGCTTCTGCGTGCGAGCTCGTCGGGACAGGGCGCTTTAAAAAATTTTTTTTTTTTTTTTTTATTATTTATTTTATTTATTTTTTCACTTTTTAAAAAAAAAAAAAAATTTGGATCACTTTTATTCCTATTACAAGGAATGTAAACATCCCTTGTAATAGAAAAAAGCATGACAGGTCGTCTTAAATATGAGATCTGGGGTCAAAAAGTCCTCAGATCTCATATTTAGACTAAAATGCAAAAAAAAAAAAATTAAAAAAAACCCCAGGAAGGAATGGGAAAAAGCCTTAGCAGTCACGCACAAACTCTCTGTTTCAACTAAACATCAAGAAAGAAACTATAAGATTTTAGCTAGATGGTATAAGTGCCCCGTAGACCTCTACAGGATAAGCCCTACGAATAAAGAAATATGTTGGAGGTGTCAGGAAAGACGTGGTACAATGTCCCATATTTGGTACTATTGCTCTAAAATCCTTCCATTCTGGCAGAAAATTTTCGAAATTTTTAGGGCCATGACAGCGAGGGAAATATATCCAGATATACAAATGGCAGTATTATCCATGATCCCCGGGTCATTGAAAAGTATAAAGAAAGGCCCATTAAAATATTTCCTAACGGCTGCCCGTACATGTATAGCCAGAAAATGGAAATGTACAGATGCACCCTCTATGGTAGAGTGGGAGTGTGAGATGACGGAGATGCGGACCCTGGAAGAAAGAAAGGTGAGAGAGGAAGGATCCAATAAACTGATCAAACGGACAACGGATATTTGGAAGGGGTGGGCAACATATAGCGCCTCGGCAGAATTACTATGTGATCCATAGGAGGCTAGGTACCCACAGGGATATCGGAATATACGCCCCTCCTTTTTTTTTTTTTTTTTTTTTTTCTTTTCTTTTTATTTTGTGGGTTAGGTATGAATGACAGTATGATTAAATGGATGGGATCGACTGTTAGGATGTTGGATGTTCGAGCATAGGCAATCAGCGATGGATTAGAGCATAGTAAATAATCATTACCTATGGTGTATATGTGTTCTTAGCATGATTGTTTTTAATATTGTAGTTGTTGTAATGTTAAAAATGAAAACTGTTTGAATAAATAAAGATATTATAAAAAAAAAAAAAAAGTCGTTTAAAAAAATGACACTTAAAAAATTTGTGCCTTTTAAGAGAGTGGGCGGAGCCGTCGTAATGACGTCGCTCCGGCCGTCACATGGTATGGAGACGGGTGGGCGCCATCTTGGCCTCACTTGTCTCCATACCTCAGCAGGGAAAGGACCCGATCGCCTCCGCCGCTACCGACGGCTCCGGTAAGCGGCGGAGGGTGCGGGAGAGCGGCGGGAGGGGGGGTGGCACCTCTCCCGCCACCGATAACGGTGATCTCGCGGCGAACCCGCCGCTGAGACCACCATTATCGTGTACAGAACCGCTCACTGAAAAGATGGATATCTCGGTTGTGGCAGCAGCTGCTGCCGTTACCGAGATATCCATCTTCAAAAAAATGACATATATACAGTGAGCGGGGCTGAAGTGGTTAATTGTTTACCATGCAGTTCAGCGGCTGTCCATCGATTTGACAGTTGGGATGAGTCATTGGTTGTCCCTACCAAAAAACTCAGTGTTAAAATGCAACCAAGTCACACTACATAATCTCTGACGATCGAATCATAGCTGCACCAGTGTGAACGTAGCCTTAACCGTTTGCTGAAAAGCCGCCATTATACTGCGGCAGGTTGGCTCGGCTGCGTAAATTGCCATAGCTGTACGTCGGTCCCTTTTTAATAGCTATAGCAGGCGCACGTCGCCGGACCTGATGCGTGTGGCTGCGATGCCTGCCGGCCCCCTGTGATCACTCCACAGAGCAAGAACGGGTCAGTGTAAACAAACATCCCCGTTTTGAGGGGAATAGTGAGAGATCGTCTATTCCTAGTGATCAGGAACAGCAAGAGATCTCTCTGTACTCCCAGTCAGTCCACTCCCCCCACATGTACAAAAATACATATCCTAAACTGATGACTTTGTTAAACAATTTTTTGGCTATTTTATTATAGTAAAAATATAAAGAGAAAATATATACTTTTTTTTTTTTTTTTTTTTTTTTTCCCCCCCCATATTCTACTTGCCTGCTTTTGTGCAATGGTTTTGCACTGAGTAGCCCTGATCCTCGGGTCCCTCACAGGGGCTCCTTGTTCCAGCATAGGAAGCCACTGCCTATTGTGGCATACCTGCGTGCTTGATCCCAAGCCACACTGCTGGTGTCTATAGACTGTGCCTCAGCTCCACGTCCCCCACTCACTCATTTCAGGATTTGATTGTCGGGAGCCTATGGCTCCCACGGTTTCCTCGCTATCTTGTGAGGAGGGAGAGAGTGGCTGCTTTCAAGCGCAGCACTGGATCAAGAATTGGCTCAGGTAAGTATAAGGGGGAGTTGCACACAGATGGTTTTTTACCTTCATGTATAGAATGCATGAAGGCAAAAAAAAAATCCTACCTTTTCAACCGCTTTAATGATGGCATTGCTTAGTTGGTGCCGAAGGTATAAGGTAACTGTACATAACCCAGTTTTTGTGTGAACTCTACATATACAGTGCATGCAATTTTATGACTTCTCTGTTTATTTTAGTATCAAATTTAAAGACCCACAATATACCGATGGCTATGTCTTCAAAGCAGTGGTTCTGCAAGGAGCAAAGTGAGTACTTGTTTCTTTAAGTAAAGAAAGTATATAGAATATTTTCACCTCCTTTTTTTAATGTTCAATGTTGCTGTAATTATATAGGAAACCAGCAATAACCTTAAAACCTGGAGACTTTGAGCGAACTAACAACAATGGCAGGCCCTGGAGACCACGCCTTGGCTTCAATTCTGACCGCAAGCCAGTTCACTTGGAGCAGTCTGCTTTCAGGACTTTGGGGTAAATAGCCTTGTTCTTTAACTAGCGATTTCCTGAAAATTGTAGATGTTACTGCAAAGGTGCCTAAACATAGTGTGACTGAATTAAAACTATTTGATTAGATCTTGAATATAACCATGGAAAATTTTACTCAGTTAAACAATTTATCTTTCGAAACTCAGATATTGGGCATCATTGGTCACTATTAACCTTTTTTGCATTTTAAAGTGATATTCACAATAAAATACACTCAACCCAGCACTTTCACATAAAGAAGAGTCTTTATTTTCTCCTGTTGTCCATGCTGATAAATGCTGCTTTAATCACTAGAAATGATCCACTAGTAAACAGACCCTTCCATAGTCCCCTGCAGCTTTAACTTGTTTCTCCTGCTAACCTTCACATTGCTACTGTCTCCTGCAGTGATGTAGAGGTCAGGAGGAGCTAGCGAGAGCTATGGGGCACTACTTAGATTGACACTCCCAGAAACGACGGTTTCCCAGCAGAATTCAGTGGGCCATATCTAGTGATCAGCATTTAGTGGTGTGGGCTGCAAAAAAGGAATGTATCTTTTTTCTTTTACAGGTATGTTCTTCAGTGTATGTGATCATGTAACAAGGTTCTTTAAAAAAAAAAAAAAAGCCCATAAAATGCATATAGCATGGCAAGCAAACTTACCATATAGATTGAAGTCAGTAACAGTCTTACTGGGCACTGCCTTCTTGATCCCAGATGGCAGCCGCCTCAACAGCCTTTGCTGTCATTCAGGGGCACTTTCTTGTAATCTCGCACAGGCATGATGAGTGTTTCTTATAGCAGCTCATGGAGAAGGACACAAGAAAATTGAGACCGGCAAATTTAGGCCTCAAGTAGAAGTCTGATGCAGCCCAAACCTGTCAGTGCTGGCAACATGCAGCACCAGGGCACTCAACAGTGAAGGAGATGTAGCTGCCAGTGTGCCAATACAGTGAGGTCTCGGCAGTGGGTGGAGCTAGGTGTTGGTGGGCAGTATAGCCGGAGGCTGCATGATTTTAATAAACATGCCCAAAGCTTCCTTCATACTGATGTGTTTACATCAGGCCTAGAGAAGAGAGAGATCTATATTCCTATCGTGCAAAAATGTCCAGTCCCCTGGACAGGAAACATTGGAAAGCCACTGAAGGGTGACTTTTTTTTTTTTCTCTGGAAGAACTTATGAATATGCAGCTGCAAGGAGGTAAATAGAGTCGACATTATTACATGGTACACTTGTGCCAAGTCTACGGATTATAGGTTTTGCCTGGAGTGGAGTTTGGAAATAGTTGGATTTTTTTGCTGCATTTAGTTTGCATTGTAAGCTCTTGTGAGCAGGTTTATGGTTTTAATGGTATTTCAAATGCTAAAGGTGTACTTAAATTTGAACATTTTAGGCATGTGTTGCCACAATCCCGGGGGCATCAAAGAGATGGACTGTACAGCAATGCCCCACCACCTGGAGCTTTTAACCCTGTAAATGCATACCGGATGCCCAGCCACCACCAGCCACCATTGTTCAGTACTCCACCAAGTAAGTTGAATTTTTGTGTCTAGCTTCTATGTCTTTCCTCACACTGAAACTTTTTTAGGTTTTTTGCTTTACTCCTTTTCCATTTGCATAGTAAGAGGAAAAAAAAAAAAGTAAAGTATAACAACTTTGTGACCACTAATACCCCTTTGTAGGCCCCTGTTGTACAATAGCCCAAGCCATTAGAACATCAGTGCTGCAGAAGAAAATGAAGCATGTACACCTGTGGGCATTCTCAGACCCCGGTGTTAAATTGACAGATTAGTCATAAGACTAATCAAGTTACCTGGCAATGCTAAGTTTGACATTGGCATCTAAGTTCTTGACCTTCTAGTCATGAAATGTTTAAACTCTAGATATATAGATATAGATATAGATATAGATATAGATATATATATATAGATATATATATAGATATATATATATATATATATAATTATGTGAGTACACTCCTCCCATATTATGTAAGTTTATTTTATTATCTTTTCATCTGACAACACTGAGGACATTTACACTTTGCTACAATGTAAAGTAGTGAGTGTACAGCTTGTATAACTGTGTAAATTTGCTGTCCCCTCAAAATAACTCAACACCCAGCCATTAATGTCTAAACCGCTGGCAACAAAGTGAGTACACCCCGTAAGTGAAAATGTCCAAATTGGATCCAATTAGCCATTTTCCCTCCCCCGGTGTCATGTGACTCGTTAGTGTTACAAGGTCTCAAGTGTGAATGGGGAGCAGGTGTGTTAAATTTGGTGTTATCGCTCTCACTCTCTTACTGGTCACTGGAAGTTCAACATGGCACCTCATGGCAAAGAACTCTGAGAATATGAAAAAAAATATTTTTGCTCTACATAAAGATGGGCTAGACTATAAGATTGGCAAGACCCTGAAACTAAGCTGCAGCACGATGGCCAAGACCATACAGCTGTTTAACAGGACAGGTTCCACTCAGAACAGGCCTCACCATGGTTGACCAAAGTTGAGTGCTTCTTTGGGAAATAAACGTAGGAGTGCTGCCAGCATTGCTGCAGAGGTTGAAGGGTCAGCCTGTCAGTGCTCAGACCATGCACCACACGCTGCATCAAATTGGTCTGCATAGCTGTCATCCCAGAAGGAAGCCTCTTCTAAAGATGCACAAGAAAGCCCGCAAACAGTTTGCTGAAGACAAGCAGACTAAGGACATGGATTACTGGAACAATGTCCTGTGGTCTGATGAGACCAAGATAAATATATTTGGTTCAAATGGTGTCAAGCGTGTGTGGCGACAGCCAGGTTAGTACAAAGACAACTGTTTTGCCCACAGTCAAGCATGGTGGTGGGAGTGTCATGGTCTGGGGCTGCATGAACACTGTCGGCACTGGGGAGCTTCAGTTCATTGAGGGATCCATGAATACCAACATGTACTGTGACATACTGAAGCAGAGCATGATCCCCCTCCCTTCGGAGACTGGGCCGCAGGGCAGTATTTCAACATAATGACCCCAAACACACCTCCAAGATGACCACTGCCTTGCTAAAGAAGCTGAGGGTAAAGGTTATGGACTGGCCAAGCATGTCTCCAGACCTAAACCCTATTGAGCATCTGTGGGGCATCCTCAAATGAAAGGTGGAGGAGCGCAAGGTCGCTAACATCCACCAGCTCTGTGATGTCGTCATGGAGGAGTGGAAGAGGACTCCAGTGGCAATCTGTGAAGCTCTGGTGAACTCCATGCCCAAGAGGGTTAAGGTAGTGCTGGAAAATAATGGTGGCCACACAATATTGACACTTTTTGGGCCCAGTTTGGACATCTGCACCTAGGGGTGTACTCACTTTTGTTGCCAGCGGTTTAGAAATTAATGGCTGTGTGTTGTTATTTTGAGGAGACAACAAATTTACACTGTTATACAAGCTGTACACTCACTACTCTACATTGTAGCAAAGTGTCATTTCTTCAATATTGTCACATGAAAAGATAGATATATATTTACAAAAATGTGAGGGGTGTACTCACTTATGTGAGATACTGTGTGTGTAATATATATATCTTATATTTATTTTGCAAGCACATTGTACACAGCTGCAGCTTGAGGGGTTTTTTTGGGGT